>OY726521.1:8153185-8753185 GCA_963383655.1 Bathymodiolus septemdierum
TAAATATGATAAACTATAAAACCATGCAGAAGTCTAACATAATGCCAACTTTAATGCATTAACATTACAAAGCTGGTTTTTGTACGAATATTTGCCAGTTGTTTAGGGGGAAAAAGAATTCTTTTGATTTCCCTTTTTCATAAGGACCCCCCCCCCCTTTTCATAGGATAGTCAGACAAACAAAATATACACGATTTAGATTAATTTTCTTCAAGTTAATCGATAAGTACCCGTTAGGATGATATATTTTATTTATTCTTGCAGGTCTAGGATGTTTTGCAAACAGTACTATTTGCGAGGTTGTGTCACAATATCCTTGGAAGTTGGAACTACTATAGCTGAATATTCACACGATCTCTCATTATTTTCAAGATCTACGGGATACATGTAGTCATAAATTATTTTCCTAACCAACAAATTCACGAAAACTTCCTTACGACCGTGACAATATGTGCACAACTGTCACGATGAATAAACTGCGTCACCGTGTTTACAAATGCAATGACGTCTTGTTTACATTTTTTTTTTACTCCGATTGACCTTTGAACCACAAAAGTGGACATCTCTATTTCTTAACCTACCACGGAAAATTCCAGCTTGTACATGTAACAAGCAATCCTTTTATTTTAACGAACTGTGATACCTATTTTATACCGTTTCAGAAGTCAACACTCTGATGAAGGAGTTTTTTTTTTTAGATTTTAACTAATAGACTGTAAATAGATAGTGAGGGCATTACCCGAACTCTGTTTTATCCGTTTTAAATCTGTGCACATAAATATGCGTTTGGTGGAGGATAAATCACTGTACATAATTTTGGAGCACTAGTTCTACATACAGAGGACCCTGTATGGTTCCCCTATAAAGGGGGTGAAGATCCGGAGGTAAGGTAAGGTAAGGTGGTAACGTGAAATTGGTCTATTGTAGAGTTTGGTTGCTGAATTGTTTACCAAAGAACTACAAGGCTAGCAATATATTATGTTTACTTGTTTTATTGTTAAAACGTATTCCAATATTGAAGTGTTCAAATTAATAACAGTTTTCATAAGTACTTTCAATCCATTTTTGTATGTTTTTGTCCATTTAAAATACTTTCTAATTGCTGAATTGGGTACATTTCCAGCCTGTTTTAAAGCATTTATATTGATGCTTAAATATTACAATAGACTTAAAAGAATTGAATTCGACAATAAGTCGAGGAACTCTCTGTTAAGATCAGCCTTTATTGAAGACAAGAAACTCAACAAATCTTTATATAAAACTTTAAACTCTATAAAACAAACAAATTAATTATCATCTTTGGACATCTCGGACAGAGATTTCAATTATCATCTATTTAATTGTTTGAAAGAAAAACGCTAAAACAGTTTGAAAACATTCGAAAATATAAAACGGGCAAGTTACAATTTCTCAGCAACATTCTTCGCATTTTTAAATTACAAAACTATTTGGAATTTCCCCTTCAAAAGAACACAGATCTTTCCTTACAAAAATAAGAATAAGTGCACATAGTCTTAATTTAGAAACAGGTCGTTACAATAGCACTAGCTCCTCGCGAGCAACGTCTTTGTAAATTTTGTCCCTCATCGGTTGAAGATGAAAAACATTTTATATTACATTGCCCTAAATACCAGAATATCAGAAATAGTTACAATACATTGTTCCAAAGTATTAGAACTGACGATGATCTTGTCAGAGAGATTCTTGACCCTAAGGATCTATTCAAAACAAAACAAATTTGCAAATTTTTAAAAGAAGCAAACAATATACGTAATGCGTAGTTCACAGGAGTTCGGCCTTTAGGTTCAGTTGGGGTACCACTATCGATGGGAAGAATTATAGTCATTTCGTACCATAACCATTTCGTACCACAGTGAAAATCATTTTCGTACCATATGTACGTTACTTTGTGTACACTTTCATATCAATGTAATACAATTGCCATTTCGTACCATCTGTAGATCGACACATTATGACCATTTCGTACCATATGTAGATCGATACATTATGACCATTTCGTACCATATGTAGATCGATACATTATGACCATTTCGTACCATATGTACATCGATACATTATGACCATTTCGTACCATATGTAAATCGATACATTATGACCATTTCGTACCATATGTAGATCGATACATTATGACCATTTCTTACCATATGCAGATCGACACATTATGACCATTTCGTACCATATGCAGATCGATACATTATGACCATTTCGTACCATATGTACATCGATACATTATGACCATTTCGTACCATATGCAGATCGATACATTATGACCATTTCGTACCATATGTAGATTGACACATTATGACCATTTCGTACCATATGCAGATCGATACATTATGACCATTTCGTACCATATGTAGATCGACACATTATGACCATTTCGTATCATATGCAGATCGACACATTATGACCATTTCGTACCATATGTAGATCGACACATTATGACCATTTCGTACCATATGCAGATCGATACATTATGACCATTTCGTACCATATGTAGATTGACACATTATGACCATTTCGTACCATATGCAGATCGACACATTATGACCATTTCTTACCATATGCAGATCGACACATTATGACCATTTCGTACCATATGTAGATCGATACATTATGACCATTTCGTACCATATGCAGATCGACACATTATGACCATTTCGTACCATATGTAGATCGATACATTATGACCATTTCTTACCATATGCACATCGATACATTATGACCATTTCGTACCATATGCAGATCGACACATTATGACCATTTCGTACCATATGCAGATCGACACATTATGACCATTTCGTACCATATGTAGATCGACACATTATGACCATTTCGTACCATATGTAGATCGACACATTATGACCATTTCGTACCATATGTAGATCGACACATTATGACCATTTCGTACCATATGTAGATCGACACATTATGACCATTTCTTACCATATGCACATCGATACATTATGACCATTTCGTACCATATGTAGATCGACACATTATGACCATTTCGTACCATATGTAGATCGACACATTATGACCATTTCGTACCATATGTAGATCGACACATTATGACCATTTCGTACCATATGTAGATCGACACATTATGACCATTTCGTACCATATGTAGATCGACACATTATGACCATTTCGTACCATATGTAGATCGACACATTATGACCATTTCGTACCATATGTAGATCGACACATTATGACCATTTCTTACCATATGCACATCGATACATTATGACCATTTCGTACCATATCCTGATCGACACATTATGACCATTTCGTACCATATGTAGATCGACACATTATGACCATTTCTTACCATATGTAGATCGATACATTATGACCATTTCGTACCATATCCTGATCGACACATTATGACCATTTCGTACCATATCCTGATCGACACATTATGACCATTTCTTACCATATGCACATCGACACATTATGACCATTTCGTACCATATGTAGATCGACACATTATGACCATTTCGTACCATATGTAGATCGACACATTATGACCATTTCTTACCATATGTAGATTGACACATTATGACCATTTCTTACCATATGCACATCGATACATTATGACCATTTCGTACCATATCCTGATCGACACATTATGACCATTTCGTACCATATCCTGATCGACACATTATGACCATTTCGTACCATATCCTGATCGACACATTATGACCATTTCTTACCATATGCACATCGATACATTATGACCATTTCGTACCATATGTAGATCGATACATTATGACCATTTCGTACCATATCCTGATCGACACATTATGACCATTTCGTACCATATCCTGATCGACACATTATGACCATTTCGTACCATATCCTGATCGACACATTATGACCATTTCGTACCATATCCTGATCGATACATTATGACCATTTCGTACCATATCCTGATCGACACATTATGACCATTTCGTACCATATCCTGATCGACACATTATGACCATTTCGTACCATATCCTGATCGACACATTATGACCATTTCTTACCATATGCACATCGATACATTATGACCATTTCGTACCATATCCTGATCGACACATTATGACCATTTCGTACCATATGTAGATCGACACATTATGACCATTTCGTACCATATCCTGATCGACACATTATGACCATTTCGTACCATATGTAGATCGACACATTATGACCATTTCGTACCATATCCTGATCGACACATTATGACCATTTCGTACCATATGTAGATCGACACATTATGACCATTTCTTACCATATGCAGATCGACACATTATGACCATTTCTTACCATATGCAGATCGACACATTATGACCATTTCGTACCATATCCTGATCGACACATTATGACCATTTCGTACCATATCCTGATCGACACATTATGACCATTTCGTACCATATGTAGATCGACACATTATGACCATTTCGTACCATATGTAGATCGACATATTATGACCATTTCTTACCATATGCACATCGATACATTATGACCATTTCGTACCATATGTAGATCGACACATTATGACCATTTCTTACCATATGCACATCGACACATTATGACCATTTCTTACCATATGCAGATCGACACATTATGACCATTTCGTACCATATCCTGATCGACACATTATGACCATTTCGTACCATATCCTGATCGACACATTATGACCATTTCGTACCATATGTAGATCGACACATTATGACCATTTCTTACCATATGCAGATCGACACATTATGACCATTTCGTACCATATGTAGATCGACACATTATGACCATTTCGTACCATATGTAGATCGACACATTATGACCATTTCGTACCATATGCACATCGATACATTATGACCATTTCGTACCATATGCAGATCGACACATTATGACCATTTCGTATATGCAAAATCTTATGCAGATAGTACATTTAGCCTTATTTCACATCATATTCAAATAAATGTTATGCCCAAGTACATGCTGCATGTTGGTACCGTAAAAAGAAGCCATGCAGTGTGACAACTGTCTACGATGGCAGCATCTTTTATGTGGTACTGGTAAGTGTTGATTATAATTATCAGTAGTTAATGTCTCTTTTCAGTGAATTACAAGTGACTATGATCTCTATTCTTTTTTTTTTCTGGTGTCTGCACTACAATGGTTAAAGTACATGAAAACTTGTAAATTAAAACAAGACATATTTTATAAATAGTATTTATGCCCTCAATCGGGGTGAAAAAAAATACACTTTTGTATTGACTTAAGTATTCCAATACAATATAAAATGCTCGTTATTAGTATAATCCTATCCAATTTTTAGGAGCAAAAAAAATAACAAAATAAAATTACAAATAAAAAAAATCCATATATTTCTGTTACTCTTAAAGAAAAGTACCAAAATTCTAAATACATGTAGAAAATTCTTGTGCGTTGTCAATTGCATTTATGTATTTATGTATTTATTTATTCAGCTCAATTGAAGATCTTCAGCCCCGAGAGACCGAGCCAACTGACGACAGTGTCACCTACCACGTGTCTACAAATGGAAGTAACCGCAACAAGATGAAGCTGGCAGACAGTATTGGTTACACAGGAACACATCCAGTCGTCTTTTCAACGCGTTAAAGAACAACTAGATCCAGAGCAGTCGCCAAAGTTAATGGACCTCACCAACTACATAGAAAAGACGTGGATCACCAGCTCCGTTTGACCAGTTCACTCGTGGTCAGTTTTTATGCGCCCTACCCGTACTAACAACGACGTCGAGGGATGGCATCACCGTCTCAACAAAGACAAGAAAGCAGGTAGCGGAAACAAGGGACTGTATTCCATCGCACCATTGCTACTAGAAGAAGCCAACCTCCTGCCTATCCAGACTCAACTAGTTTCCGAAGGTAAACTTAAGAAGCTACAGCGCAAACATGTAAAGACAACACAACGACTTCTCTTTAACCAGTGGGAGCAGTACATAGAGGGTAGCATTTCCGTCGGCCGTCTCCTACGTCTATGTGGCCGATTAGTGTACCCAGACTAGTAAACTGTTACCAAGAACTTTATAATAAATGTGTTAGGCTAAGAAAATTATAGTTGTATAATATTGATGTACAGATCACAATGACATTTCTTGTCTAAACGAATTTATGTAATTTTACTGCAGTTATGACGATCACAACATGGCGGAGGTAGAAATAGGTAAGATCGTTTTCTGCTAATTTCTCCATTCTAACGTGTTGTTGTCAAGAATTACTCAGCCGCAAAGTTGATCTGTACGATTATGTTGTATGTGTGTGTTCTTGATACCATATATGGTCTCGTTACCAAGAAAATAGCCGTCGGAAATTTAAGGAAGATAATCGTAACTCCATAAATTATAATATATAAGAATAGATTATCTTCTTTTGGAGTTACGATTATCTTCCTTAAATTTCCGACGGCTATTTTCTTGGTAGCGAGACCATATATGGTATCAAGAACACAGGCGCTCGTGGCACGGACCACCCCCCTTTTTTCTAACTTTCTGTTTACAAATTTATTTTCAATAAAAAAAAATTATTTCTTTATTATTTCATCTCTTTTTCCTTATTTTAACTTGTTCCTGTCAACATTCATACAATATTATGTTAACATCAAATTGCATGTGTCGACCCTATATAGATACTAATAATTCACAAGGCATGCAACTCGGCAGGTTTAAAAATTGTATCCCTGCTCGCTTCCAAAAATTTATAATTTGGAACTTTTCTGACCCTATCGTTGAAGTTAATGCAGTGACACGTCACTTCCGTCATCCGTGGGTCCTTATACGAAAAATTTTGCAATAAATGTGTGAAAATCTTAAAATTCTGGAGAACTGAGCTATGTATGCACAAAACAAAAACAGGGGCAAAAAGATACGTCTTTAAGGAATGGATACATGTCCTAGTTTGAATGACATAATGGAAATAAGGTGCAATAAATGTACTCGAAGCGAGCAGGGGTACGATTTTTAAACCTGCCGAGTTGCATGCCTTGTGGATTATTAGTATCTATATAGGGTCGACACATGCAATTTGATGTTAACATAAGATTGTATGAATATTGACACGAACAAGTTAAAATAAGGAAAAAGAGATGAAATAATAAAGAAATCAAGAAATTTTATTGCAAATAAATGTGTAAACAGAAAGTTAGAAAAAAAAGGGGGGTGCCACGAGCGCCTGTGATCAAGAACACACACAGACAACAAAATCGTACAGATCAACTTTGCGGCTGAGTAATTCTTGACAACAACACGTTAGAATGGAGAAATTAGCAGAAAACGATCTTACCTATTTCTACCTCGGCCAAGTTGTGATCGTCGTAACTGCAGTTACCACGATCAGTTTAACGCCAGTGATTATTTAATGAACGACTCATGAAACACCAATTACACTGAAAAACAAAATTGCAACAAATCATAACAAAGAGTTTAATTCAATTCATACATTTCAAAACATCCAAGTATCTACAACTGGGGAGACCAACTCAATCATAATAAATATATGCACACAACTTATACATATACCTGTATATATATGTTACGAAAAGATTACAAATACAATAAATACACAAAGTAGAATAAAGTAAACACTTACCATTATTCACAACATATGAACACATTGGTAAGAAATGGCAGACATTGGTACAAAAAGATAACTGTTTCTTCCATGTTTGATTGTAAGTTATATACTTCCCTATGATACGAATTTGTCACAATGTATCTACTTTCATATGGTACGAAATCACGGTGCATAGCCAAACCACTAATTAATTTCCTTAAGGTTTCCTACTAAATTTGTGTTTTTTCGAGCCTACCTGGCCATTTTATCTTAAGTTTAACCTTTCCAAGACCATATATTTTCTGAAACGTACATGATTCCTCTACGTTGTCAAAATATCAGGGCATGTTTAAAGTCTTGCAGTGAAATGCCATGCTACGGAAAACACCTACTCTAAAAATAGCTCGGTCATCCCCAAGAAATTCAGTATTTATAGGTCATGCATCAAATCCTCCAGAGGTATTAAAATACAACCAAGTCCATCAAATTTGGGCTCAAAATAATCCCTAAATATTTAACTTCAATTATCAATTTTAATTAGTTCACTCCATTCAGTAGTTTTCACAATACTACAAAGTGAAAGGAACTTTTTTTCTTGAAGAGGGACTACTTTCGTATATGTTCTAAGCTCTGATTGGTGAATTAGTGGTTTGCCACCTAAAGAGCAAAACAACTTGTTTCTTTAACCATTTGTTGGCCTAATTTCTATTCCTTAGGCAATATCAACCCAAAAAACCTCATAAGGTATGTGGCTGTCTGATATTTGCAAGTATAAGTGCTCAAATGCAAAGGTACCCCCTTGAAGATTTTTGATGAAAATATCTCCATTTACAGCTGTTGAGTTCAGATTGTGTAATATTCCAAAATTTACCTATTCTTTTATATATATATATATATATATATATATATATATATATATATTAGTTATTAAGCTAATTTCTAACATAATAAGCAATTCAAACACATATATATGCCTCAGTTGTATATTTAATAGCTAAATACTATGAAAAGTTTGCATTTAGCCCCTCCCCCTTTTTTCGTCCCATATAATGAGTTCATGTCATTCTTAATTTTGTTAATTCATGCTTTTACCCCATAAATTATGTAGTTTAAGACATAAAATAAGTTTTTGCATATAGATCTTTAGTTGAAATTCCTTCTAATTCCATCAAATTTGCAAAAATATGATTTATTGATATTCAAGTCTTGGAATTTCTGATGGTGCACAACTATAATTTTCCCCAAAACTCAATAAATATATGCTTCCACATCATTTTTCCCACTGTTTAAGTAAGCTGGATGTTCAAATGTACTGTTACAGCCAAATAATACTCAAAAACATGAAATCCAAATTGACAATTTGAAAAATTAACAGAAAATGCTAAGCAGTCAAAATAATTTTTCTGGGATCACTTAAATTACCAGGTTTTTACTACATATAATATAATTTTCAATTAAAACTGCTTTCTATAGCCTTATATTATTTTATGTACATGTATTCTAACGGAAAGCGCAACTATCAAAATTTACCAGGAAAAATTTGTAGGATTGAAAAAAATCCAATCATGGTATATCACCATATTCTATATCTGAAGTCGACAAACTGCCGCATGATGAAATTTTTTAAATTCTTAATATCAACCATATTTTCAATATGATATGCCCTTCTACTGCAAAAATACATTCAATAACATATTCCCAATAATTATAAAGTCATAAACAAAAATATAATGAGTTGCAATACCCTGTGTCCATGTATATCCAGTGTTTGGGAGCAATGTTCCAAAATATCACATAACATGCATTTTGACCATTTGATATAAGGCCGGATTTGCGTAAGGCCGCATAAACTAAGGCCGCATCTGTCATAAGGCCGCATCAACTTGTAAGGTATGTAGTATACATATTTCAATCAACTTTTCCGATATGTTAGAGCCTATACTGAGCTGCTACTCAGATTTTTACATCTACATCGAAGTCTGTCAATAAAAAGCAGCTCGTGCTTTTCCTCAAGAGAACTATCCTGATTTTACAGAAAAAAATATTCTTTTTCAATTTCAAAATTTATTCAAGATGGATTCAATTAATTTTTGACCCACACCCTTTTGTTTGGAGGGGTGAAACTTGTGTTGCCTTGCGAAACTATGGACAATAATCATACAAGAGGTAGGTTTAAAGCTCTTTTAACCCACCATTTCCACATAGAAATACATGTACCCAGTCAGGAGTAGGATGGTTGTCTGTGGTTTCCTTCTCTTTTCCAATTACGAGACTTGAGTCAGTGTGTTAGCCTTGATGTTTGGTTTTAGAATTTGAGAGTAAAAATGATTTCCATGGGAAAGACTTTCGTCAATGGGCGTTCAAATGTTTTACCATTACGATATTGTCAATGTGGACAATTTTCAATCAGAGCGGTTAAGAGCTATGTAAAACCTGGAGTGAGAAATATGACGGTTGTCCATCAGTTGTTTTGTTGGAGATCATGCTCTGGGATATTCCTTGTCTTTTTATGGACTCTTCGTTTTGATCATGTTCTGACTTTTTTTGTCACATTTATTTGCCATTGTCCGTCCGTATGTCCATATGTACGTCCGTTCCTATTTATTTAGGTCTGTTTCTCAGATACTAGACATGGTATAGATATTTGACCAGATGGATAGATCTTGGGTAGTACAACATGGTTACTATTAATTAGGTCACTTTGACTTACATTAAACGCATGAATAACCATTTCAATCTTGCGGTTAGGTCCATTTCTCAGACACTAGAGATACTTGGCCACGGGTCTTGGATAGTACAACATGGTTCACTATTAATTAGGTCACTTTGACTTACATTAAACGCATGAATAACCATTTAAATCTTGCGGTTAGGTCCATTTCTCAGAAACTAGAGATACTTGGCCACGGGTCTTGGATAGTACAACATGGTTCACTATTAATTAGGTCACTTTGACTTACATTAAACGCATGAATAACCATTTAAATCTTGCGGTTAGGTCCATTTCTCAGACACTAGAGATACTTGGCCACGGGTCTTGGATAGTACAACATGGTTCACTATTAATTAGGTCACTTTGAGCTATTTTCTATGCATAAACAACTTTTGTTAAGTCGATCTCTTAGTTACTAGACATGATATATGATAGATATAGCCATGATACTTATTCAGTAAATAGGTCCCAAGTAGTACAACAGGGTTCACTATTAATTAAGTTGCTTTGACCTACAATTTCACCTTAAGTAAAGACGTTTTTGCATTTAGTTCAATTTGAATAATGAAATGGGCATTCCGTGTCTGATAGACGAATCAAGGTTGTTTGTATATTTAGTTAAATATGTTTATCTGATTTTCAATTATATCAAAACCAAATGTTTATATTTTTTCCATTCCTACATGCCTGTTATTATTATACTTTACAGATCGACACAAACGCTTTGGCTGCTTTGGGATGTTTGCTTGTAGAAGACATCTATGATGCAGATATTGAATCTGATGCCATTATGATCCGTAAGTAGTCCAATGCCAGAAATGACCAAATCACAAAGAATCCGTTACCTGCGTATTTGGTTAAGGTTTTTTTTTACTGTTAAATTAATTGATGTTATGATTAGAAATAAGTCCCCATGTAAAGAAAATGCATTATGAATCAGCTATGTATATATATTTTGAGGAATAAAGTGTAAATACGTAACAAACTATCGATATGAAAAAGACGAAGTCAATGGGTCCTGTTTTGTGCACACTTTGTAGAATATACGAGAGGAAATTATACAGCTGTAAAGGAAAAGTGGTCTGTCGGTAAACTCAGAAGTTCCGTGGCATAGTTAGATTGTTTTAATTACCTTTCCTGTTCCATAACTTTAGTCTTATTGGCATTGTCATCCATTTCATGTTGAGAAAAAAACCGAAATGATCCGTTTCTTGTTCCGAAAGAATCTGTTATGGCTATGCCCAGTGGAAATGGACATAATGTATATATACTTCCATATGGTACGAATTGGTCATAGTGTAATCTATTTCTATATGGTACGAAATGGTCATAATGTATATACTTCCATATGGTACGAATTGGTCATAGTGTATTCTATTTCTATATGGTACGAAATGGTCATAATGTATTTCATTTCAAATATTTTATTGATAAATCAATATGCATATACAAATCCTCTCCAACAACAAGATGGAACAATTTGAACACAATTTACATAAGACATAGAGCAATCTACCCATCATGTATACATGCAATTCATCTTAATTACCAAGCATAAACACATGTATATTAATAGCAGAATCATACAAACAAAACAAAAAAGATTTTTCCCTTTCTTTTCTTTTTTTTTGTGTTAATAGGTATGATATAATATGTATATTAATAGCAGGATCATACAAAAATAATTTGTTTTTCCTTTTTTTTCCCCTTTTTAATAGGTATGATATAATTTGGAATAAGCTATTATTATTTATAATATTAATGATGATGAATTGGCATAGCATGATGGATTGACTGAACTTACATTTAATCACACAATATATACAACATGTAAACTGAAATTATGAAATCAAAATCACTAATTAAGTGAGGTCCACCATATCAATATGAATTAACTCTTTTTCAGTATATATATTTATGGTTGAATAAAGGGAATTTGGGAGAGATGGAGGAAGAAGAAACAAATAAGTAAATAAGGGGGGAAATATCTAAACAAAATAGTGATTGTGAATGAGATAGGCAAGTACAAATTGGGTAAAAGGGGGGAGGGGGAAGGGAGACCTGAATAATTGAAAGATTTACAGCTAATATGAGACAGGCAACCTGTTTGAAGGACGAAGTCCTAAATTTCAATAATACGATGATCCGTACACGTTAGCCTCACCGCCACCGGACGCAATTACGAACAATTTCGATGATATTGACCGTGGCATTTGATAATAATTTATAAATTTGACCAAATTGATGAAGCCGATTGCATGTTCATATTTCAGATTAAGCACCAATATTCCTTTTGAATCATAGCCCATATATTATTCAATGCATTGTTACGGGTTTAACTTGGAACAGATATCCATGACCCCGTTCTAGTCACTCTGTGACCTAGATCCGGACACAATTTCGAACGACATCATAATAACCTTTCTAGTGTAAATTATTTAATGACAACTGTTAAAATTGAAAGAGCATTCATTCATTTACGTTCACATATCTATTTGTATATAATACACATGACATAAAAACCTTTCCTTTATTCATACCATAAATGTGTGCCAGTTTGCATTCGGAATTCCTTGGACTCTTCAATGAATAAGGTACATCACGGATTTTGACATTTTAGGATAGATCAAGGTAAGGAAAATGTATTATATTGACTGTTTTTGTTTTAATTTCAATGTGTTCTACATATGCATTGAACCAGGAGATCATATTTTTTTCCAATTACAGGCATAAGATAACAAAATATGTGTACCTCAATGAATTTTAGCGATAGATTCCAAGTGCAATTGTCGATCGTTTTCTGCTCACAAATATGAAAACCCGTCGTCTGCAACATTCAACAACTGCGCATGAATAATTTTCTCCCAAAACACGAGTAATTTAGCGGGGTATGTATTTATTAAAGCATTTTTTTTAATTCATGTTTTGAAGGAACAATTAGGAAACATACTTTTTATTTCGTTCGTAATTGCGCCCGGCGAGGCTATTATCTTTTATTTTGAATGAATTTTGTAGTCGATTTGCTATGGCTCATTTTACCTACGTACAGTTCTTCCGTCGGGAGTTTCGTAGAAAGAGATTTTTTTATTAGAATTTTATTTCAAGTTTATTTCGATTTTGCAGAGTAAATAATCAAAGAATTGGGAATTTTTCATTGAAATAGATTTCTTTTGCGTTTCTAAATTATCAATTGATCTATTTTTTAAATTTCCGGTGAGCAGATTTTTGGCTATCAATATAGAAGAAAACAATCGGACAGCTTACCGTTAGAAGGACTTCATCCTTTATTAATTAAACTGAAAAATTTAAAGATTTGGAGCTACATGTATATATAGGAAGACTTTTCAATGTTATATGACCAATAATAATGTATATACTTCCATATGGTACGAATTGGTCATAGTGTATTCTACTTCCAGTTCCATATGGTACGAAATGGTCATATAGTGTAATTATATTTCCAAAATGGCTAGTTGGCTACTGTAGTACTGAGCAATATTATATATGGTTGGTACGAAATGGCTATGGTGCAAATACATACGGAACGAAATGGTTATGGTGTAAAATACATATGGTACGAAATGGTTTCTGGTTATGGTACGAAATGGTAAATTATGGTACGAAAAGGCCATGGGCATGGTACGAAATAACTATTTGAATTTCTAATGATTGCACGCATTAGTTTCAGCATACATACCAAGAGACTAAACTTTCTTTGTTGGTCTGTTGATCTCTTTTTTTCTCCAAACTCTCCATTTTATTGGAGCAAATTCCTTCTCTAAGTTTATATGTTGCGCCTTTTCTGAATCTGATTCTTCGTATCAGGTGATTATAGTATAGGGGAAGGAAACACGTTATACGATCTGCGGAAAATTTTCGTTCGAGGTTTTTCGCATTTTTCATTGTGAAGTATACAATAATTATTCCTTGTACAGGGTGGTGCATTCGGAATATATCTTCCAACTGAGAAATCACACGAGAAACGGCGCTTGTAGATCTCGTTGGTCAACTACTGCGTTAATTTTGTACGGATGACCAAATAAGAACTTTGAACTGAATATTATTGATATGAGAAGGCGCGGCCTTTGAAGAGGACGGAAATATCTTTGAAATTAAAATAGTGTAAAAAATAACTTTATAGAAAATAAAATGAAGTTTTGGAATAGTAAAAGAATGGAAAATTACGAATTTATTTTTTATTATATATTCCAAAATGTATTAAAAAAGAACCTTATGTAATAAAAAATCTGTTATATAGGTCTACCCTTGGAGAATGAGCGGATTAGCATTTTATAGCGTCTTCATACCATGAAGGGGGTTTCAGCAAGGATACAGAGAATATTTTGGTGTTCAAAACGTGATACATGATATTGAATTCTGTGTAGGATAATGCATTTGGTTACAAATAATAATACTTCAAGGGAATACCCTCACCCGTCTTTAAATGGATCATTGAAGGGATCGCATTCGGGAAAGTATTTTTGCGTTAATAAACAGTTTCCATTGATTTCCTACTATGCATGTATAAATATATAATGTAGTCCTTTCTTCAGAAACATTTGCAACCTTCTGTCTTGATTTACTCCCGATGTTGTTATCAACGTGGATGCATAGCCTGATTTATCAATACAATATTTGAAATGAAAAAACGTGGATGCATTCGCTGTGACCAGTTACCTGCTGTGACTTATCATATTAGCCTGCAATTTTGCCTGTCCTAAGCCAGTGCTCATGCAGATATTGCAAATTTGTCCAACTTCATTTTAATAATGATGAAATGTCTTTTAACTATTTTTCATATTACCCTAACAAGGCGAAAATGATGAGCACTAAAGGATAATTCATGCATCATAAATTTTTTTCAAATACCCAATAGCTTGGGAGAAGCAGGGTCCTTTGCTAAATCATGTTCCATGATGAGGTAAATTTTGCATTTCCAATTGACACCACAATTTTATATAAAGGCCCACAATATGATCCCATACACAATTTGGTTATAAACTTTGAAGTGGTTTCTGAGAAGAAGTGTTTGTATGTATTTTCCACAGGATCTTTTATCTGTGATAAATATGATGAATTAAGAAAAACACTTTTTCCCGAGATTAAATCATTGCTCTGTCTAAATGTGAATTTAAATATTTTCAAAAATGAATTAAACACATATTTAGTTGAGCTTTTTCTTCAAGGAAGTGATGATTTATCTATGGATGATAACATAGTTATATTTCAGTGTTTATATGAATTCATTGAAAATAGCAATAGATTTCTATAGATTATATGCTTTGTAAATATTTTAAATTGCTGTTGAAAATATAATTTGTATTAACTACAAGTAAACTGATATTCCTTTTTACTGTAGCTTCCAGTTAAATTGAAGAAAAGAGTAAGTTTTGCAGTTAACGTGACTAAAGATGTCTATTGGAAGTACCTTCGCAGTACCTTTTCCCCAACTTTTACATCAGGGAAATTGAAACATGGTAAAAAAATGCATGTAAAAGAAATCTATGTTATATTTATTCATTTGTTTGATGTTTTGTTTCGACAGTTTAAAGAGAAAAATAGAAATTTGTTACGACTAAAGCTTAAATCAGCGTTAAGAATTGAACAAATATCAGTGGTTTTGTAAATGAGATTTATTTTAAATAGAAAATCTGAATTTATTATTTATTAGTTTATTATTAATGATACAATTGTATATCCCTTGGGAGGGAGAGGGGGGCTATGATGAAAATTTGAAATAAAAACACAGGACCGGACTTTAAGCAAAAATAATAATCCAGGATTAGTTTTTTTATTAAAAAAAATCCAGAACCCCTGTGTCCATGATTTTTTTTATTAAGTTTAATAATATGAAATATTGACATCCACACTTGCCTTTTGGACAACACATTTCTGTGTCCACACTTGTATTAACTATTATGAGTGAATGAGTGTGAGAAAGTCTGTTGTATTGTCTTGTCTTGTATCATATGTATGTTGAGGAGACCAACTTTGTAGCCTTTGGGCTGTTTGCAATCCTCTTGAAATAAATAAATAAAGCATTAAATTAAAATAACTATGTTCCATGCCAAAAGTGGTATTTTTTAATTTGTAATCTAGCTTCTGTAACAGACACTAATGTTGCATACAGTTACTTACATGAAAACATTAAGAAGAGTTGTTATTCCTGTTGGGAGGATCCTGATTTAAAATGAAAAGAATATTTTCCAGATGCAAAACTTTTAACCAGTGTGAAAAAAAATTAACCTGTAGTATACTTTCTTTGTATTCCTATATATCAAGAATCATTGATATGTATACTAATGGGGGCTGAGCCTGTGTCGCTCACCTTTCATTCTGCTTTGAGGAAACTTAATACAGAACCTTCCATAGGTGCTTCCCACCAAGTTTCGGTTCATTTGGCTAAGCAGTTACAGAGAAAAATATTTTTATAAATCAACCAATCAGAAACAAGAATTACCTGTGGTGGCCATGTTTGTTAACGGATCGGAACTAAATTGGCATTCTGGTTAGAGGACCTTCGAAGGATGCTTCCTACCTAGTTTCGATTCATTTAGCCAAGCTGTTTCAGAGGAGATGATTTTTTTTAGAAATCAACCAATCAGAAACAAGAATTGCCTGTGGCGGTCATGTTTGTTAACGGATCGGAAATAAATGAGCAATCTTTTTAGAGGACCTTCCAAGGATGCTTCCTACCAAATGTTGATTCATTTGGCAAAGCAGTTTCAAAGGAGCCGATTTTTTTAGAAATCAACCAATCAGAAACAAGAATTGCCTATGGCGGACATGTTTGTTAATGGATCGGGACGGAATGAGCAATCTTTATAGAGGACCTGCCATAGATGCTTCCTACCAAGTTTTACTTCATTTGGCTGAGGGGTTTCAGAGGAGAAAATTAAAATGTGAAAAGTTAACGGACGACGGACGCCAAGTGATGGCAAAAGCTCACATTGCCTTTGGCAAGGTGAGTTAAAAGGGTGCAGTCGACTCGCAGCCGCAAGTAATTCTGATTGTAGTGTGTCATTCAGTGTGTTCCTTATTATTCTGATTGTAGTGCGTCTTTCAGAGCGCTGTTTGTCATTCTCTGTGTTGATTATCATTCTTCGTGTTGTTTGTCATTCAGTGTGTTGTTTGTCATTCTATGTGTTGTTTATCATTCACTGTGTTGTTTCTTGTTCCGTGCGTTGCTTCTTATTTAGTGTGTTGCTTGCTATTCGATGTGTTGCTTGTCATTAAGTGTGTTGTTTTTCATTCAGTGTGGTGTTTGTCATTCAATGTGTTGTTTGTCATTCAATGTGTTGTTTGTCATTCGATGTGTTGTTTATCATTCACTGTGTTGTTTCTTGTTCCGTGCGTTGCTTCTTATTTAGTGTGTTGTTTGCTATTCGGTGTGTTGTTTGTCATTCAGTGTGTTGTTTTCAAGTGAGATGTTGGTTTTCATTCAGTGTGTTGTTTTTCATTCAATGTTGTGCTTTTCATTCAGTGGTCAAACAAATGTTGAATGACCAAACAGTACTCAAAATGATCAAACAATACACAGAATAAGAAGACGGTTTAGTATAAGCTATAATAAGCTCGTTTGCGAATTCGACAATACAATTTTATACTTGTGTTATATTGTACTCTGTATTTCAAATGAATAAATTTGTTAAAACTATAACACCGAATGACAAAATAATTATTGAATATCCAAAAAAACCATACTGATTTATAAAACAATATCGTTAAGATATTGAATGACCAAAACAACGAATTGAATGACCAACAATTATACAAGGCAAACGATAAACAACACATAGCATGCCCATCCTAAATGATCAACTGGATGTAGACAAGCAACACACTGAATGACAAACAACACATTGTATGAATAACATCACACTGCATGACATGCAACACACCGAAATGAAACACTGCACACAGACTGAAAAACAACATGTTGTCCGAAAAACAGCACGTAGAATGACAAACAACACACAGAATGATAAACAACACACAGAATGACAAACAACACACAGAATGATAAACAACACACAGAATGACAAACAACACACAGAATGAAAAACAACACACTGAATGAAAAACAACACACTGAATGAAAACCAACATCTCACTTGAAAATAACACACTGAATGACAAACAACACACTAAATAAGAAGCAACGCACGGAACAAGAAACAACACAGTGAATGATAAACAACACATAGAATGACAAACAACACATTGAATGACAAGCAACACATCGAATGAAAAACTGCACACAAACTGAAAAACAACGCATTGACTGAAAACTAACATCTCACTTGAAAACAACACACTGAATGACAAACAACGCACCGAATAGCAAACTAAATAAGAAGCAACGCACGGAACAAGAAACAACACAGTGAATGATAAACAACACATAGAATGACAAACAACACCCAGAATGACAAACATCACACTGAATTACAAACAACACACAGAATGACAAACACCACACTGAATTACAAACAACACACAGAATGACAAACACCACACTGAATTACAAACAACACACAGAATGACAAACACCACACTGAATTACAAACAACACACAGAATGACAAACACCACACTGAATTACAAACAACACACAGAATGACAAACACCACACTGAGTTACAAACAACACACAGAATGACAAACACCACACTGAATTACAAACAACACACAGAATGACAAACACCACACTGAATTACAAACAACACACAGAATGATAAACACCACACTGAATTACAAACAACACACAGAATGACAAACACCACACTGAATTACAAACAACACACAGAATGACAAACACCACACTGAATTACACACAACACACAGAATGACAAACACCACACTGAGTTACAAACAACACACAGAATGACAAACACCACGCAGAATGATAATCAACACACTGAATAATAAAAAAACACAGAGAATGACAAACAGCGCTCTGAAAGACACACTACAATCAGAATAATAAGGGACACACTACAATCATAATAATAAGGAACACAGAGAATGACAAACAATGTTCTGAATGACAAACAACACCCAGAATGACAAACACCACACTGAATTCAAAACAACACACTGAATGACAAACAACACACCGAATAGGAAACAACACATTGAAAAAGAAGCAACGCACGGAACAAGAAATAACGCAGTGAATGATAAACAACACATAGAATGATAAACAACACAATGAATGACAAACAACACATTGAATGACAAGCAACACACAGAATGACAAACAACACATTGAATGACAAACAACACACAGAATGACAAACAACACACAGAATGACAAACAACACACCGAATAGGAAACAACACACTGAACAAGAAGCAACGCACGGAACAAGAAATAACACAGTGAATGATAAACAACACATAGAATGATAAACAACACATATAATGATAAACAACACATAGAATGACAAACAACATCCAGAATGACAAGCACCACACTGAATTCAAAACAACACACTGAATGACAAACAACACACTGAATTCAAAACAACACACTGAATGACAAACACCACACTGAATTCAAAACAACACACAGAATGACAAGCAACACACCGAATAGCAAACAACACACTGAATAAGAAGCAACGCACTGAGCAAATAACAACACACTGAATGATAAGCAACACATAGAATGGCAAACACCACACTGAATTACAAACAACACAACGAATAACACATAAAACACTCTGAATTACAAACAACACGAAGAATGATAATCAACACACTGAATAACACACAGAATGACAAACATGACTCTGAAAGACAAACAACCCACTGAATAACAAACAACACACTGAATAACAAACAACACACTGAATAACAAACAACACACTGAATGACAAACAACACACTGAATAACAAACAACACACTGAATGACAAACAACACACTGAATAACAAACAACACACTGAATAACAAACCACACACTGAATGACACACAACACTCAGAATGACTAATCACACTGAATGACAAAAACACACTGAATGATACACTACATTCAGAATGACAAGCAACACACAGAATGACAAAAGCACACTGAATGACAAAAACACACTGAATGACAAACAACACATAGAATGACAAACAACACACTGAATGACACACTACACTCAGAATGATAAACAACACACTGAATGATAAACAAAACACTGAATAATAAACAACATATGTAATAACAAACAATGCTTTGAAAGACAAAAAACACACAGAATGACAAACAACACACTGAATGACAAACAACACACTGAATGACACACTACATTCAGAATGACACACAACACACAGAATGACAACCAACACACTGAATGATAAAAAACACACTGAATAATAAGCAACATATATAATGACAAACAATGCTCTGAAAGACAAACAACACACTGAATGACACACTACACTCAGAATGACAAAAACACACTGAATGACACATACACTCAGAATGACAAACAACACACTGAATGACAAAATCACACTGAATGACACAACACACTGAATGACACACTACACTCAGAATGACAAACAACACAACGAATGACAATCAACACACTGAATAATAAACAACACAAAGAATGACAAACATCGCTCTGAAAGACAAACAACACACTGAATGACAAAGAACACACTGAATGACACACAACACACAGAACGACAAACAACACACTGAATGATAAACAACACACTGAATAATAAGCAACATATATAATGACAACCAACGCACTGCAAGATAAACAACACACTGAATGACAAACAACACACTGAATGACACACAACACACATAATGACAAACAACACACTGAATAACAAACAACACACTGAATAATAAGCAACATATATAATGACAACCAACGCACTGCAAGACAAACAACACACTGAATGACAAACAACACACTGAATGACACACAACACACTGAATGACACACAACACACAGAATGACACACAACACGCAGAATGACAAACAACACACTGAATAACAAACAATACACTAAATGACACACAACACACAGAATGACAAACAACACACAGAATGACAAAAGCACAATGAATGAAAAAAACACACTGAATGACACACAAGACACACAGAATGACAAACAATACACTGAATGATGTCAAAACCACACTGAATGACACACTACACTCAGAATAATAAACAACACACTGAATAATAAACAACATATATAATGACAAACAACGCTCTGAAAGACAAACAACACACAGAATGACACACAACACACAGAATGACAAACAACACACTGAATAATAAGCAACATATGTAATGACAAACAATGCTCTGAATGACAAACAACACACAGAATGACAAACAACACACTGAATGATAAACAACACACAGAATGATAAACAACACACTGAATGATAAACAACACACTGAATGATAAACAACACACTGAATGATAAACAACACACTGAATAACATACTACACTCGGAATGACAAACAATACACTGAATGAAAAAAACACTCTGAATGACACACTACACTCAGAATGACAAACAACACACTGAACGACAAAATCACACTGAATGACACACAACACACAGAATGACAAACAACACACTGAATGATAAACAACACACTGAATAATAAGCAACATATATAATGACAAACAATGCTCTGAAAGACAAACAACACACTGAATGATACACTACACTCAGAATGACAAACAACACACTAAATGACAAAAACACACTAAATGACACATGCATTCAGAATGACAAACAACACACTGAATGACACACTACACTCAGAATGAGAAACAACACACTGAATGACAAAATCACACTGAATGACACACTACACTCAGAATAACACACTCCACTCAAAATGACAAAAACACACCGAATGACACACAACACACAGAATGACAAACAACACAAAGAATGACAAACAACACACTGAATGACAAAAACACACTGAATGACACACTGCACTCAGAATGACAAACAACACACTGAATGACAAAAACACACTAAATGACACACTACACTCAGAATGACAAACAACACAAAGAATGACAAACAACACACTGAATGACAAAAACACACTGAATGACACACTACACTCAGAATGACAAACAACACACTGAATGACAAAAACACACTGAATGACACACTACACTCAGAATGACAAACAACACACTGAATGACAAAAACACACTAAATGACACACTACACTCAGAATAACACACTCCACTCAAAATGACAAACAACACACAGAATGACAAACAACACACAGAATGACAAACAACACAAAGAATGACAAACAACACACTGAATGACAAGCAACACACTGAATGACAAAGAACACACTGAATGACAAAAACACACTGAATGACACACAACACACTGAATGACACACTACACTCAGAATGACAAACAACACAAAGAATGACAATCAACACACTGAATAATAAACAACACAGAGAATGACAAACAGCGCTCTGAAAGACAAAGAACACACTGAATGACAAAGAACACACTGAATGACACACAACACACAGAATGACAAACAACACACTGAATGATAAACAACACACTGAATGACAAACAGCGCTCTGAAAGACAAACAACACACTGAATGACAAAGAACACACTGAATGACACACAACACACAGAATGACAAACAACACACTGAATGACACACTACACTCAGAATAACACACTCCACTCAAAATGACAAACAACACACAGAATGACAAACAACACACTGAATGACAAAAACACACTGAATGACACACTACACTCAGAATGACAAACAACACACTGAATGACAAAAACACACTGAATGACACACTACACTCAGAATGACAAACAACACACTGAATGACAAAAACACACTAAATGACACACTACACTCAGAATAACACACTCCACTCAAAATGACAAACAACACACAGAATGACAAACAACACACACTGAATGACAAAGAACACACTGAATGACACACAACACACTGAATGACACACTACACTCAGAATGACAAACAACACAAAGAATGAAAATCAACACACTGAATAATAAACAACACAGAGAATGACAAACATCGCTCTGAAAGACAAACAACACACTGAATGACAAAGAACACACTGAATGACACACAACACACAGAATGACAAACAACACACTGAATGATAAACAACACAGAGAATGACAAACAGCGCTCTGAAAGACAAACAACACACTGAATGACAAAGAACACACTGAATGACACACAACACACAGAATGACACACAACACACTGAATGACACACACCACAGAGAATGACAAACAACACACTAAATGACAAAAACACACTGAATGACACACTACACTCAGAATGACAAACAACACACTGAATGACAAAAACACACTAAATGACACACTACACTCAGAATAACACACTCCACTCAAAATGACAAACAACACACAGAATGACAAACAACACAAAGAATGACAAACAACACACTGAATGACAAGCAACACACTGAATGACAAAGAACACACTGAATGACAAAAACACACTGAATGACACACAACACACTGAATGACACACTACACTCAGAATGACAAACAACACAAAGAATGACAATCAACACACTGAATAATAAACAACACAGAGAATGACAAACAGCGCTCTGAAAGACAAAGAACACACTGAATGACAAAGAACACACTGAATGACACACAACACACAGAATGACAAACAACACACTGAATGATAAACAACACAGAGAATGACAAACAGCGCTCTGAAAGACAAACAACACACTGAATGACAAAGAACACACTGAATGACACACAACACACAGAATGACAAACAACACACTGAATGACACACTACACTCAGAATAACACACTCCACTCAAAATGACAAACAACACACAGAATGACAAACAACACACTGAATGACAAAAACACACTGAATGACACACTACACTCAGAATGACAAACAACACACTGAATGACAAAAACACACTGAATGACACACTACACTCAGAATGACAAACAACACACTGAATGACAAAAACACACTAAATGACACACTACACTCAGAATAACACACTCCACTCAAAATGACAAACAACACACAGAATGACAAACAACACACACTGAATGACAAAGAACACACTGAATGACACACAACACACTGAATGACACACTACACTCAGAATGACAAACAACACAAAGAATGAAAATCAACACACTGAATAATAAACAACACAGAGAATGACAAACATCGCTCTGAAAGACAAAGAACACACTGAATGACAAAGAACACACTGAATGACACACAACACACAGAATGACAAACAACACACTGAATGATAAACAACACAGAGAATGACAAACAGCGCTCTGAAAGACAAACAACACACTGAATGACAAAGAACACACTGAATGACACACAACACACAGAATGACACACAACACACTGAATGACACACACCACAGAGAATGACAAACAACACACTAAATGATAAACAACACATAGAATGACACAAACAATACACAAAACACTGAACAACACACAACACACCGAATAACAAACTTGTTATCATATAGTAACTCTACATGCTGTGACTGTAGCTTATCTATAAACACTTTTCAACACACTGAATGACAAACAACACATCGAATGACAATCAACACGCTGAAAAACAGAACAAGCTGCATGAAAAAAACATTGAATGAAAAACAAAACACCGAATGACAAGCAACACTAAATGACAAGCGACAAACTAAATGATAAGCAACACATAGAATGATAATAAACGCACTGAATGAAAACAAACAACACACAGAACACGATACAACAAACAACACATATAATAACAAACGGGACCATCGTGGTCGTGCGGTTGTTGGAATTACAACTACAAGAGCAGGATCCCCGGGTATATAATTAGGATCCAGTTGTTTCGTTGCTGTGCACTACCCCCTGAGAGGGTTGCTAGATGCCCGATTGTTAGCCAGACGAATCAAGAGCACAACTTGTCCTTGGGATCAAAAGGCGTAAAGCAGTGACTCGTGTATGAACAGTGCCACTATCTTAATGTCCCGCCTTTATCACACCCTACAACCGGCTATCTGGACAACAGATGCTATCGGGAACTCAGATCATATCTACGTCACATGGAATGACAGGTAGGAATTTCTTTGACGATTTTCTTCCATTTTATCTACTTTTTGGATTTTAAATTTATGTCTGATTTGTTGCACTACAAATGAGAAATTTGCATACCAAATATGATAGTATAGGTTTTAATATTTAGTAAGTTTTCAATCAATGAAGATAGAATTTGACATTTTCAACAGAGAATTCTTCAGAACATTAACGTTTTCTCTAAAATTTCAAAAGAAAGCACAAGTTGCTATCATATACATGAAAAATATAGTGTTTCTTCTACCTTCCTGTACAACGGGAACTCGAAGTGTTATGTAGTAAGAATATTATACGCAATTTCATTCCAATGGTCAAAAATAATATAAAGAAACACTATTCTTTTATCTTTTAAATTATGATTCCTGATCGTACATGTAGATACATGTACATGTAGGTAATGATTTTTATTAAATGTGTAAATGTTTTATTTCAAACGTCTACATTTACTGTAAAAAAGTACGATTTTTACTTCAAATTTATACTCGGGGAAAAAGAGCGATTCTTGTTTAATTTGAAGAATTGTATTTGTTCGACTGGAAATCATTTATTACTGTAAGAAAAATTTGAAGATACCAAAAGTGGTAATTAGAAGTCTCCAAATAATGATACTCAAACTAAGTCCACCATGGTGTGTCATAAGCAAGGAATCGGTACAACAAAAATGAATTGATGAATTGTGATTTAGAAAACAGCTTTCTACTTGTTTATTTGTCTGAACCCTAATTAATTATAATGATCTGGTACATTTATTAATATTCACAATCGTAATTTCGTAACATAGTCTCATTCCACACTCTCACTCTCGGAACACGTTTTAGTCTAAGTCTACAACATGTTTATTTGAAAAAGCATAGGATAAAACAATTTCAGCAGAACATTTTACTCAGATAGGATTCCGAGGCTTTGGAAAAAATGACCAAGAGGAACCCTCGTGCCTCGTTTTACCCACTTGCCTTCGTAAAAATATATACCAAAATATAGTAGAAACTACTTTTGATACCAACAACTATTGTAGGCCTACTTTGGTAGTTGGACTTAGTCATTTTGTTCGTCCGTCCGGATATAGATACATGGTTTGTCCAGCTATCTCCTCCTACAGTTTTGAACTGACTTGATATTAAATTTCAGATATACAATGTATATTTGTATCAATTTTTTAGACAATATTTCAGTAAGCTGATCAATTTTGGTTGAAATTTGAACTTTAAATACCAAATTTTAACTGCCCACTCTTGCAGAAGGAACCTTTATACCGCCACTTGACATCCGTTGTCGTTTTAAACTTTATTCGGCGTCTATCTATTACAGAAAGAAATAAGTTCTAATCGTTGACTTTCAGGTTTCCACAGAGCATGAAATCAGTCCGTCACTGTTCGTCATCCGTCTATATGGAAGTTCCTTAGAAGTCTGAAAGATGAGCAGGCCAATTCGGAAGTATAACGTATCTGTCGATGCGGTAAACCATCGTGAAGTTACACCAAGAAGAAGGCGTAAATGGAGAAACTTGGAAACGCGCATCCAAAGATTTAAAGAAGAATATAACACTGGTGTGAGAAATGTAGATGATTACTGGGAAGCAACCAGCCACCTTATTGCTTCTATTTTGTAAACAGAAGTGCCGGAAGTGACGTTTGATGGCATATCCTGCGCACTATGCCTGACTTGTTGGCTTTGATGGACCTCGTTGTACTATTTAAAAGTTTTGCACTATTATATATTTTTTTGTTTGTACATGTATACTTTTGTTTTTTGTACTCTTACAGCATCGGATACAATAATCTTCAGTATATTTTGTGAAAGTTGTTTTTCTTTATTTTCTTGATTCAATAAGTTTGTAGTATCAAAGACAAGAGTGGGTGTACGTGGTCTGTCCGTCAGCAGCTCACATTATACACCCCTCGGTAACAATAGAACAGAAGTTAACCAAACTTTGCTGACATTTTATTTTTGAATTCCTGCAAGGTTGATCAGGACAGTGGTTGTTTATTTATTGATGATTTTAATAAGACTTTCGTGCATTTTCTCTGTTTCCTTTTCTATTCATCTTGTAAAAACTTCCTGTCGCAAAAGAGCTTGTAATTTACACGTAATGTCTCAGGTACAGATAAGTTAACTTATTTGTACCTGAGACATTAAAATGAAACCAAACATGCATACAGCTATCTTAAAATAGAGAGATGCCTGACCATTAGACAACAACAAAATGTCCTAATTTTGCGGTAATTAGCTAACCTGGTTAAAACTGCAAGTGAGTATTACAATCACTTGGTTGATTGATTTTTGGTGTTTCAACGCCACTTTCAGCAATATTTCAGCTATATCATGGCGACCAGTTTTAGTGGTGGAGGAAGCCGGAGTACCCGGAGAGAACTACCGACCATGGACAAGCAACTGGTAAACTTTATCACTTACGGCTGCGAGTCGTGTGCACCCTTTTTGTAATTTACAAAGCCGGGCGCGAACCCACGCCGTATTGGTGATAGGCTTGTATGAGGCGTTAGATCCAGCGACCTAACTCATTGAGCCACCCGGGTCCCCACAATCACTTGGTGTCTGTCGTCCGTTCGACTGTAAACTTATCACATATTGCTTTGTCTCCCTTCCCACATTTTTACCTTCGAATTATAATTCATTTTCCATTTTCGTTTAATTTATTTCAAAATTTCAAAATAATATTAAAATTTCATGCAATTTAGGCACGGACCATTTGATATTTTTTGGATGGGAGAAGGCTAAGGGGCGGAGGCTGGGATTTTCGTCCGGACAGATTTTTTTTTCCGGTAAAAATTAGGGCAAGAAATATTTTTTTTAACCCCCCACCCCCTTCCAATAATTTTTGTGTCGTCTCGCGTATAACGGTGGCGGTATAAACTTTTCATGATTAAATCCAAAATGTAGAAGTGTTAGACCATCCGAAATTGGTACTGAGATTTTTCATGTCGTCATGATGTAAGGAATCTGCTAGCTCCATGACATTTGACTTTGACCCCATATTTACCCTTTAGTTGAATACAGAAACAATCCGCCCAGTGATTATAAAGATTAAAGTCAGTCTTCCGTTAGGTATAGAAGAAAAACAACAGGTTTTAAGATAATTATACTACTTTTGACCATTTTTGACGGAATAATGGGTTGTCGGAGAAATGGGCTGTCGGAATAATGGGGCGTCGGAGTAATGGGCTGTCGGAATAATGAGCCGTCGAAGCAATGGGCTGTCGGAATAATGGGCTGTCGGAATAATGACCTGACCCCCTTTTATATATATAGGTTCATACGTTCTTTTATATATGTAGGTTCATACGTTGGCTACTTTTTCAGACGTTTATATATAAATTCAAATTAAAAAAAATCAAATATTTATTAATCCAATCATGGTCCCACAGAGAGCAGTTACATAAATACAACAATTATGATTAATACAGTAGACAGTACATTAATATAAACAGTAAATGTCAATAATTGAGATTATACTCAGTAGTAATACAGCATATGTGTTACTGTTGTACCTGATCTCAGCCAAAGAACAATCCAGGAGATTCAAAGAAACGATATCGCACACACTAACAAAAAATGTAATCCTTGTACTGCATATCTTAGTTTGTACTAAGTGGATAGTATATTTGGACTTTTGCATGAAACATTGGATATCTGCAAGGGTCACCAAGGGACGGTGCTTATGGATATGTTTCATTGAACATTACACCTCGTGACCCCAGCAGAACTCCAAGGTTAAATAATATACATATATATATAGAGATATATTGTTACTCAACCACAGACACCAAGGGACAGTGCTTCTGGAGATGTCCATCATATATAGCTGTGACATTCCACCTCGTGTCTGAGGCAGAGAAGCAAGATATCAAGGGGAAAAAACAAACACAAACACAGACAAAGATAAATAAAGAAAATAAATATCAATCTGCAGTGTTTGCTCAAGAACACACCCAAATGTGTCAGTATATTGTGATTTTCACAATTACAAATCCATTCTAATTTCTTTACATCATTTAAGCTATTAGAATTTGGACATGAATTCAATATTATATCGATCAATTCTTTCCTGTCTGGTTCATATTTAGTACATTTGAAAAGAAAATGTATTTCATCTTCAACTTCTCCTAAACTGCACTGTTGACAGAGCCTTTGGTGTCGAGGGATAGATACCCTGGTACCTGTCCAACTCTATCTGCAAATGATGAGAGGAAACTCTAAATTTACATATACTCCTCCTGAGCTCAACGTTCCTAATAAATTTCAAATACATTTCACAACCGAAGCTAGTTTTCACTTTTGTATATGTTTGAAGTTTCCCATCAGAGCAGTTATTCATCTTTTCTTTCCACAGAGCCAAAAAATGTTTCCGGAGACTTTTGACCACATATTCTTTTGATATTTTTTTTTATTTATCAGACAGTGACAAACTTCATACAAAAAAATGTGTTTATGTGAGTGGAAATTCCAGCATGACATAGGCATTTTTTTTTGTATATATAATATAGGGACGTGACGAATACTTGTATGTCCACAAGTGACATAATGTTCAATTTAGATTTTTGTTAAATGACATCATGGTTTTTTAAAAAGTTAAAGAATGAATCAGAAAACAGCAATAAACTCGTGGGTCCATTACCTTTTACAAATTAACTGTTTCATATAAACAATAATATATACATGTAGGCCTATAGCATATCAATATTTTCTAACACCAAGAAAATAAAGATAAAAGAAAGAAATCAACGTAATATGTTTTCAAGAAATAAGAAACAAACTATAACGTGATGCATTCTGGGATATGTTTACCTGAGGTCAAGGTTATTGTGAAATACAGGAAAAAGAAACAAAAATTGCTTTATTTTATACATTTATTTGAATGATAATTTTTACAGAAATATTTCTCCTGTTGGTGGTATAGTTTTACAGGAGAGAGTGGGTGAATCCGATCATTATCGAATTGTAAATTTCGATTCAACACAACATTTTAATTTGTTGTTAATTTGTCATTGTTATTTTTCAACAAAGTTACAAATGGAAGCATTTTATTTCGTGGTTGTTGATATGAAAGACAATTTTAAATACTATGAAGAAACTGTAGAAACCACGAGAAGAAAAAACAGTAACATTTCACCTATCAGTATTTGTCAACCTTCCTTAAATCCTTGGTCCTCTTCTCTTTCTATACTGAACTAATTAAATTAGACAGAAAACAGATTTAATTTCCCTAATTAAGTGACATTTGATAAGCAAGTCACACCTGATTGAACACAGATCATTGATTGTAAAGGTGATATTCAAAAATATATAAGAATTTGAAGAAAATATACAACTTGGACAAATAGGATCGGACACCATGAAGCTACTGGAGAATTCCAGATTTGAACAAATTAATTTTGCTCTGTCGCAGGAGCTTGGAAGCTCAAAGCTAGAAGGAAGGTTAGTTTATAATCATGAAAAGATACTTTGTAATGTTCTAAGATTTGGCACTTTTTCTAGTAAATATAAACTGTTGTCAAATAATTAATGAGCTGTCTGGTGTGTTGGTGCTCTTGATTATTTGTAATGTTTCAGTCCACACAGAATATATTTATGAAAGAAAAATACAGTTTTAAGCTTCATTGGATACTCTTTTGATTGTTTATTTCATTTCGAGTATATTTTTACTGAAACAGTGCACAAAATATAAACAAACCGACCCACCCCCACTTTCAATGTACTGTGTGTTAGATATTAATAAGGGTAAGACTTTTAGTTGAAGCACTATGAAACTACTAGTATAATGTCTTGTGAACACTTTTAGCTAAGGTTTGACAAACTGATATGATCATTCATTAAAATATACCTAATACTCGACCACAGACACTCGACACTACAATGTATATCAATAAAAAAAGTTTATGCCGTACAGTCAATGGAGTTTTTTATTTGTTATTTGTTATATTGTAAAGTCAAAAAGACCACATACTATCACAAAAATGAATGACAACATAAATATGGACAGTACAATAACAGTGTCAATTAATGCTAAGCCTGTTAGTTTCTTGGGTCTGTAAAATAGCATTGAAAATTACTTTGGTACTTAATCAAAATTCATTCAAATGTCTCCTTGACATACCTGTTAACCCTCCCCCTTTTCGCGGGATTCTCCCGCGTAAGAGCCTTATCTCCCGCATGGACTGGGTCTCATGCGCGGGAGACATTAATCTCCAGCACACACCTTTTCCTCCCCCCAACAAAAAAATCAAGTAAAATAAAATCTTGACCTGCATTTTGCGATCAATATTTCTGGAAATTCCCCATTTGGAACTCCCGCGCTGATGAAAAACGCCGAGAGATACGAATGGTAAAGGTGTTTAAATGATATCCGGTTAGGCCTATTGATCTGTTTGACACCTTTACAGGTAAATTGGGTCATGGAGATTAATTAAGGTGTTGATGATTATGCGTACAACAATTATCCACTGATTGACAGTTAATTTGGGATAAGGATGTGGGTTTGTGGCACACGCTTAGATGATTAGAAGTGTGATAGCGGGAATTCAAAATAGTTATAAACCGTTGTGCAAACAGGAGTCGGACAACCTTTGATGCCGAGGAAAACTTCTTATTTCGATCAAACGTGCAATGAATTCATCTCGGATTGAGTTGTTATGGCTTGTTTGGGACCAAAGCCGATCAAAGTATTATTTAAGGACTAAGTTCCAGGATGGAATTGATAAACCACAAAAATGCCAAAACGTATGCTATCACCCAACGCGCCAGCAGCAAAGTGACTTTTTAATTTTAGTGCTCTATGACTTTATTGTTCAGAGCATTCTGTCTTCATTGTTTTTGCTTTGTTATAACCTTATGATTATGAATGATTATGAATAAATTATAAATACAGTTTTTATCCTTCATTCATCATATGAAACACTACTAATAAGACAGAAATGTAAACAATATATATTGGAATGGGATGCAGTTGGTTCAATACTGAAACAAACAAAAAGAAGACATCAATTAACAATAAAACATGCATCAAATACGTCGATAAAAAATCTCCAGTTATGAGACCAAATCTCCAGCCAAAAATTTACAAATCTCCAGTTGTAGCATAGCAACTCTATCACATGTATGCAACTACAAGGTACAATTTTGTGTGTTAAAGACGACGCACAAAATCTCCCCCTTAGAAGAGTTGGTAGGAGGGGGATCTCCCCCCTAGCAGTTCCCAGAGGTTAACAGGTATGCCTTGATTGTGTAAGTCAGAAGACTGTTGTAGAATGCACATACACAGAAACACTGGCCATGGTAAGACTTTAATTATCTAGTCAATAATTACAGGTTAGTAATGAGAAATGTCTAGATTTTAAAAGAAAAATTGAACAAAGAAAATCAAATATATATTATACAAGAGAAACACATTAAGAGTTATTCATTGCTTTATTTTTAGAATAGAGAGTTATTCTTGTAAAATGGCAGGAAATGACAAAAGACTATTCAAGATGATCAGTGCAGAGGGTGGAGTTGGTCCAGAAGATTTACAAGCTTTATCTCCACCACAGACTGTGTTATCTCTGTCCCCTTCCAAGTAAGTATTGTGGTATTCTGAACAGTTGTCATTTATTTGACAGTTAATAGATGTACATTTTTTGTAGATAACCCTGTACAAAATGTGTGTTTTTGGTGTCGATAAGAAATCTTTGCTTGTATCCTTATACAATGGAACAGCTTCCTCCTGTTACAAAACAATTGTGTATTCTGGCTTATAAACCAGAAAATTCATAAATTGTCACCATGTTAATTTCATCTGATTATTTAGGTACAGGAGACTTAATGTAATAATATAAATCATATAAACATCGCTGGATTTGAAATGCTATTCATCAGTTTAGCATGCAATGCCTTCCAGTTTAAAAAAAAAAGACAAAATAAGATTTACATTTGTAAATACTATTGGCATATTGCATCACAAACTGAAATATTTATATAGATTATTCAATAGGTTCAAGGAGTGGGGTTTTGTGATATTTATTATTTCTGTATAATTTTTTAACAGAATAATTACATATATTATTCCTTTAGATTTTTCTTATTAGAGTCCAGATGAGAGAGGAGTGGGTTCTTGGTTCCATACAGTATTCTGTTTATGCTCATTTAACTGGCAGTAAGGATTTTTTGGCGATTTATTTTGTAATATTTTTTTCAGACAATACAGTAAGAGTGCTGGCAGCGATGGGGAGGGATATCTTTGTGATTTATTTTGTAATATTGTTTTTCAGACAATACAGTAAGAGTGCTGGCAGTGATGGGGAGGGGTATCTCTGTGATACAATTTCTACTAAGACCTTATTCTACCTCATATCTACTCTGAATGCTTCATTCAATCCTGATTATGACTTTAGTAATGCTAAGAGTGAAGAGTTCAGTAAAGAACCAAGTTTGGAGGTAATATGCGAGCTCTTTATGGTATAAAATGTGTACTTAGGATTTTTTGACAAACATGGCTGCACATACTGATGAATAAAAAAAAATTCTGCGCATTGTAAACATGTTCCGTGTAACACACTAACGCACTCAACTAATGAAGATCTTCTTAACATAAAGCGCAAAGGTGATCCTAAGTCTCGTACTCTGTCTCGTACGTCCGATACCTCTGAAACCTGGAACCTGTGTGTAATAAAAGTCATTTTGTTAGCTTGTTTTACTTATATTGATATTTTTTAATTTATTAAATCTCTTTTGACATACTGACAAGAATTTTTGTTTCTAAGCGGAAATTAACTTTTGAGATTTCGTAAGGAACGACAGCTCGATTGAATGAGACTAGATTCGGTCCTAAAAAAAAGTCGTCCCCGATATATCTCGGCCCAAAAAATCTTGACACTTTTTGATGCACTGGATGAGCGTGAAATTGCCAGATTATTTTCAGATTCGTGAGCATTCATGGCCATGCCGGTTTCATATTAGTAATGATGATTCTATTATAAGGAGGGGGAGGGGATATTGGGTTATCAAGACTTGTTTGTTTGATGGTGTTTAACACCACTTTCAACAATATTTCAGTTATATCGTGGCGGTCAGTTTTAATGGTGGAGGAAACCGGAAGACCTGGAGAAAACCACCGACCTGTCACAAGTCACTGACAAACTTTGTCACATTATTTTGGGTTAGTTAGTGTTTCTTTAAATAAGCATTTCACACACACATTTTTGAATAGCATTTTATTAATGAATTGAATTTGGAGATTTATTCTTTCAAAATTTTAATCTTTGAATTTTAATAATTAAATATAAGACAGGTTAATTGTTAATATATTTTGAAAGTTATATATATTTCTGCAAGTTAATATAACAACTAATTTGTTTTAGTGGGTAGCCAACAACATAGATACTCAGTTATATGCCACACTGGGAGAAGCTTATGGTGCACTCAAACAAAATCTATGGACAGCATTTGATGAAGAATGTTCCCTCCAGGATTGTGAAATATACAGGTATTGTAATCATAATGTTTACATTCAAACTGGAAAAATTACCAAGCAACTTGACACATATTACAATTTCTGACCATAATAATTTATTGAGCAAACTATGTGAGCTAATGTTATCACTAGGAATCCTTCATTTGTATAGTTCTATAAAAATCCAGCTAAGCGAATTGGTCTAGTACAAAATGGACGTCATTATCATCTCACCGAATGTAACTTGTTCTCTCCATGATATAGCTGAAAAATTGCTGAGTTGGCATTAAACAATCGCTCACTTATTGGACAATTTACAGCAAATTATATGTCTTAATGTGCGACAAACAAAACTAAAAAAATCAAATTGAATTATTTATTCCATCAAAATATAATTTAGTTAATTTCTAGTTAACATATATTGAAATGTTTGTTTAATATTTTCATTTTCAGTTATAATCCAGATTTGACCTCTGATCCCTATGGTGAAGCTGGGTGTATTTGGTCTTTCAATTATTTCTTCTACAACAAGAAGTTGAAACGTCTTGTTTTTTTCACCTGTCGATCATCAAGGTAAGTCACGTGATAAATTACCTTTTTTTTCACACCTGATGAATGAACTGCTTAATTAATGATTGTAAAGGTAAGATTTAATACATTAGATTTACCATGATGGCACTTTACTTCTTTCCTTTTTGCATGTATGCAGTTTATATTTTAAATTCTTGTGCCTTTCATGAGCCTCAAAAAACTTGAAATCTATATTAAGTTTAAAAGACAAAATAAGTTTTTATGACAAACTCATTTCAATTTAAATAAACATTAGAGAAAACAGAATTGACAATCTAGAGATACTAGTACATTGCAAAATCCTTATTTTTTTCAGAATTAATTTATTGGGTGTGGAATATACAAATTTTACTTGAGCACTAATTTAAAGATGGCTTCAAGCTTTTGCAGTTGATGGTGGATTTTTTTATAATTATTTGACATTGTGTTTCAATTAAGTGTGTTTAGGGAAGGTAGAAAAAATTAAGTTGAATAATAACACCAAGGGTCAAAAACAAATGTAATTGAAGATCGCTTGATTTTGAACTTTAACCCTGACAAATTCTCAGAACTACTGAAATTTCTATTTATTTTGGCAAGAATAAGCTGCAGAAGTCCAATGTATTGGAACAATGCTAGCAAGTGCAATACTTTTATATATTAGTGTTGACTGAATGTTGATGTTAATATAAAAAATATTCACTATGTACCTTCTGGACGAATCTTCTGATTCACACTTCATTGATAGAAATTGACAATTCACTCTTCAGTCATTGCTATGCTGTCAAATTCATGAAAGCTTTTCACCATAAAAATTCTGATCATTTAATCAACATGACTTTGTTTTCTCTGGATAACTTTCATGTACATCATGGCTATGCATCTTTGAAATCATTCTCTTTGTTGTGTGTATTCATATACATATAGATGAATGTGAATGTACAAGTACATATTTTATTTAGTTTGGTGATTATTGCAACAAAATGAAAGCTACTGATATATTTATCACAATATTGGAAATATTTAATAAAATAAAAAAAAAAAAAAAAAAATAATAAGTGATTAACGATGTTTTTGAAAATGAGAGGACTTTTCTCAGTCATCTCTCATCGAAGGGCGAAGCCTGAGAAATGTCCTCGAATTTTAAAAAACATCTTTAATTATTTTATCGCTATTTTGTATTCATAATTAAATAATTTTTGTTGAGATACTGACATTTTTTTAAACACAATTAATATTTTATATCGTTAATCACTTAATTATCAAGAATTTGGTAATGTGACGTCATTATGACGTCATATTAGAAAGCAAGATAATACTACGTGTGTCCTTGACAACGCTTAGCGATTAGCGATAATTGGAATCATCTCGTGAGCTTACACGATATGAAATATATCGGTTTTAAACATCAAAAGGAAAATAAACAAAATAGCGATAATAAAAATATAACATGACAATATAAGTAAGGTTGTTATTATTTACATAATAGATAAAACATGCTAAACATGATCATTTTGTTGCAAAGTTGACTTGTTTTATTGTAGTGTGTCGTACTCAGACTCGGGGATAGTACAGGATAGCAGTATGTTTGACATGACGGATGATTTGGACACATTTGAGGAGTGAGTTAAAGAGGCTTCAAGTCACTTTTTAGGGATCATTGTCAAGAATTATTTTACTATAGTACTTATGCTACAAGTAAGATGAATTTCATTAACAAAAATATGTCACAAATGACCAAATAACACTATCGGCTCGACTGGTATTTTTCACAAATACCCCTCCCAAACCTCATATATCTGTTCATAATAGTCTTGAAGTATCTATATAATACATGTGTCCAAACTATTCTTTTTATCTCACTCATGTGCTACATACATTAGTGAGTTAATGCATGCTTCGTTCACCCAAGGGAAGTTTATGATAATCGGAAAAACATGATATCCTATAAAATAATGAACATGTTTTCATAAAATATTTCTTCACAGCTTTTTCATGGGCACAGTAATTGTGTTATATTGTTATCTGAAATAATTAATATAAAGTATTACTGCTTCACATCATTCTGACTTGATTTAATGCTTCATAGTTAATAAAACAATTTACTTATGTTTTTTGACATTATTACTGCTAGCTTAAGGATGTCATTTCATGATCTAATATGTTTTTATTGTTGATAGCTTTTGCTAATATTCATAATTCTGTAAGATCCTGTTAAATAATGGTGACATATTCACAGGAGCTTCTATTGTTTTCTTATCTTAGCTATCAATGCATATGCATGTATTATATGAAAAAAATGTGCTAAAGTTTGAAGAAAATCTTAATAGAAACTGTTTGTTTACTATTAGCTACATATATAATTAATTTTGTCTTGAATTGTTATTTTCATGGATTCCATAAAAGCATTGTATTTCTGACTTTATTTCAGTTCTGAAGTAACAATGGAGTAGCTGAACATACAGATTAAAGACCCCTACAGACTTCTTTGTGGAGGACAAAAGACACCTACAGACTTCTTTGTGGAGGACAAAAGACACCTACAGACTTCTTTGTGGAGGACAAAAGACACCTACAGACTTCTTTTGTGGGGGAGATTGTTTATTTCTATTTCTATTTTATTTTATATATTATATAATTTTATGTTCAGTGCTGTTTACTATGTGTATTCATTTAACTACTAATCATGTGACACTCCAGCCTCATTGTAATATATAAACTGGTGTTCTGTTTTACTGTTATTGTCTAAAGAACTACCATATTAAGTATATCTCAGAACCTGTCTGAATTGAATGTCAAAATCTATTTCTAATGCTTGTTTTGGTCATTCAGAAACTATATACTGTAAAAATATAAACAAGCGATCACCTCTCACCTCAAATCATTGAACACACAAAGACCACAACATATGAGGTTGGAAATCTAGGTATAGACACAAAATGTGACGGGATTAAATCTTGATCCCAACCCTCTACAGACACAAAATGTGACAGGATTAAACCCTCTTAATAATTGGATCAGAGTCGGTTTGTTGATATTAACAATATTACTCGGTGAAATCAAAGAAAAAAATGTAAAAATGATAGATAAATGGTAAGATTGAGGTGTTAATTGTATCATTGTTTTTATATCTACATTACAGCATCAGGTATCACATATTACAACAAGTCTTATATAAGTTGTAGTAACTGCTATGTAAGTTTTATCTTTATTTTCTACCATCAGGTATCACATATTACAACAAGTCTTATATAAGGTGTAATAACTGCTATGTAAGTTTTATCTTTATTTTGTACCATCAGGTATCACATATTACAACAAGTCTTATATAAGGTGTAATAACTGCTATGTAAGTTTTATCTTTATTTTGTACCATCAGGTATCACATATTACAACAAGTCTTATATAAGGTGTAATAACTGCTATGTAAGTTTTATCTTTATTTTGTACCATCAGGTATCACATATTACAACAAATCTTATATAAGTTGTAATAACTGCTATGTAAGTTTTATCTTTATTTTGTACCATCAAAATTACTTTTTAGATGAATATGAGTGATGTAGAAAATAACAATACACTTCTAATTTTGAATTTTTCATGGTTATTTTGAATAATACATAAAAAAAACTTGTGCACACTGAAATCATTTTTAAACCCATATTATGAGCTAGCACTGATCTCTAAAGCAGACAAAAACATTTCTCATTCAATGTAACCCAAGTCATCTCAACTTTGTTATTCTTTTGTTAGTGGTAAACTTGGGAAATAATTGATCATGATTTACAAATTAGAGATCTCATTTACATTTTGAGTTTTATAGTACCCGGTATTTTTTGTTCATGCTTTCTCATTTCGAGCAAAACATATATTGCTTGATAATAGATATTATCATCTGCAAAGATCAAAGGGAAATTTGACAACTCATTAATAAATAGATGTTATACACATTAAGATTTGACATGATCTGTAGACTTGTTAAATGTGTAGTCAATAATGTTATATCATATTTAAACAAAAAAATTGTTTTATGGTTTTATTTAATTGTATTAATACGTTGTAGTCGTTTCTATATGTTTAAATATGATAGCAAATAATTTTATTTGTCGTCTCTCCACCCACAAGGCCTTGAAGGGAAACGAGAGTTATCCCCACAGATACCAGACATGTATCACTGACCAAAATAATTAGAATTAAGCCCTCAGTAATTATGTTATAACATTATAGAAATACATTAATTATTTGTATTAGAGGGTACATGTAATGATGAACTTATATGAAAATAGAAAAGGTTCTAAATATAGAAAGATAAAAATAGAATTGAGACAAAAATGTTGTATCAGAAGGTTTGTCCTGAAGTTGATATTGAATGCCTATGTGATGGGTTAGTGTTAAAAACTACCATACAAGGCTTCATGTCATAACATCATTTTATATTTTGTTATTTGATTGCAGTATTGTTATAAAGATAGAAATCCATGTATTGTGACTTTGAAGCTGTTTTTCTGTAGGAATTCTTATAAGAGTAAAAAGGACAAGAAGGAAATAGTTTGATAATGGTATATCAATAGTAGATTGTAGGTATGAAATGGACTTGTATGAGATTACAACATATGGTATATTATATTAAAACTTCATCAGAATTTTGTAATAAAATAACCAAGATGGTGGTATCAGAAAAATGAAGAAATTACAAGAAAATATTGTTTTTATTATGAATATGACTGAAGTTAATAATGTATTGCTTAAAAATTGTTCTGAGAGAGAAATACAAGGTTTATATTGTAGTTCATAGAAGAGTACTCTGATTATCTAGATATGACACAGTTCATAGAGGAGTACTCTGATTGTCTAGATATGACACAGTTCATAGAGGAGTACTCTGATTGTCTAGATATGACACAGTTCATAGAGGAGTACTCTGATTGTCTAGATATGACACAGTTCATAGAGGAGTACTCTGATTGTCTAGATATGACACATTTCATAGAGGAGTACTCTGATTATCTAGATATGACACAGTTCATAGAGGAGTACTCGGATTGTCTAGATATGACACTTTAATGACTGACATATTAATGACAAGAAATAGCTTGTGTTTGGATTGAAGTAGTTTGCAAGGATCTTTTGTAGTAATGAATTGGGAAAAGATTAAAAAAAAAAAAAAGATCCCACTTGATGTGTGGAGTGTTGAAGATTAAGAGAAGGCTAAAAAGATTGAATTATATCATTACATTCTATTGAGTAAAATAGGGTCTTGATGCAATTGGTGGTTCTGATGAAATCCGAGAGAAAGATTTCAAGGTCTTTATTAACATTATACAATTAAATAGAATTGTAACTTTCCCAGCTTGTATATAATTATGGAACATTATTTAGTTGTAGATTTTCTTATGATTTTTATGTGTATTTAAAGGAATAAATTTACCGTAATACATATTAAAATATGTTTTTATTAACTGTATGGTGTAATGTTTTTCCTAGTGTAAATTTTTCTTCTTTCCAAATAATTATTTTTGTTTTCTAATTTGATATGTTATGTGAAGTAGGTGTACAACATCTATTGATAATTTGATACATGTAGTGATTTATTTTCCTTATTTAAAAGAATACTTTTTACTTATAACTGGAAATACTCTTGTAAAATATGTTAATAAAATATGCTTTGCGATATATATACTTGTATTAAATATGGTAGAAAAACAGGAGAAATGCATAAAAGATGAAGATCAATAAAATTTGCTGTTCCCCTCAATTTAATATTTTCAAACATATAGATATAGAATAACAGCAGTTATGAAGGTCGAGACAGACCTTATGTCCAGTACCAAAATGACTATGATAGGACGACCTGTGATACTAGTGATACAAGTCTGACATTGTTTTTTTTATCAGTAACTTCATAAAGTGTTTGACGTCACACTGACTGACAATTTTCAGTATCAGAGTCAGTTGGTTGATATTGATAATATCACTCATTGAGATAGGATGATATTGATAATATCACTCATTGAGATAGGATGATATTGATAATATCACTCATTGAGATAGGATGATATTGACAATATCACTCATTGAGATAGGATCATAGTGACAATATCACTCATTGAGATAGGATCATAGTGATAATATCACTCATTGAGATAGGATCATATTGACAATATCACTCATTGAGATAGGATGATAGTGATAATATCACTCATTGAGATAGGATCATATTGACAATATCACTCATTGAGATAGGATGATAGTGATAATATCACTCATTGAGATAGGATCATAGTGACAATATCACTCATTGAGATAGGATCATAGTGATAATATCACTCATTGAGATAGGATCATATTGATAATATCACTCATTGAGATAGGATCATAGTGATAATATCACTCATTGAGATAGGATCATATTGACAATATCACTCATTGAGATAGGATGATAGTGATAATATCACTCATTGAGATAGGATCATATTGATAATATCACTCGTTGAGATAGGATCATAGTGATAATATCACTCATTGAGATAGGATCATATTGACAATATCACTCATTGAGATAGGATCATATTGACAGTATCACTCATTGAGATAGGATGATAGTGATAATATCACTCATTGAGATAGGATCATAGTGACAATATCACTCATTGAGATAGGATCATAGTGATAATATCACTCATTGAGATAGGATCATATTGATAATATCACTCATTGAGATAGGATCATAGTGATAATATCACTCATTGAGATAGGATCATATTGACAATATCACTCATTGAGATAGGATGATAGTGATAATATCACTCATTGAGATAGGATCATATTGATAATATCACTCGTTGAGATAGGATCATAGTGATAATATCACTCATTGAGATAGGATCATATTGACAATATCACTCATTGAGATAGGATCATATTGACAGTATCACTCATTGAGATAGGATCATAGTGATAATATCACTCATTGAGATAGGATCATAGTGATAATATCACTCATTGAGATAGGATGATAGTGATAATATCACTCATTGAGATAGGATCATAGTGATTTCCAATAGCAGCCATAGTTCTGTTGTAAATAAAGGCAAACATTTGATTAAGATTATATATTCTGAGATATAGCTGTCAGTTAAATGATAGAAAAGTTGTAGGAATAAATTTAAACTTCATTATACATTAAAAAAAAAAGGTAAAAGTAGTTCTGATCATACTATTATGAATCATGTCATGTACACTAATTTAGATATCAAAGTTTTTATCAACCACTTGCCCATTGTAATAATAACACAAGACAAGATGTACTTATCAATAATATGTGATTAATCTCCAACATAAATATTGATCATTTCTTTTGTGAAATGTTTGTATATAATTAATTATCATTATATCCATAAATGATTTAATTTGCATGTATTTTGTTAACAATTAATTATCAAGTCATTCATTCTAGTGGGGTTATATAAAATACGTTTTTGTTCTTTTTCTTAATTTATTCCGAACAAATTTCACCCAAATCACATCTTGTTTATTATGGTAAAAAGTTGTAAACAGATTATATTAGTATATGTCTGCAAATCGCATAATGAAAACACTCAACCAATGAAAAATAATGACACTTAAAACATAGGAGGCTAAATATTAAAAGACTGCCATGTTTTTAAGTTGATAATCACTTAGCTACCTTTGATATATTGGTGTCTGTATAATTAACACAAACAAAGGTTCCGAATTTGGAAATTTAATGAATGGAAAAATATCCTATTGCACATTTTTAGCTTTTTAAATTTTTAAATCCGATTTCACTTCAGAGTTGTAGCCAGTGGTAAGATCAGAGCTAAGACAATGGCTGTACAAATAAATGACTATATCAGCATTATTTAAAAGACGTTTAAATTGGCATGGCCAAAGCCCAAGGCAAATAATATACAATAGCTGTATTAATACGTTTATGATCAAATTAACGGTAAAAGTAAACTATTGCTGTACAGATACACAATTTCTTACACGTCTTGTATTAACTAATGTTTTTTGTCTTAGCAGCATTGTTTTACATTAGTTGTAGATTTAAATAAACTGTAGAAGGGTTAGGGTTATGGTATTTAACGCTTAAGAAAATGTAGAAAGTCAATCGTGTTTCACTTCACAAAAGAAATTTGTTGATCTAATTATGTACTTTAAGAGTTGAATGATGGAAGTATACAATTTTTTTTTTAATGGATAATAATACATGTACTATGAAGTGACCAATGGATGATCAGATGTAGAAATAATCTGTGTTCGTTAAATATCGAACAAAGTGTGTATTGTGTATGTTATTTTTATACATTGAAGCTTATGAAGCTAAATATTATAATAAATGTTGATAATAATATTAAAATTGGCAACTTAGTTAAACAATAAACTATGAACTAGTTCAGAAATTTAACTTAGATCCCCGTTATTGTTTTGACAAGTGTCTTAACAACATATTGTTTATTTCAAAGACAAATTATTTAAATTCTCCCTGTTTCATTAAAAATTCAATGAGTGGGATAATTTTATGTTTGCTTAGAAAATTAAATTTGGGTGTTGAAATTTTTGGCTTATTTCAAACTACATCGAAAGATGTTGTTCCTTTCTAAGAAAACTTGTATCAAAGACATTTGTTGCCATATACCTACCTGTACATCTGTATATAATGTTGTTTTTGTTACATGTAGTTTTATTCATTCTCAAAATCCATTCATCTTGTTGATTTTACAGTTTTCTAGTTTTTATGTATAATAAATTGTTTTATTTTTCATGTTGATATTTTATTACCAATATGAAAGAAAAACGGCATCGGTAGTGTAAAGGTTGGCATGCTCGACTCAAGTCTGGTAGTGTAAAGATTGGCATGCTCGACTCAAGTGTGGTAGTGTAAAGGTTGGCATGCTTGACTCAAGTCTGGTAGTGTAAAGATTGGCATGCTCGCCTCAAGTGTGATAGTGTAAAGATTGGCATGCTCGCCTCAAGTCTGGTAGTGTAAAGGTTGGCATGCTCACCTCAAGTGTGGTAGTGTAAAGATTGGCATGCTCACCTCAAGTGTGGTAGTGTAAAGGTTGGCATGCTCGCCTCAAGTCTGGTAGTGTAAAGGTTGGCATGCTCACCTCAAGTGTGATAGTGTAAAGATTGGCATGCTCACCTCAAGTGTGGTAGTGTAAAGATTGGCATGCTTGCCTCAAGTGTGGTAGTGTAAAGATTGGCATGCTCGCCTCAAGTGTGATAGTGTAAAGATTGGCATGCTCACCTCAAGTGTGGTAGTGTAAAGATTGGCATGCTTGCCTCAAGTGTGGTAGTGTAAAGATTGGCATGCTCGCCTCAAGTCTGGTAGTGTAAAGGTTGGCATGCTCGACTCAAGTCTGGTAGTGTAAAGATTGGCATGCTCGACTCAAGTGTGGTAGTGTAAAGGTTGGCATGCTTGACTCAAGTCTGGTAGTGTAAAGATTGGCATGCTCGCCTCAAGTCTGGTAGTGTAAAGGTTGGCATGCTCACCTCAAGTGTGGTAGTGTAAAGATTGGCATGCTTGCCTCAAGTGTGGTAGTGTAAAGATTGGCATGCTCGCCTCAAGTGTGGTAGTGTAAAGGTTGGCATGCTCGCCTCAAGTGTGGTAGTGTAAAGATTGGTATGCTCGCCTCAAGTGTGATAGTGTAAAGATTGGCATGCTCGCCTCAAGTCTGGTAGTGTAAAGGTTGGCATGCTCGCCTCAAGTGTGGTAGTGTAAAGATTGGCATGCTCACCTCAAGTGTGGTAGTGTAAAGATTGGCATGCTCGCCTCAAGTGTGGTAGTGTAAAGATTGGCATGCTCGACTCAAGTCTGGTAGTGTAAAGATTGGCATGCTCGCCTCAAGTGTGGTAGTGTAAAGATTGGCATGCTCGACTCAAGTCTGGTAGTGTAAAGATTGGCATGCTCGCCTCAAGTGTGGTAGTGTAAAGGTTGGCATGCTCGACTCAATTCTGGTAGATCATTTGTTCAAGCCACGGTTAGGTCAAACCAAAGACAATCAAATTGGTATTTGTTGCTCCTATTCTAAGCATGAAAAATTAAGGAGCAAGAGCAAAGATGGGTTGGCTTGGAATCGGCATACTGTGTCAGAGTGGAGCAACCTGTCTCCCCTCAGATTGTTGTTTCAATGAACTAGCACTATACAATCCCATTTTAGGGCGTTGGTCTGGTGCAAAGCAGATATCATTACCATATCATCGACATGCAACTTCTTGTCTTCATGATATATAATAGGTGAAAACTGCACACCTGGTGTTAAAACAACAATCACTCACTTGTCCACTCCAAATCAGAAGAGCTAGACTACCCTCAGGATGTCCTTCAAATTGCCCATTACCTACACTTTGACACAAAATTGATACCATTTGAAATAGAATTATGCCTATTACTTGTTATCTTTTCCTCGTGACACTATTGACAATTCCAGAAGATTCATCTTGCTGTGTAACTAGAAATTGGTTTGTTTGTTTGATGGTGTTTAACACCACTTTCAACAATATTTCAGTTATATCATGGCGGTCAGTTTTATTGGTGGAGGAAACCGGAGAACCCTGAGAAAACCACCGACCTGTCACAAGTCACTGACAAACTTTATCACATAATGTTGTACACCTCACCCTGATCGAGATTCGAATTCACATCAGTGGTGATAGGCACTGATTGCATAGGTACTGTAGTTGTAAATCCAACTACAATACGATCACGGACATGATGGCCCGTCCACAAGATTCATGTTGATGTGTAACTTTATATTGACTATACTGTACTCATTAAAGTAAAACCCAATAAAATTTTATGTCATTTTATTATAAAAGAACTTACATTGACTATTTATAAATAAGTTAACAACCATACAGACAATATTTAAAACAAAAACAAGCGACCAGTTCAAGCAAAACAAGACTCGTTGGGCAGAAAATATAATCACAATATTCTAACATTGTCTAGTCTATAATACTGTCTGCTAAACATCTCGTCTGTAAACATTATACAAGAAGACAAACCATTGGGTTGTTATGTCAGGTTTAACATTGTAATGATCAAACCTTTGTTTTAAAGGTTAACAAATTGTACTGATAACTGGTGATTTATTGACATTTTAAAAATACAATAAAATTCACATTAAAAACAGTTACAACAGGGGGGGGGGGGGGAAGAAACCACTAAATAGAACTAAGTTCTTGTGATAGCTAGCACATTCATTATTTAGTTAGCCTCTATCATATTATTTGTATCGTACACTAAGTTCTTGTGATAGTTAGAACATTCGTTATTTAGTCAGCCTCTCTATCATTGTAATTGTATTGTACATTAACAAATCAATGAGGTAAATAATAAGATAAAGATTTTCATACTGCAGAGGTCAGAAGGTCTTATTAAATAAAGGTCAAAATTCCTTTTAAGTAAAGGTTATACAGTACATACTCTATAGGTCAGAGGTCAGAAGGTTTTGTTAAATAAAAGATGTAGAGCATAGGTCAAAATTCCCTTTAAATAAATATACTCTATAGGTCAGAGGTCAATGTTAATTTTAAATAAAAGTATATGTTAGAGGTCAGAAGTTCATTTAAAACAAAGGCTATACAGTACAGAGTATAGATCAGAGGTTAAAGTAAACTTAAATAAAGGTATTGTATTTACAGTGTAGGTCATAGTTCCTCTTAAATAAAAGTTATACAGTATATATTGAACTGGTCAAGGTTAAAAGTTCATCTTATTGTCTAAGTCAGAGGTCAGAAATTCATCTTAAATAAAATTGTATGTTCCTTTTAATTAAAGGTTGTATTACAGTGTCAATCCATTAGTTCTGTTTACACAGATTCTTGCTCTATTCAATTTATTCATTGTTTATTGTGTATCCTACAAAACTCAATATTTCTAGTAAAGAAATTAAAACATCAACCTACAATAATATAACAGAAAATTGTATATACACGTCTTCACGTGAAACGTTCTCTTTCCCTGGTGAAAACTAGAATACTCGTCACAGTATTCTTATTCAAGGATTCAATTTTCGTGGTTTGTTCATATTTTAATGCTTCAATTTTTCCTATTTTCATGGATTTCATGGGTTGGGTTAAGAGGATTGGTACTTAACACCACTTTATATAACATTTCAGTAAATTCTTGGTAGTCAATTTCATTAGTGAAGGATAGCAGAACACCGGGAGAAAACCATCAATCTATATGACATATAAATTATATCATGTACACCTCACAGGTCTGCTGAACCACAATATGGTACCCTTTGTTTCCTAGACTCGTCAACAAAGGAAAGCACTGTATGTAGATTTCCACAGGCAACTGAAATTTGTGTTTTAAGTGTAACAAGTAAACAAAAAAGTTGATTCTTTATCAAAACTGATGTTTTTGCTTTATATATATATATTTTTTTCTATTCATGAAGTGTCAAAGACGGGTGATTTTATTCCAGATAATTAGAACAATTTAACTTTGGTGAATCATGATGGTTATAATTATGGTGTTTAACACCACTTTCAACAATATTCCAGCTATATCATGGAGGTCAGTTTTATTGGTGGAGGAAACCAGAATACCCAGAGAAAACCACCGACCAGCCGCAGGTCACTTATAAACTTTATCACATAATGTTGTATTGAGTACACCTCGCCTGATCAGGATTTGAAATCACAACGTTAGAGGTGATAGGCACTGATTGTCCCTCGATTCATGACAGTTCATACCAATATCATAAAATGTTGTTATGGACCTGGAGTTATCTCCACCTTAATCTATCATGTTATTAGTTAATATAGAACAGAACCACAACAAGACTAAACTACATGTGCTAACAGTTTTACGTTCACACACACACTGATACAATATTAACTCCTGTTCAGCTGCCTTTATCAAAAATCCTTCATGTTAATTGCATCCTCAGATCTAGTCTAGTAATAACAAGGATATCAAAAAATTGTTAAACTATAACATATCACTCAAGAAGAATGGTTTCCATGGAAACAATTTGTTCAATTATCATTTTAATAAATGTACAATCAACATCATATTATATGACCACATAAATACTACAATCAATTTATTAAGAAACATCTGACAAAATTTCCTATGAACTTTTACTGTTGTATTATACAAGGTGGAATTTGTTGTAAAACTTGTTTCTCATACAACTTTTGCCCAACATTCATAAATGTAATTTGATCTTAGGAGGGGAGAAGAGGGGTGTCAAAATAAACAAATTTTATATTTATTTCTCTAATATTGTATTGGCTAACAAAACCCCTTAAATTTAACAACAAAATGAAAATTTTGTATAATAATCTTCATACAATTATTTTTCTTAGGAAACATTGGTGTCTTCTGAGCCAAGTCATGTGATGATCTTCAAGTCATGTGACTCAAATTGTTATTTAAAAAAATTACTGGTAATATGTCATTTCATTAACAATAACATTAGGTTGAAGGTCTCGACATACATTATCACTAGTATGACAGCAATGTTAACAGGACAAGCTGAGATACTAGTGATAAAGTATGTCAAGATCTTCAAAATTGTTGTTATACTATATGCAAATGAACACTTCACTATGACATCATAAACAACTTAAAAGTCACAACAGAAATAAAATTTCAAGATTATTTTTTGAGAATATCAAATTCTGATCATTTATAATTATTAATTTTTAGAAAAAAAAAGGTTTAAAATATCAACAAACATACAATATAAATCTACATATTTACTGAATTGAAACTTAAAAGTCAATATATAACATGGTTGATAGATTTATTTAAACTTATCTGCTGTACATATAATATACATGTTAAAGCTGAAGATACCTGTCATAGATTTGTAAATGCTAAATGCCCAGCCACAGTTGTTTTGTTTTGCTATTTATTAGTATTAAATTGATTGATTGGTGTTTAATGCCAACTTTAGCAGTGTTTCAGCTATATCGTGGCGTGAACAATTTTTTTCGTTATTTTTTAGGATTTCAATTTTTATGTGAATGCAAAAATTTATAATTTTCATAAATACATTAACATTCACGACTTGAAGCATACACACTGTGCCCGTAGTAATTTCTGTTGATATATTACCATGGTTACGGTTGTTCTTAGAACTTCTGTTGATACATTACCATGGTTATGGTAAAATGTTGTAGAATAGAAGTAAATTATTATTTGACATATTAAATGCTGATTATTGATTTTAGTTTGCAGTTTACAATTAGATGTGATTTTTCATAGAAATGACCAGTGGAATATTAGTGTAAATTATTAGGATGGATTATTCTCACATTCATAAGATTATTTTCTATAAATAGCATCCATCAATACATATATATATGTTTGCTTTAGAGCAACATTTGAGACTATATCACAGTGTAGAGGATTCCCCCCCATTATTAGTGTATGGAGAGAGACGTATAGTCTACATACACAGTTTCTATGTATAGTCTACATACACAGTTTCTATGTATAGTCTACATACACAGTTTCTATGTATAGTCTACATACACAGTTTCTATGTATAGTCTACATACACAGTTTCTATGTATAGTCTACATACACAGTTTCTATAATTTTACATTGATGAGGACAATAACAACTCTGTTTCTCATTATCTTCTTCTTTATTCAAATATAGATTTTTTTGATTTTTGGCGTTTTAACGCCACTTTCAGCAATATTTCAGCTATATCATGTCGACCAGTGTTAGTGGTGGAAGAAGCCAGAGTACTCGGAGAGAACCATCGACCATGAGCAAGCAACTGGTAAACTTTATCACTTGCGGCTGCGAGTTGAGTGCACCCGTTTTTGTAATTTACAAAGCTGTGCACGAACCCACATCATATTGGTGATAGGCTTGTACGAGTTGTAAGGTAATTCAACTACCTAACTCATTGAGCCACCCGTGCCCTTTCAAATATAGAACTGGTGGTCCTTTTTGATACTGAACTATTATAAAATATCAAAATGTCTGACAAAAGCCCATAAATTGATGTTGTTAGACTGAGGGAAAGTAAAATATTGCTTCAATGAATACTTCACTGACTTTGTAGACTGTATTACTATTAGCTCAGTAATGAACCACCAAAGGATATCTGTGTTATAGATGGAATGTAGTTAATTATTGATATATAAATAGATATAGCTCATCTATATACCAGTTCATTGATTCTTTACTTTCTAAAATTAGCCTGTTTTCTGGAATATTTCTCTAGTTGTTAGGTTCATTTTGGAAAACCCTTTGAATTTTGCTAATTTGAAAAAAATGTTTTACCCGACATATGCTTTAATTAATTCAGCTCATTTTTGGGGACAAGTCATCGAAACCTGTCCTCTCAGCTAGATTATGTTATCATTAAACATTTTGCTAGAGTAATTACTATTCCTGTCTCTACTTGTTCATTTTAAAAATTAAACTGTGATGGTTTTGAATAATTCAGTTAAATTGCGATATTTAATACTGTATTTTTTATTAAATTTCTTTTTTTGTTTATAAAGAAACAAAATTTGAATTAAATCCCCAAAATCACACACTAGGGTGATGAGAAACGGGCTATTTTTTATATTTAGCCTAAATTGTATACTTCTATGTTTTACAAAAAGAAAATAGTTATGGTAGATTTGATCATAAATATTTTTATTCAATAATTATATATTACGATGAGCATAATACTTTTTTTTATCTATTACTTAAGACTTATATATTATCATTTATCTATTACTTAAGACTTATATATTATCATTCGTTTATTATTTTCAGCTTTGTCTGTTATACAATGTATGATAAAATTGTATTTTTCTTGTTTTTTTGTGCATTCTCAATATAATGTGATAATGATTGTATATATAGAAGACTCCATAAGTTGGTAAAACTTGCATCTGATCCTCTTTGTATCATTGATCAAATAAAATAATTATAAACTAAATTAAGACTTATATATTATTATTCAGAACCGTCATATGCACAGATATCGTGTATTTATAAAGGGATTAATAAAAAGTAAACAATTTGATCTATTACTTACTGTCAGTGGAATGTAAACAGGACTTAAATAACGTTCCATTTTCTGACTATAGTTCTTTCTGCTTGTGAGTTAAAATTAAGTGGGAGGTTGGGTTATAAATCTACAGAATTTCTGGTTAATAGTATGGAGGTATTTGAACGAAGTTTAGTTTTCTCTCAATTGAATAGAAAGTGCGTGTAAGTCAACTTGCTGTAACATTGATAATAATGGTTGTAATAAATGTAATATATTTTACACACACAAACATAAAATTCCTCACTCATCTTGATCTAAAATCTACAATCAATAAATAGACTTTACACATACAAAGATAAAACCTCTCACTCAAGTTGATAATTAATTCTACACTCCAGAACATCTCTAAACCATAGAAATGATAGTATTTGAACACGCTAGCATAATGATGATTTTGATGTGTAATTTCCATAAGGCAAAAAAAAAAAATATGTGTGTTTCCGATTGCATGGTCTTCAAAATTAGGTAGGTAGGGACTTTTTTTTTTAAACCTACAAGTATGCTCCCTTCCTCTAAAATCACACAAACTTGTTTGTTTCTTTCCTACTACAGCTTATTAATTATTTGACATGCAGTATAGTACCTTCCTATGGTACCAAGGGTTCTATCATACCACAGTATTTACATTTCACGCGATTGTGCAATTGCAGCGCCACCTGGTAGCAGATCTATTTTGGTATAGTGGAGTCCCAACCTACACGCTTACGATCAACTGTCAGTTTTTTTCGGCGGGAATCTATTTATAGATGAAATGGAATTACATTTGGCCTCGCTTTGAACATAAACAAACAGACGACAAGTAGAGAGTGTTTACAGTTGGAACAAATCAATAACAAATGATTTTAAGGACGTTTTCTTGTTTAATCATATTGGACAATAATTTATCAGATTTCCGCTGTTAATATTTAATACAGCACTCCAGAGACTGATTTTCGGAACTACCTCGGTACCATAGGAATCTCCTTTTCTTGACCTATAAAATGGACGCTGTTGTGATTTCCGATTATAGACTCGTAAACATACTTTGGTTAAAAATAATGCATTGGATATGAAGGAAGGGATCTGCTGAAGTAATAAAAATAATATTTTCTCTCAGGTATATAACCGTTTTTATTTATTTCTGGTTAAACATTAACTACCGTGGTACCATAGAATCCTGGGCTACAATGTACAAGGAAATGAAGAAAATTCAAAAAACAGGAAACCGAGTCTATTGTTGAAGTCAGAAACAAACACAGAAACAGAGACGAATTTCTGGATTTTGACGATCTATTATTTTTTTTGGCATAAAAAATGTTAGGGTCGGCGGTAAAATTTTAGGGTCGGTCAGTCGATCGGAAACACACATATTTTTTCTTTGGCCTAAGATAATAATTAAAGTCCTAGTTTGTGAACACTCCAGTAAAGTGATGATTCTAACACTGCAGTAAAGTGATGATTCTAATGTGTATTTTCACAACATTATTTAAACATCGCTACATCACTGTACTGGTACATACACATATAAGCATCACATAAAAGACGTCTGATATTCTCTGGTAAATCTTTGTCATCTTCACGTTTAATTATTTCTTTCTGATATTCAGATGATAACCATTTGTTCAGGTCAGGACAGAATTGTACTTCTGGAATGTTATAACCACTTTGTTCACCTTCAAGAAAAAAAAATATACCTATTAAAACTTACATCTACACAAAAATTACAAAGTAAAATAAACACAGTAAATTATGAAAAGAAATTTTAAACAGTGATGGTCTACAATTTCACCAAAATCAACAAAACCAATCGCCTCTCACCTCAACCCATTGAACATAAAAAAAGACCATGACATATGACATATGATGTAGGAAATACAGGTCCTGGTTTGGGACAGGCACAAATATACAGGTCTTGGCTTGTGCCTGGCACAAACATTAATATAATTACAATCATAATGGCATAACAATTAGAAAATACTTATGCTTTTACTTGGGAGGGTGTATTTTTACGGCCGCCATCATGACTTTGATAACCTTTACGTAATATCTGAGTCACAAATAACCAAGGATATGTTTCATTTGTTGCAATCGCACTCCCGTCCTTTCCCCATTCATGACTTATCACTGGGTTTGTAACAAAAGTAACACAACAGGTGTCACTAGTGGAACAGGAACTGCTTACCCTTCCAGAGAACCTGAGTTCACCCTCAGTTTTTAGTGGGGTTCGTGTTGCTCAATCTTTAGTTTTCTGTGTAGCGTTTTGTAGATCATAATTGTCCTATTTCTTTTGGCCATGGTATTGTCTGTCCTTTGATTTACGGCTTCTTATAAACTCTTTGATATCTTCAAACTTTTCTTAGCAAAAAAGCAACAAATACCAATTTCATAGTATTTGGTTTGAACCAATTGAGGATCAAATTACCGATCTACCACACTCGAGAGCATGAAATATACTTGAATCTAGAATTAGAGGAATTCTTGGAAAAAACAAAATTTAATGTATAATTTAATTCATGTTTCTAAATAAAAAATAATTATTAAAATTAAATAACAGAGTATCAAGCTTGAAGTTAATTAAATCCCAGAATGCATTAATAAACAAGCGTCTTACCCATTCTGTCAGCCATTGAATCAAAGAATACCCATGGTGCATTTTTGCCTGATCCACATTTAACAAATGACACATAATGACTGGTCTGTATACAAACAACAGCAAATAGTTCCATTTTGTCACGACTAATTGAGGGGTTTTGTCCTGTAACATTTTTTTGATGACTATGGTACTGTAGATACTCCTCAGGTACACTTATCTTCTGTGGCTGATGCTTGGCTCGTAACTTGTGCAAGTGATTCTATAAACCAGTCAAAACCATAATTATATTTATAAAATTAATACATTATAAATCAAATGTCTTTTTTTTTTATGAACAAAATTATAAAATTTAGTTTGTAGAGTATCCAAATCAAAATTTGTAACTTTTTTCATAAAAAAAAAGAAAATTTAATTTATTTAGTATGAGAAATGTTGAAATTCAGGGGATTTATACAATGTACAAGTCAGAATTTCATGTGCATCACATTAAAGATGTTTAATAAACCTGTTCTTGGATTTAAATCCAATATAACCCACTGTCTAACTTGGAATAAACATTTTACTCAACCATTCATGTATATGTGTGTTAGGGGTATATATTTTGCCTGTGTTTCTACAATTGTTCGATCATAATTCTAACTGTTCTGACAGTATGGTATTTTTAGCTGTTCTGCCCGTATGGTATTTTTAGCTGTTCTGACAGTATGGTAGTTTTAACTGTTCTGACAGTATGGTATTTTTAGCTGTTCTGACAGTATGGTATTTTTAGCTGTTCTGACAGTATGGTATTTTTAGCTGTTCTGACAGTATGGTATTTTTAGCTGTTCTGACAGTATGGTATTTTTAGCTGTTTTGACAGTATGGTATTTTTAGCTGTTCTGACAGTATGGTATTTTTTGTTTTTCATTCTATTATACAACAAAAAAATGTACCTTTATTTAACCATTATAACAGATTTATAATCACAATTCTTCATATCTCCCCAACTAATCAGACTGTATCTTATATATTAATTATGACATGATAATTTTTGTCATTACTGAAGTACAGGGGAACCTCTATACAACAAATCACTGTCTATAAAGGACAGTCTCATTTTCCCCATTAATAATTTTAATCTGTATATAAATGACAACTGATCATAAAGGCCACATTTTCACGTTCCGTCGTCTTTATATATAGGCTTGACTGTATACACTTTAGTGAGTTAAAACGGCCAATAATCTTTATTAAATATTCTCATCAAACAGTTAAACAAATTATGAGTATAGAAAATGTCTTCAATTTTTTCAAGTGACTTTTAAGAGATTTCATATTTATAGGTCAATTGACTTTTGTTTACAGAAATTGATAGGATTCCTCTGTAATTGTGTGTTATGAAAATAAAGTTTTCAATTCAAATTTGTAACATCAAAATATATATGTGTATCATGTGTTTATTGATTCACAAAAGAATAGTGCATTAGTTATATAGTTATAATTCAGATAAGATTGATCAATAAACTAATATAACTTTATCATTCTCAATAGATCTTTTACACATTCCAGATTTGATTCTAAAATTATGTGTTTTTTATACCTTTTTCATATGAGCTATTTACCTTACAAAGGGAAAATGGTACCTATTTTAGCAAGAGCAAAGTAAAGGACAACAAATCTGAATATAATTTTTTCATAATTTGTAGATATTTGTAAAAAACTCTGAGGATAATTTTATAGCAAATAGAAAACTGACAAATTGTTACAATATTAAAATGTTGTACAGATCGTGGGAAAATATATATTATTTTCATTGAACTTTGCATGAAAGGGGACCATTTTTCAAATATCAAAGGGAAATAACTCTTGTAAAATGCATAATTTCAGAATCGAAGTTGGAAATGTGCAAATAGTCTATTTATTTTGCAGCTTTCATAATAAAAATTGAATAAAATCCTAAGCTACTCAAGGATTGATAGAATTTTTTTTTCGGTTCATGAAGAAATAACCTCAATCGGCGGCACACGACACCTTGAGAACGATGTCTATTCTTAGATTCCGTTCATTGACAAATAACCTTAACTTTTTAAACCAATCAAAACACGTATAAAATGACAAGTGACTCTAAAATTAATTTATATGTATTTACCCTATCTTTACATGGTTTACAGAATGCTATTGTGTTTAATCCATCACCATGAGTGTTATAGCACTCTCTACATTCATAACAAGCTAAATCTCCACATATATTACATTCTCTGGGTGCTGAAATGTAATCAAAACAGTCATTTGTTACAAGTACATTTTTTTGCAATTAAATTGTCCGACTTCTTTCAAAGAAGATATTAATAAACCTACACAATTTGTCACATTATTTTCACTTAACTTAAAAAGTATACATCGAAATGATCATAACACTTCAAAATATACTAATGCTGTTGATGCCATGTCAAAGTTGCATTATAAATACCCAAAAGTTGTAATGCAAATCTGATTTCACAATTACATAATGCAAAAAACAGTTATCTACCATTGGATTGAAAATCAAAGTCTGAGTGACCTGTTTTTTTTTTCCCTTATTATTATCTTAACAAAAATATAAAGTATCTATAAGAAAACTAAAATATTAAAAAGTTCTACTTCAAAGCTGATGTCTATGTACTCTTAATACTTTATCATCTATCATTCTACTATACCTGTTCATATTATTATCAAGTTAATGTGGAAACAAAATTCTGAGTTCCGTGTTGTGATGTCTGTTACGATTTCCGCATAAAAACGATGTTCTGTTTGTCTTTACCTCCAGTTGTTTGTAGTAGTGTTCATGTCTTACTTATGTTATTTATGTTTGTTTGTGCATAGTGGTGTCCAACACATATTGTGTTGTGTTTTTGCTTTGTTTTTCTTCGTTTTGTGCACCCTATGTTGCCAGTTTCTCTGGATTATCCATTTTTGATTGCCCCTTCAGTATTCTCTAACTTTAATTTAGAATATACACTCCATGCAGTCATGATCAAACTAAGTCACCTTTCCCATTCTATGAAGGGGCAGGGACAACTATAGTTAATGGACGGGGAATGTAATATAATAATTTCATTCACAAAATATGTACAGTCACATCAGTTGTGTACATTCAAAAGGAAAATACTTTTTGTTCCCTCAGTAAATCACAACAAATAACTTTACACAGATCAATCCTACCTTTTTCTAATACATCAGTTATATCTAATTCTATACTAGGGACTATCCGTCTGTACATCTTAAAATCTTTACCAAATCTAGGCATTTGTATAATTAAACAGGAAGGTCGCTGCAAAAGTAATACCAAAATGTAAAATATACTTAACCATCAAGGAAATTGGGGTCACAGTTCAAAGTTTACTTTCCGAATTTGAAAGATTTTTTATGCTGAAATGTTCGTCTGTGTATCTTTTATGCTTTAAATTTTGTTTTATCTCATAAGCTCCAAATAACCTGAAATATAACCAATGAAATCATTGCTTCGTCTACCATGTTATTTTATGGTCTAGAATATACCAGTATCTTATGCTTTTTAGACTGTCTCAGTGTTATGACAGTTAGCGTGCTCTCCTTGAATTCGAAAACCCTGGATTTGACCGCTTTCTGTCAAACCATATATTATGTCATTGTTGTTTGTTACAAAGCCAGTGACTATTGAGACAGCAATGTAAAATACAACTCTGGGGAGACAGCAATGTAAAATACAATTCTGGGGAGACAGCAATGTAAAATACAACTCTGGGGAGACAGCAATGTAAAATACAACTCTGGGGAGAGAGCAATGTAAAATACAACCCTGGGGAGACAGCAATGTAAAATACAACTCTGGGGAGACAGCAATGTAAAATACAACTCTAAGGAGACAGCAATGTAAAATACAACTCTGGGGAGACAGCAATGTAAACATACAACTCTGGAGAGACAGCAATGTAAAATACAACTCTGGGGAGACAGCAATGTAAAATACAACTCTGGGGAGACGGCAATGTAAAATACAACTCTGGGGAGACAGCAATGTAAAATACAACTCTGGGGAGACAGCAATGTAAAATACAACTCTAAGGAGACAGCAATGTAAAATACAACTCTGGGGAGACAGCAATGTAAAATACAACTCTGGGGAGACAGCAATGTAAAATACAACTCTGGGGAGACAGCAATGTAAAACACAACTCTGGGGAGACAGCAATGTAAAATACAACTCTGGGGGAGACAGCAATGTAAAATACAACTATGGGGAGACAGCAATGTAAAATACAACTCTGCGGAGACAGCAATGTAAAATACAACTTTGGGGAGACAGCAATGTAAAATACAACTCTGGGGAGACAGCAATGTAAAATACAACTCTGGATAGACAGCAATGTAAAATACAACTCTGGGGAGACAGCAATGTAAAATACAACTCTGGGGAGACAGCAATGTAAAATACAACTCTGGGGAGACAGCAATGTAAAATACAACTCTAAGGAGACAGCAATGTAAAATACAACTCTGGGGAGACAGCAATGTAAAATACAACTCTGGGGAGACAGCAATGTAAAATACAACTCTGGGGAGACAGGAATGTAAAATACAACTCTGGGGAGACAGGAATGTAAAATACAACTCTGGGGAGACAGCAATATAAAATACAACTCTGGGGAGACGGCAATGTAAAATACAACTCTGGGGAGACGGCAATGTAAAAGACAACTCTGGGGAGACAGCAATGTAAAATACAACTCTGGGGAGACAGCAATGTAAAATACAACTCTAAGGAGACAGCAATGTAAAATACAACTCTGGGGAGACAGCAATGTAAAATACAACTCTAAGGAGACAGCAATGTAAAATACAACTCTGGGGAGACAGCAATGTAAAATACAACTCTGGGGAGACAGCAATGTAAAATACAACTCTGGGGAGACAACAATGTAAAATACAACTCTGGGGACACAGCAATGCAAAAATACAACTCTGGAGAGACAGCAATGTAAAATACAACTCGGGGAGACAGCAATGTAAAATACAACTCTGGGGAGACAGCAATGTAAAATACAACTCTGGGGAGACAGCAATGTAAAATACAACTCTGGGGAGACAGCAATGTAAAATACAACTCTGGGGAGACAGCAATGTAAAATACAACTCTGGGGAGACAGCAATGTAAAAATACAACTCTGGGGAGATAGCAATGTAAAATACAACTCTGGGGAGACAACAATGTAAAATACAACTCTGGGGAGACAGCAATGTAAAATACAACTCTGGGGAGACAGCAATGTAAAATACAAATCTGGGAGACAGCAATGTAAAATACAACTCTGGGGAGACAGCAATGTAAAATACAACTCTGGGGAGACAGCAATGTAAAATACAACTCTGGGGAGACAACAATGTAAAATACAACTCTGGGGACACAGCAATGCAAAAATACAACTCTGGAGAGACAGCAATGTAAAATACAACTCGGGGAGACAGCAATGTAAAATACAACTCTGGGGAGACAGCAATGTAAAATACAACTCTGGGGAGACAGCAATGTAAAATACAACTCTGGGGAGACAGCAATGTAAAATACAACTCTGGGGAGACAGCAATGTAAAATACAACTCTGGGGAGACAGCAATGTAAAATACAACTCTGGGGAGACAGCAATGTAAAAATACAACTCTGGGGAGATAGCAATGTAAAATACAACTCTGGGGAGACAGCAATGTAAAATACAACTCTGGGGAGACAGCAATGTAAAATACAACTCTGGGGAGACAGCAATGTAAAATACAAATCTGGGAAACAGCAATGTAAAATACAACTCTGGGGAGACAGCAATGTAAAATACAACTCTGGGGAGACAGCAATGTAAAATACAACTCTGGGGAGACAGCAATGTAAAATACAAATCTGGGGAGACAGCAATGTAAAATACAACTCTGGGGAGACAGCAATGTAAAACACAACTCTGGGGAGACAGCAATGTAAAACACAACTCTGGGGAGACAGCAATGTAAAACACAATTCTGTGGAGACAGCAATGTAAAATACAACTGTGGGGAGACAGCAATGTAAAATACAACTGTGGGGAGACAGCAATGTAAAATACAACTCTGGGGAGACAGCAATGTAAAATACAACTCTGGGGAGACAGCAATGTAAAATACAACTCTAAGGAGACAGCAATGTAAAATACAACTCTGGGGAGACAGCAATGTAAAATACAACTCTGGGGAGACAGCAATGTAAAATACAACTCTGGGGAGACAACAATGTAAAATACAACTCTGGGGACACAGCAATGCAAAAATACAACTCTGGAGAGACAGCAATGTAAAATACAACTCGGGGAGACAGCAATGTAAAATACAACTCTGGGGAGACAGCAATGTAAAATACAACTCTGGGGAGACAGCAATGTAAAAATACAACTCTGGGGAGATAGCAATGTAAAATACAACTCTGGGGAGACAACAATGTAAAATACAACTCTGGGGAGACAGCAATGTAAAATACAACTCTGGGGAGACAGCAATGTAAAATACAAATCTGGGAGACAGCAATGTAAAATACAACTCTGGGGAGACAGCAATGTAAAATACAACTCTGGGGAGACAGCAATGTAAAATACAACTCTGGGGAGACAACAATGTAAAATACAACTCTGGGGACACAGCAATGCAAAAATACAACTCTGGAGAGACAGCAATGTAAAATACAACTCGGGGAGACAGCAATGTAAAATACAACTCTGGGGAGACAGCAATGTAAAATACAACTCTGGGGAGACAGCAATGTAAAATACAACTCTGGGGAGACAGCAATGTAAAATACAACTCTGGGGAGACAGCAATGTAAAATACAACTCTGGGGAGACAGCAATGTAAAATACAACTCTGGGGAGACAGCAATGTAAAAATACAACTCTGGGGAGATAGCAATGTAAAATACAACTCTGGGGAGACAGCAATGTAAAATACAACTCTGGGGAGACAGCAATGTAAAATACAACTCTGGGGAGACAGCAATGTAAAATACAAATCTGGGAAACAGCAATGTAAAATACAACTCTGGGGAGACAGCAATGTAAAATACAACTCTGGGGAGACAGCAATGTAAAATACAACTCTGGGGAGACAGCAATGTAAAATACAAATCTGGGGAGACAGCAATGTAAAATACAACTCTGGGGAGACAGCAATGTAAAACACAACTCTGGGGAGACAGCAATGTAAAACACAACTCTGGGGAGACAGCAATGTAAAACACAATTCTGTGGAGACAGCAATGTAAAATACAACTGTGGGGAGACAGCAATGTAAAATACAACTGTGGGGAGACAGCAATGTAAAATACAACTCTGGGGAGACAGCAATGTAAAATACAACTCTGGGGAGACATCAATGTAAAATACAACTCTGGGGAGACAGCAATGTAAAATACAACTCTGGGGAGACAGCAATGTAAAATACAACTCTGGGGAGACAGCAATGTAAAATACAACTCTGGGGAGACAGCAATGTAAAATACAACTCTGGGGAGACAGCAATGTAAAATACAACTCTGGGGAGACAGCAATGTAAAATACAACTCTGGGGAGACAGCAATGTAAAATACAACTCTGCAGAGACATCAATGTAAAATACAACTCTGGGAAGACAGCAATGTAAAATACAACTCTGCATTTTGATCCAATACAAAGGAGGCATCCTCACCATCAAAACATAACTAAATCCTAACATGATATAGCTGAAAAATAATCTCACTTTGTGTCAAACGACAATTACTTACTCACTCAAATATGTTTCCTTTTCAAGAAAATGGCTATTATATTAACAAAGCATTTCAAAATAATGATAAAAACTGGATATTTTAACAGTATGTTAGAATTTTTCTCCTTCTGAAATTCTTTTTGCATAAAGTAATGTTTGGTGAACATTTGTTATTTAAAAACACAATTTAGATATGTACCTCTTTCAATTTTAATCTGTTTTGAAGAAAAGATAGTTCAAACAATTGTTGAGTAGTAGGTAAAAGGAGTCGTTCATCTTTTTCCATAAACAGCTGAAATAAGTACGAGTGTGTACTTTCCTCTGCATTCTCTGATCTGAAATATTCAAAGTAAATGTATAGTTACATCAGTTAAAATATTCTTTGCATTCAATGAAAGTCACATTTGTATGGTACCTATATACAGACCTGCACAAATTATTAAAGATATTAAATTAAAGAAAAATATTATTATTATTTTTTTTTTTTTCTCATACCGTGTAATCTCCATTAAAAGTTGTATCATTCATTAAGAAAATGACATCTTACCAAGAGAAGAACAGCAATACAGGTATTGGGTTTTTTTTATTTGAATTTTCCCTACTTTAGAATAGGATTTTCCCTCTCGTTCATTTAGCATAGCTAGCCTCAATACATTCCTAACAATATTACCAGTAAGATATTTTCTATGTTTTGCAGATCAGGACAGTGTCTGACTAAATTTAATTCTTGCTGGAGCTAATATCTGACATCACAGATTATTATAACAATCTCTGAGGGGTGTATTTAATATCCTGCCAGAAGGACATAGGTTGCATATTGAAAAACATAAGAAAAACAACAATTGTCAACAATATAAGTGTTTTTAATGTATTTTTTAAGGATATAATTTATGCAAAATAATATTAGTCACTATCAGTAATATATATATACATTATCTATTTATATAATAGTTACTGATATGGGGGGCAATATCAGGATATACAGACTGCCCAAGGGTCGTGGTCCGTACCACGACCCAAGGGCTGTCTGTCTATCCTGATATATTGCACTCTATATCAGTAACTATTGTGTTTATTGCATTGAAGACCAGAATCTGACACATACAATATAAATGCATAGACATTTTTAATCAGGATCATTGAAGGTTTCCCTAGGTGTTATTACCTAATTTGAATTGACTACAGCAATTGTTTAAATGGTATTCAACTTATAATGAGAAATAAAATGAGATTATAAGTAACATTGTAATTTATTAAAACGTAAGCAAACAAACATCCGTGTATAGACCAGTAGTACCAGTCTATACACAGTTATATCCGTGTATAGACCAGTGGTACCAGTCTATACAGGTCACGTGGAGTGTTCAGCCAATTAAATGTATGATTTTTATTCTGATATCCAATAAATATAAATAACTTACTTTATCTGAAGGAATGGATCTGCTTTAGTAATCTGTCCTAGAAGTAATGTTAAAAACTCCTCTGGATCTGAAACAGAACACAAAATAGAAGGTCAAGTATATAGAAATATTACAGAAGTAGTATTCAAGTTGACTATATAATTTTAACAGTAAGTGGAATGAAAGACAGTGGTGGCATATTTTGATTTTAACTGGAAATTTTACATGTTAATATATAAATGACATAGATTAATAGTAATAATACTAATTACTGATGATTTGTGAAGTTTTCTGTTGGTATTTCCACATGATAATATTCATTATTACCTAATTATAATTTTTAAGCTATTATTAGGTATTTTGTATTTTTGACTATTTTGATTAACGTTCAGAAGCTGTCTACTAAGTAAATGAAAATATTCTTCCCTCGGTATTGGGAAAGACCTCTGGAAAAATATTTTGATGTTTTGCTTGCACTCCCATTAAATAACTGTATATTACTAAGGGATAACTGTGATAAGAAAAATTTTCAATGATTTCTATATAAATGTGATGCAAAAAAAACAACCAAAAACATATTAAAACAATGGCATAAATTACAATATACAGTGGTTTACATAGAATGTCACTATATTTATATTTTATTATAATGTTCAACCTTAAATAACTCAAACATCAACAATTATTTCTAAGATTTTACCTTTTTCTTCACTCATCATCCCAGGTATATTTCCTAATCTATCCAGTAGATGGCGTAGTTTCATCACTTTATCTGCCCGAACATAATAATGGCTGTAACAATAACATAATTATTTATTCTGACACAATATTAACAGATATAAAAACCGACACGATATAGCTGAAATATTGCAAAAGTTGGCACAAAACACCAATCAATCAATAAATCAAATATAAAAACTCATGTAAATAGAAATGTAAGCAGCTTAAAACAATAATAAAACAATACAACGTATACATATTAAATCTTAGCATTCAGAGTAACTTGACAGGTGCCTCATGTGGAGCAGGAACTACTTATCCTTCCGGAACACCTGAGTTCGTCCGTTGTTTTTGATGGGATTCGCGTTGCTCAATACTTATTTGTAATGTCTGTGTAGTGTTTTGTGGATCATTTTCGTGTTGCTTGATCTTGAGTTTTCTGTGTAGTGTTTTGTGGATTGTTGTTTGTCCTTTTGTCCTGTTGTTGGCCATTGTGTTGACTGTACTTTACAACTTCTGATTACCCCGTTGGTATCTTCAAACTTTTCTTAGGATGATTAAGATACAATACAGATGTACTAAAGCTGTAACCTTGGAAGTGAAGTTTTTGTTAATTTAAACTAATTCCAACAATATTCATGACATTATCACCAATTTCCTCCCGTTTATTTCTTGTGTTTGTATGTGCTACAAGTATCCTCTACTTGAATGACAGGCTGGTACAGTAGTACCCCTCTTCTAAGGCCAGTGTATCTGAAATCTGGCCTGATAAGAGGAGTGATCTTTGGTGGGGGTGGTCTTTTAAAAGGGGAACTACAAATGTACTAAATAAATAACACTGAAAAAAAGTAGTAAGAACTAAATAAGATATGCTTAAATGATGTTTTTACAATTTGTCGAAAATAAAAATCAATAAAATGTCATTATTGAGTGAGTGATTGTTGTTGAATAACAAATGAGCAATTTTTCAACTATATCAATCATAGCGAGAACAAGTTACATTCGATGAGATGATGATGTCTAATGTCCACTTTGTACTAGACCAACAAGCTTAGTTGGATCTTTATTGTGCTAGCTCACTGAAACAACAGTCCGTCGATAGACATGTCCCTCCACTCGGACACATTATCCTGATTCCGAACCAACCATTCTTCCGTAAATGGCCGTTTTCAGGTTGAGACGACTGAGTTAAGACGAGTGCACGTGCACTCGTCTCTACTCGTTGTGACTTCCAATCAGAACGCCTCTAACAAGAAAAAAATCGTTTAAATATAAATCCTAAGCCGGGAATGTCACATTATATACCCTGTCTGATAGCTGAATAACAGATATATTACGGATTTAACCATTGTTTTTTTTTTTCAAATACAGACTCCAACCGTATTAAATATATTTGTGTCTTTTATTTTCATTTTTTCGTATTTCTAGATGTCCTTTTCCGTACCTTTGACGTCATTCTTCAATGACGTCAAAATATGTGTCACAGCATATTTCATATATGGGGTGTCTCATGAAGGAAAATACTGTACTTTCAATAAAATATTAATGAGAAAAGCTCAAATATCAGTAGAAAGCTACTTAGTTTATCAATCGGTGTCACAAAAGTCAATTTTATGTGATGTGTATTTCATAACGCTCAATGATATTGACCTGATAATCTATGCAAATTAGTTACTGATCAATGGCAGGGGTCTCTAGGAGTTCGCGATAGTGAAAGTTGTTGGCTTACGGAAGAAATAGGTACTTACATGCGTCGTTGGGAAAGCCTGGGTGATCTTCCACTCGTGATAGAAATTTGTGTTTCTTTTCGCTCGCGAAAAGACATAAAATTTCTATCACTCGTGGAAGGTCACCCAGTCTTTCCCAACAACGTATGTAAGAGCTTATTAGTCTTTGCTCTTTCTCCTAAATGCTGAATGATCAGCAGAGAAGCAACAAATACCAATTTTATAGTCTTTGGTGTGACTCACCCGGGACTAAAATGCTTGATCTACCACACTCGAGGTGACCAGAACATGCTAAAAAAATATGTAAATATTTAATCCATTTTCTCTAACATAGTAAATTTGTGTTTCTAAAAAGTCCAGTCTATTTTTTTTTTAGTAAATATTGTTACAACCGCAACAAACAAAATGTACTGGTACAACTAGATAATAAAAACAAGCTAGTAAATGGCTCAAAATATAAGTCAGTGATATTAGTTTTTCACATGAGGTTGTATCAAGAACACGGTTGTCTCTAAGATATTTCAAAAAGAGATTAAATGCCCCCTTTGTAATGAAAAACGGGGATAATTTATGAGCATATGTGCATACAAGGTTCCAACTAATGTGCACAAAGGATAATTCTATGTACTCAATGTGCCCTTCTGTTTTATTGAATGGGTTGCATTTTCAAATTAGAGGGACATTTTCACAATGCCCTCTCCTATCATGCATATTCCCTTAATAAATGAGCTTGTGGGTTGTATGTGTAAACTTCTACAGTCACAATAACAGATTTCTTAAATCATTCTTTTTAACAAATAAATAAACTTTGGTGTAAACTATATGTTACATTGTGTAGTATTAAACTGTGATACTTAAATCCTTACCATCGTAATGGATTAACTATTCCTTCTTTTAAAACATTAATAACTTCTTCATATTCATGATGGTCATCTGAACGTTTTGGTCTATACAGAATTCCATCATATACAGTTGTAAAATAAAACATAGCAAAGAGTGTGGCATCTAAATAACAAGAGTTATGGTGACCTTGAATTCCTTTTTGTTTTCCACAAATTTTTAGTCCAATTTCACTTTCACTTAAGGAGTCTGGAGGTGAAATGTTTCCATGTACATCTGGAGTTTCAAAACTTCCAAAATTGTTCCCTAAAGCTCCTCTTCCATGTTGATCAACAAAACGTTTATCTTTCCTACATTTATAAAGAGGTACAAAAAAGCCTTTTTTATCTGGACATGAAAAATATCGGAGTTTCTTAAAAGTTCCATCTGTTCCTGCTGAAATCTCTTCTTCCTGTAAGATATATAAGATAGATCAGTTTAAACAAGTGTAGACAGATCTATGTCCCGACTGCCCCCTGCATATCGTTAGTATCAAATAGTTTAAAAAAAATAAACTAAGTCAATGTAAAATGAAATTGTACCCTCCAGTTCCATGATCAAAGTAATCACACAAACTTGATGTAAATTTAAGTCAGTAGACCATGAAAATGAGGTCAAGGTCAATAATGTATTGAAGTTGAACTGTAAATTTAACAGTCAGTAGACCATGAAAATGAGGTCAAGGTCAATAATGTATTGAACTGTTTAAGAGGCTTTGACAGATCATGTTTTTCTATGTTTATTGAAATAAATTTGTCTAACAATTTTAAAATATATTTTAGAACAAACATTTCTAAAGACAAAAAACCCACCATTTCTAATCCAGCAATAGGTCTTGTTGGTTCCTTCTGATCAGGTAGTGAGCCAATCCATCGTATAACACCATATAATGGTGGAGCCTGCATTACCTCTACCATAGAACCAATTTCTAAGTCTGGATCAGCTGGTGGGATTGATTTCATACTTTTACGAGCTCCTGGAGGTTCAATTGACTGACTTCCAGGTTCTGATGAGTGTAAGCTCTGAGACTGGTGCTCTTTCTTAAGTTTTTGATCTATAAGTATAAAATTAGAAAAATATATTTAAAAAAGCAAATTAACAACAAACCCATTAATTTGTGTCTAAGTTTAATGTTGGATAGTCTCTCTTATTTATTTACATCTAGCAGGGATCATTATTGTAAGGAAAATTCTGATGAGCCTCAACCAAAAAATCATGTATTCTTTGTTATTGCTTGTAAATAATGGTGAGTCCTTAACACAAGTGATGAGTCCATGACTCGCCTAAATGAATTGCAAATAGCTCTGAATTTCCATATCCTTTCTTACAAATTCATTATCAAGTGAACATTGTGTTATACTTGTAAGTTGTTTTACACATAAGAAAGTCTTCACCTCTTAAAAATTGGGAAAAGATCCCAATTTAATGTACAATAAGTTTTGTGGATAAGATAGTAACTATAGTCCGTTTGACTTCTATAAATCTTCAGAATAAATTTCTTAAAAATCCAGTTTTCAAATCAATAATTTTTTTCCCATATGTTAATTAATATATGATATATATACGAACACTGACGATTAATTTTTGGTCTATTATTAAACTAGAGGCTCAGTGGGCTGAGCCTGTGTCACTCACCTTTCATTTTGTTTTGAGCAATCTTTATAGAGGACTTTCCATAGATGCTTCCTACCAAGTTTTGGTTCATTTGGCCAAGCGGCTTCAGAAAAGAAGATTTTTTAGAAATCAACCAATCAGAAACAAGAATTGCTTGTGGTGGCCATATTTATCAACAGATTGGGAAGAAATGAGCAGTCTTTACAGAGGACCTTCCATAGATGCTCCCTACCAAGTTTCAATTCATTTGGCCAAGGGGTTTCAGAGTAGAAGATTAAAATGTGAAAAGTTAACGGACGACAGACGACGGATGCCAAGTGATGGCAAAAGCTCACATTGCCTTTGGCAAGGTGAGCTAAAAAGGTACCCATTAGGTCTCCATGTTAATTATATTTTCTAAAGTGTAAAAATCTGGATGGAGTGTGCACAAATAGTGTTAGAGCCCAACCATCAAAACAAAATAACAGACATGCGCTTTCAATACAACTATATTTCATTGTACCATATGACATAAAACATTTAAATATTAAAAGGTTACTCATTAACTGACCATTAAGGTGATACTCAATTGTTGTTGTTCTTTAATATTTAAATTTCCTATGTCACATGGTACAGTCTGTTATTTGTTCTCACTCCATCCAGATTTCTACACTTTTGAAAATATATTTAACATAGAGACCTAATGGCTAACTATTTAAATAATGGACCAAAAATTTTGAAATTAATTGTTAGAGTTCGTATATATCATATATTTAATAAACATCTAGAAAAAAATTTTTGATTCGAAAACTGGATTTTTAAGAATTGTTTTCTGAAGATTTATAGAAGTCAAACAGACTATAGCTAGTACAAAGACAAAATATCTAATAGTCAGCTTAACATAATTAGCAGCATACATTGTTTAACAGGAACATAATTTGCTAAATTATTACTGCTTCCTCAGACCCCCCCCCCCCCCCCCCCCCCCCCCCCCCCAATAACTGAACGAGAAATACAAATATATGCATATAACAACCAGATACATGTATATGGTAGATTGCCAATATCAACAGACTTCATGGAAGTTAATTTCAAATAAATTTACCACCTACATGTAAATGATTACAAAATATACCTGTATCCAAATATATAATCTCCCCCACTTTCTATATAGGTTTATACAAGCTTTACTTTTATTTCTATTTTTATGTCAAAAATAAGACTTTTAAATAAAAAACATATACTAATACTAGGTGATTATATAAGATATACATGAGTAAGATTTTGAAAACACACCTGGGGGTATTGCTGCAGTACCAGTTCACAATATGGGACCATTACATATAGTATACATGGAATTATTGTGTGGAAAATAAAAGACAAAAGGGCTATGCTGGGCTCATAGCAATTGGATGAGGGTTTCCTCCGCCACCACTTTAATTGAAAATGATAATTGTCAGGCAAAATACATCGCTTAATAGAATCAGTTTGAAAAAAAAGTATGAAAGAAGTTCATAAGAAATTTGGTTTGGTATATAATATGGTGTTTAACGCCACTTTCAACAATCTTTCAGTTATATCATGGCCGTCAGTTTTATTGATGGAGAAAACCAGCGACCTGTCACAAGTCATTGACAAACTTTATCATATAACGTTGCATCGAGTACACCTAACCATGAACAAGATTCAAACTCAAAACTTTAGTGGTGATAGGCACTGATTGCACAGTAAATCTAACTACCATATGATCACGACCACCCCTAAACAATTTGGAGAAAAAAAAAACCTACCAAAATCATACAAAATGAAATATGTTAGATGTTGGTCCCTGAACTGGGAAGAGATCCAACAAATAAAGAATGAACTGAATTAAAAAATCACCTCTTAGTAATACTGTTTATACAATAGACTCTACCTGATAAAGAGTTGTATAATCAGTCCCCATGTGTTCAGTAGGTGATAATGACTATATCCCCGTAATAGTTATATATTTGACTATACTCTGGTTGTTTTGATACTCATACAGAGGGTTCATGCTTGGTTCTCTTGTTTCAGTACAAGATAATGACTATATCCAGGTTATACCTGTATATTTGACTTACTCTGGTTGTTTTGATACTCATACAGAGGGTTCATGCTTGGTTCTCTTGTTTCAGTACAAGATAATGACTATATCCAGGTTATACTTGTATATCTGACTTACTCTGGTTGTTTTGATACTCATACAGAGGGTTCATGCTTGGTTCTCTTGTTTCAGTACAAGATAATGACTATATCCAGGTTATACTTGTATATTTGACTTACTCTGGTTGTTTTGATACTCATACAGAGGGTTCATGCTTGGTTCTCTTGTTTCAGTACAAGATAATGACTATATCCAGGTTATACCTGTATATTTGACTTACTCTGGTTGTTTTGATACTCATACAGAGGGTTCATGGTTGGTTCTCTTGTTTCAGTACAAGATAATGACTATATCCAGGTTATACTTGTATATCTGACTTACTCTGGTTGTTTTGATAATCATACAGAGGGTTCATGCTTGGTTCTCTTGTTTCAGTACAAGATAATGACTATATCCAGGTTATACCTGTATATCTGACTTACTCTGGTTGTTTTGATAATCATACAGAGGGTTCATGCTTGGTTCTCTTGTTTCAGTACAAGATAATGACTATATCCAGGTTATACCTGTATATTTGACTTACTCTGGTTGTTTTGATAATCATACAGAGGGTTCATGCTTGGTTCTCTTGTTTCAGTACAAGATAATGACTATATCCAGGTTATACCTGTATATTTGACTTACTCTGGTTGATTTGATACTCATACAGAGGGTTCATGCTTGGTTCTCTTGTTTCAGTACAAGATAATGACTATATCCAGGTTATACTTGTATATCTGACTTACTCTGGTTGTTTTGATACTCATACAGAGGGTTCATGCTTGGTTCTCTTGTTTCAGTACAAGATAATGACTATATCCAGGTTATACCTGTATATTTGACTTACTCTGGTTGTTTTGATAATCATACAGAGGGTTCATGCTTGGTTCTCTTGTTTCAGTACAAGATAATGACTATATCCAGGTTATACCTGTATATTTGACTTACTCTGGTTGTTTTGATAATCATACAGAGGGTTCATGCTTGGTTCTCTTGTTTCAGTACAAGATAATGACTATATCCAGGTTATACCTGTATATTTGACTTACTCTGGTTGTTTTGATAATCATACAGAGGGTTCATGCTTGGTTCTCTTGTTTCAGTACAAGATAATGACTATATCCAGGTTATACCTGTATATTTGACTTACTCTGGTTGTTTTGATACTCATACAGAGGGTTCATGCTTGGTTCTCTTGTTTCAGTACAAGATAATGACTATATCCAGGTTATACCTGTATATTTGACTTACTCTGGTTGTTTTGATAATCATACAGAGGGTTCATGCTTGGTTCTCTTGTTTCAGTACAAGATAATGACTATATCCAGGTTATACCTGTATATTTGACTTACTCTGGTTGTTTTGATAATCATACAGAGGGTTCATGCTTGGTTCTCTTGTTTCAGTACAAGATAATGACTATATCCAGGTTATACCTGTATATTTGACTTACTCTGGTTGTTTTGATAATCATACAGAGGGTTCATGCTTGGTTCTCTTGTTTCAGTACAAGATAATGACTATATCCAGGTTATACTTGTATATTTGACTTACTCTGGTTGATTTGATACTCATACAGAGGGTTCATGCTTGGTTCTCTTGTTTCAGTACAAGATAATGACTATATCCAGGTTATACTTGTATATCTGACTTACTCTGGTTGTTTTGATACTCATACAGAGGGTTCATGCTTGGTTCTCTTGTTTCAGTACAAGATAATGACTATATCCAGGTTATACCTGTATATTTGACTTACTCTGGTTGTTTTGATAATCATACAGAGGGTTCATGCTTGGTTCTCTTGTTTCAGTACAAGATAATGACTATATCCAGGTTATATTTATATATTTGACTTACTCTGGTTGATTTGATACTCATACAGAGGGTTCATGCTTGGTTCTCTTGTTTCGGTACAAGATAATGACTATATCCAGGTTATACCTGTATATTTGACTTACTCTGGTTGTTTTGATACTCATACAGAGGGTTCATGCTTGGTTCTCTTGTTTCTTCAGTAGTAGGATACATCTTTATTACAGGTTTGATTGGTTTGACATACTGAGATCGGTTTGGAGAATGTACCTCCACCTCTACCTGTTGTGTGTTAGGCATGGTTCTCTCCCCTGTCTCTGTAGTTTTTAATTCCTTTGGTGAGAAAATCACCGTCTCATGTTCAACTGGGGCTCCATATGTATAAGTGTCTGCAAGATAAAACAGTTTTTAATAACATTTAAAATTACATAACTTTCTTCTACTGATGATCAGTAGAACAATATCTTAGCATGATATCTCACTACATCCTCACTGGAGGTTGTGATCAAGATCTCTCACTACTCCTCACTGGAGGTTGTGATCAAGATATCTCACTACATCCTCACTGGAGGTTGTGATCAAGATATCTCACTACATCCTCACTGGAGGTTGTGATCAAGATCTCTCACTACTCCTCACTGGAGGTTGTAATCAAGATATCTCACTACATCCTCACTGGAGGTTGTGATCAAGATCTCTCACTACTCCTCACTGGAGGTTGTGATCAAGATCTCTCACTACATCCTCACTGGAGGTTGTGATCAAGATCTCTCACTACTCCTCACTGGAGGTTGTGATCAAGATCTCTCACTACTCCTCACTGGAGGTTGTGATCAAGATCTCTCACTACTCCTCACTGGAGGTTGTGATCAAGATATCTCACTACATCCTCACTGGAGGTTGTGATCAAGATCTCTCACTACTCCTCACTGGAGGTTGTGATCAAGATCTCTCACTACATCCTCACTGGAGGTTGTGATCAAGATCTCTCACTACTCCTCACTGGAGGTTGTGATCAAGATCTCTCACTACTCCTCACTGGAGGTTGTGATCAAGATCTCTCACTACTCCTCACTGGAGGTTGTGATCAAGATCTCTCACTACTCCTCACTGGAGGTTGTGATCAAGATCTCTCACTACATCCTCACTGGAGGTTGTGATCAAGATCTCTCACTACTCCTCACTGGAGGTTGTGATCAAGATATCTCTCTACATCCTCATTGGAGGTTGTGATCAAGATATCTCACTACTCCTCACTGGAGGTTGTGATCAAGATCTCTCACTACTCCTCACTGGAGGTTGTGATCAAGATCTCTCACTACTCCTCACTGGAGGTTGTGATCAAGATATCTCACTAGATCCTCACTGGAGGTTGTGATCAAGATATCTCACTACTCCTCACTGGAGGTTGTGATCAAGATCTCTCACTACTCCTCACTGGAGGCTGTGATCAAGATTTCTCACAACATCCTCACTGGAGGTTGTGATCAAGATCTCTCACTACATCCTCACAGGAGGTTGTGATCAAGATCTCTCACTACTCCTCACTGGAGGTTGTGATCAAGATCTCTCACTATTCCTCACTGGAGGTTGTGATCAAGATATCTCACTACATCCTCACTGGAGGTTGTGATCAAGATCTCTCACTACTCCTCACTGAAGGTTGTGATCAAGATATCTCACTACATCCTCACTGGAGGTTGTGATCAAGATATTTCACTACATCCTCACTGGAGGTTGTGATCAAGATTTCTCACAACATCCTCACTGGAGGTTGTGATCAAGATCTCTCACTACATCCTCACTGGAGGTTGTGATCAAGATATCTCTCACTACATCCTCACTGGAGGTTGTGATCAAGATATCTCACTACATCCTCACTAGAGGTTGTGATCAAGATCTCTCACTACATCCACACTGGAGGTTGTGATCAAGATATCTCACTACATCCTCACTAAAGGTTGTGATCAAGATCTCTCACTACATCCTCACTGGAGGTTGTGATCAAGATTTCTCACTACATCCTCACTGGAGGTTGTGATCAAGATTTCTCACAACATCCTCACTAGAGGTTGTGATCAAGATCTCTCACTACTCCTCACTGGAGGTTGTGATCAAGATATCTCACTACATCCTCACTGGAGGTTGTGATCAAGATCTCTCACTACATCCTCACTGGAGGTTGTGATCAAGATCTCTCACTACATCCTCACTGGATGTTGTGATCAAGATATCTCACTACATCCTCACTGGAGGTTGTGATCAAGATTTCTCACTACATCCTCACTGGAGGTTGTGATCAAGATTTCTCACAACATCCTCACTGGAGGTAGTGATCAAGATCTCTCACTACATCCTCACTGGAGGTTGTGATCAAGATTTCTCACAACATCCTCACTGGAGGTAGTGATCAAGATCTCTCACTACATCCTCACTGGAGGTTGTGATCAAGATATCTCACTACATCCTCATTGGAGGTTGTGATCAAGATCTCTCACTACATCCTCACTGGAGGTTGTGCTCAAGATCTCTCACTACATCCTCACTGGAGGTTGTGATCAAGATATCTCACTACATCCTCACTGGAGGTTGTGATCAAGATTTCTCACTACATCCTCACTGGAGGTTGTGATCAAGATTTCTCACAACATCCTCACTGGAGGTAGTGATCAAGATCTCTCACTACATCCTCACTGGAGGTTGTGATCAAGATTTCTCACTACATCCTCACTGGAGGTTGTGATCAAGATCTCTCACTACATCCTCACTGAAGGTTGTGATCAAGATTTCTCACTACATCCTCACTGGAGGTTGTAATCAAGATCTCTCACTACATCCTCACTGGAGGTTGTGATCAAGATTTCTCACTACATCCTCACTGGAGGTTGTGATCAAGATCTCTCACTACATCCTCACTGGAGGTTGTGATCAAGATTTCTCACTACATCCTCACTGGAGGTTGTGATCAAGATCTCTCACTACATCCTCACTGGAAGTTGTGATCAAGATTTCTCACTACATCCTCACTGGAGGTTGTGATCAAGATATCTCACTACATTCTCACTGGAGGCTGTGATCAAGATTTCTCACTACATCCTCACTGAAAGTTGTGATCAAGATATCTCACTACATCCTCACTGGAGGTTGTGATCAAGATATCTCACTACATCCTCACTGAAAGTTGTGATCAAGATATCTCACTACATCCTCACTGGAGGTTGTGATCAAGATATCTCACTACATCCTCACTGGAGGTTGTGATCAAGATCTCTCACTACTCCTCACTGAAGGCTGTGATCAAGATTTCTCACAACATCCTCACTGGAGGTAGTGATCAAGATCTCTCACTACATCCTCACTGGAGGTTGTGATCAAGATATCTCACTACATCCTCATTGGAGGTTGTGATCAAGATCTCTCACTACATCCTCACTGGAGGTTGTGCTCAAGATCTCTCACTACATCCTCACTGGAGGTTGTGATCAAGATATCTCACTACATCCTCACTGGAGGTTGTGATCAAGATTTCTCACTACATCCTCACTGGAGGTTGTGATCAAGATTTCTCACAACATCCTCACTGGAGGTAGTGATCAAGATCTCTCACTACATCCTCACTGGAGGTTGTGATCAAGATTTCTCACTACATCCTCACTGGAGGTTGTGATCAAGATCTCTCACTACATCCTCACTGAAGGTTGTGATCAAGATTTCTCACTACATCCTCACTGGAGGTTGTAATCAAGATCTCTCACTACATCCTCACTGGAGGTTGTGATCAAGATTTCTCACTACATCCTCACTGGAGGTTGTGATCAAGATCTCTCACTACATCCTCACTAGAGGTTGTGATCAAGATTTCTCACTACATCCTCACTGGAGGTTGTGATCAAGATCTCTCACTACATCCTCACTGGAAGTTGTGATCAAGATTTCTCACTACATCCTCACTGGAGGTTGTGATCAAGATATCTCACTACATTCTCACTGGAGGTTGTGATCAAGATTTCTCACTACATCCTCACTGAAAGTTGTGATCAAGATATCTCACTACATCCTCACTGGAGGTTGTGATCAAGATATCTCACTACATCCTCACTGAAAGTTGTGATCAAGATTTCTCACTACATCCTCACTGAAAGTTGTGATCAAGATATCTCACTACATCCTCACTGAAAGTTGTGATCAAGATATCTCACTACATCCTCACTGAAAGTTGTGATCAAGATCTCTCACTACATCCTCACTGGAGGTTGTGATCAAGATATCTCACTACATCCTCACTGAAAGTTGTGATCAAGATATCTCACTACATCCTCACTGAAAGTTGTGATCAAAACCTCTCACTACAATATATCTGGAGGTTGTGATCATGTTCTCTCATTACTACCTCACTGGAGGATGTGATCAAAAACTCTCACTACAATATACCTGGAGGTTGTGATGGAGCCTGCATTGACAGATATTCCTCAGCTTTCATCAATCCCATGATTGGTACTAGTGATGCATGCTGTGGTTTGGCATGGAATAATCTGTGACTTTTATATTTTCCAGTTCCAGAACCAACTGGGTTATCCTGAAATCAGCATCAATTAAATGATGTATACAAAAATCAGTAAGATGCAAAATCAGTATGACAAAAAAAAATTGTAAGATACAAAAATCAGTAAGATACAAAAACCAGTAAGATAACAAAATTCAGTAAGATATAAAAATAAGTAAGACCCAAATCAGTAAGATATAAAATCAGTAAGATACTAAAATCAGTAAGATACAAAAATCAGTATGATAAAAAAAAACAGTAAGATAAAAAAATCAGTATGACATAAAAATCAGTAGGACACAAAATCAGTAAGATACAACTAGAGGCTCCCAGGAGCCTGTATAGCTCACCTGGGTATAATAACAACATCAGTCAATAAAACTTGATAACTTCGGCCAAAAAAATTAACAAATGTAGCCTTCGTCATTGCAGACCCCTTCTACAAAAAAATGTGGGCAGGGGTTCCCCCTTTAATGTAAGTTATCAAAATTGCGGTAAAAAAACATATATGTCAATGATTCTCAAAATTTAGCTTTTCCTACTTCACATTTTGTAATAGAGTTGCTTCCCTTTGATTATTTGAGTAACCAAAAGCAGTGAGTCAACAAAAAAATGCATTTCAAGAGGAATAACTCTTGACAGTTGTCGCATATTTTTAACTGTGGGAAATTTTTTGTAGAACATTTTTGCAATTTAAACTTAACCTTTATCTCTTATAGTTTTTGAAATATAAGATGAAAAGTATTATTTTTATTTTATAAATTTGATGAAAAAAGGGCAAGAACTCCAAGATGGGTAATCAGATTTACTTCAAAATTGCAGATAAAAAAAAAATTGATCGAAGGGACGAACCGCCAGACACATTTTTGGAAGAGAACCATCCAATGACTATTTCATCAAAATTTTGTTCTTATTGAGCAAATGGTTTCAGACAAAAAGATTTTTATGGGAATTTCCCATAGGGTCCTATGTTAAATTAAGTTCGACTGTGGCGGCCATCTTGGTCGGTGTTCTGAAATGCCAGACACAATTTTGGAAGAGGACCACCCAAGGATCATTTCAGCAAAGTTTGGTTGAGATTGGCACAGTAGTTTCAGGGGAGAAGACTTTTTTTAAATTTCATCCCCCCTTTTTTCTAATTTGCATAATCGGTCAAAATAGGCAAAAGTTCAAAGTTCATAAAAAATCCCATAATATATGTTAAAAAGCTCATCATTATGCTTATACAGTTCAAATTTGGACACTTTCTGGCTTAAAATAGAGCAGTTTTGGCCATTTGAAGAAATTTCTATTTTTAGTAATGGCGGCCATCTTGGATACAGGACGGCACTGACGGACACAACTTTGAAAGGGAACCACCCAAGGATCATTTTAGCAAAGTTTGGTTGAGATTGGCTCAGTAGTTTCAGAGGAGAAGATTTTTTTTTAATTTCATCCCCCCTTTTTTCTAATTTGCATAATCGGTCAAAATGGGTACTGGGATTTACTTCAAAATTGCAGGGTAGGTAGATCTTGACATGCTGCACATTTTTGCAATTTAAACTTAACATCTATCTCTAAATAGTTTTTGAAATATAAGACGAAAAGTATTAAAATTAAAAAAAAAATTAATGAAAAAAGGGCAATAACTCCAAGATCGGTAATCAAATTTACTTCAAAATTGCAGGGTAGGTAGATCTTGACATGCTGAACATGTTTGCAGTTTCAACTTACCACCTGTCTCTTATAGTTTTTGAAATAAAGGACGAAAAGTATTAAAATTTTGATGAAAAAAGGGAAATAACTCCAAAATGGGTAATGGGATTTACTTCAAAATTGCAGGATGGGTAGATCTTGATATGCCGCGCATTTTTGCAATTTAAAGTTAACCTTTATCTCTTATAGTTTTTGAAATATAAGACGAAAAGTATTAAAATTTTACAAATTTGATGAAAAAAGGGCAATAACTCCAAGATGGGCAATCAGATTTACTTCAAAATTGCAGGGTAGGTAGATCTTGATGTGCTGATCATTTTTACCCCATGTCAGATTTTTGATATTATTAACGGTTTTTGAGTTATTACCCAAAACCTGCAATTTTAACATATGTTCTATTTTTAGTAACAGCGGCCATGTTGGTTGGTGCACTGCATCACCGGACACAATTTTGAAACTAGACACCCTAGTGATGATTCAGACCAAGTTTGGTTTCCATTGGTTTAGTACTTTCAGAGGAGAAGATTTTTGAAAAAGTTTACGACGTACGACGGACGACGACGACGGACGCCAAGTGATGGCAATAGCTCACATGACCCTTTGGGTCAGGTGAGCTAAAAACCAGTAAGATACTAAAATCAGTAAGATACAAAAATCAGTATGATATAAAAACCAGTAAGATACAAAAATCAGTAAGATACAAAAATCAGTATGATAGAAAAACCAGTAAGATATCAAATCAGTAAGATACTAAAATCAGTAAAATACAAAAACCAGTAATATAAAATAAAATCAGTATGATATAAAAATCAATACGACCACAAAATCAGTAAGATACAAAAACCAGTAAGGTACAAAAATCAGTAAGTTACAAAAACCAGTAAGATACAAAAATCAGTAAGATACAAAATCAGTAAGATACAAAAAATGGAATCTGTTACTGTGACATTTCTCCCTCATACATGTCATAGTGAGTGAGTAGTTGTTTATATGGCCAATCAAGTGTGCAATTGTTCAACTTTCAGTTATATCATTGCAAGACAAAGGGAAAAAGGTTATGATGATGATACCCACTTTGTACTAGCTAGACAAACATACTAAGTTATAATGCTAGCTAGTTTAAATAACAGTCTGCAGGTAGACATGTCATACAACTTGCTCTTACTCTTAGTCGAGAAGTAGAAATACCAAATTAAATGCATCTGTTCTGCTTGTCGTAGACTCAATCATGTCTTTTCCTCGTTCACCAGGCATCTGTTCTGTTTGTCGTAGACTATATCATGTCCTTTCCTCGTTCAGATTTTTAACATGAGTAGCACAACAGGTGCCAATAGAGGATCAGGAATTGCTTACCTTTCCTGAGCACCAGAGTACACTCCTTATTTTACTGCATTTATGTTGCTTAATCTTAGGTTTTCTGTGTTATGTTTTGTAGACAATTGTCAGGATTTTTTGTCCTTTTATTTTCGACCATTGTACATGTTATATTGTCTGTTCTTCGGTTAACAGCTTCTGCATTTGAGTGAAGGACTCTTATTTACACCACAAAGGATGTTTTTTTCCATCTCATATTCCATGATTATATTATAAAAGTAGTGTGAACATAAATATTGATTAAATGGCATTAACTTAAGGTCACATTAATGACATTTACATGTAGGTTAAGGACTATATATAGATCATAACATAAAGGTCAGAGAAATGTCATTGAGGTCACAAAAATGACATTAAGATAAAGGTCATTGAAAAGAAATTGAGGTCACAAAATTAACAGATGTAAATGTCATAGACTACTGCAGGTAACAATGACTTAAATCTTCTTTCTAATTTCAAACTCATTCTACGTTCTTTTCAATACCAACAACCTCTACTGGTACAAACTTAATGTACAATCAAAAATATTTTATCCTCATATAGAATTTCCATACAAATGGTCTCTCTGTGTTTGGTGTCATAAGGTTGAAAAATAAGTGTTAAAAACTTTCCATACCAATATAAATAAGCAAATTTGTTTAATATTGAAGACTATCGTCTTATTATACTTACAAATTCAACACCAACAGTAATGTCATTTCTACGTGAATCTGGTAATACTCCAACCCACTTTACTTCTCCAAACTCTGGACCATTGTCACTAAGCCACACAATACGATCACTTGATTTCAAACCACATTCTGCTATTTCCTGTCGCATACTTGCTGTTGCTGTGGTAACAGCATGTCTAGATGAAGGATCAGCACGGATTTTATGCAGTGGTACAAAAACTCCACAATTTGGATCACATGTAAAAAATCTTTTTTTACGAAACACACCATCACATGTTCCTTTACCTCTATGTTCCTGTTGAAGTGTAAAAGAAAATGATGATAAAACAGATTCTACATTGTCTACATGTTTAATAGCAATTAATTACTACATATAAATGGTGGAGTAAATAATTAAATTTCTAAAATAATATTGACAAATAATACTCATGGCTTAATTTAACCTTAGGGATAACTAACATTGACAAATAATACTCATGGCTTAATTTAACCTTAGGGATAACTAACATTGACAAATAATACTCATGGCTTAATTTAACCTTAGGGATAACTAACATTGACAAATAATACTCATGGCTTAATTTAACCTTAGGGATAACTAACATTGACAAATAATACTCATGGCTTAATTTAACCTTAGGGATAACTAACATTGACAAATAATACTCATGGCTTAATTTAACCTTAGGGATAACTAACATTGACAAATAATACTCATGGCTTAATTTAACCTTAGGGATAACTAACATTGACAAATAATACTCATGGCTTAATTTAACTTTAGGGATAACTAACATTGACAAATAATACTCATGGCTTAATTTAACCTTAGGGATAACAGTTATTTAAGAGAAATTTAAATATGAGCTTTTAATTAGGAAGAGTCAGTAACAACTACAGACTTATCATCTAGGTCATGATCAGATTATGTTAAAACAGGAAACAGTTTTTGACTTGTATTTAGTCTTTATTAACCCATGACTGTCAATTCATCACATCCACCAACACTATAATCCAATTTTCTATAAAACTGACCATGCTGATAGCACATGCATAATATAACTGAGATATAATCCAATCCTTTTTACAATGGTGCAACATTTTTACTTTATTTAAGGAATATGTTAAATTTTTGAACAAGTTATACCATCTAACCTGGTTTGGGGCAGTTTATATAATTAAAAGTGAAGTGCTTTCCTGTTGAAAACTTGAACATATTCCTTACAATATAATTTTTACGACAAAATTTAATGATTCCTCAATTTTATTTACTATATCTGAATTTGTCGTTGGCGATGTCACAATACTAACGCAGGTTATCAAGAATAACCAATGTTGTTCCAGGCGGATCAGCCAATCAGATTGCATTATTCAAATCAAATTAAATTAATAATAAATAATACAAATTTGTAATATCATAATATGACCACTGCCGACTACCATAGTTACATTTTGTACAGACAAAAAGTACAATTTATCAACTGATGTAAAATATTTAATCACGTTTACCCTTTGATAAATTGAACAGAATGTTGCTGTATAGAGATAATCCTTTCCAAAAAAATCAAAAATAGTTTTCCTTTAAAGGTTACTGTTAAATGAAATATTTAAATTTTCTGTGATCAAAGAATAAAAACTTCCTTAAAATGATCTCATCCAATAATAATGCGGCAGAATTTCAGGTAAACCAAGCAGGAAAATGATTAAATGGAATAGTCGTTCATTAATAGATCTCTAAAAATAGAACAAAGTCTTCCTGAATTTTCATTCCTGTTCTCCTTTATTAACTTTTATATTATAGGATAATCAATCAATATATAAATAACCATATATATATGTATATACAGGTAGATACTTAAAAAGTGGAAAAAATGGACCATTAATTAAAACAAGATCTAACAAGGGCAACACAAAGCATGGCGTATCCCCTCGCCTAAAAATTTGATCTGGTGACCTTGACCTTTGATCTATGACCTTGAAAATCAATAGGGTTCCAGATTCTCTTAAGGACTAAGTATGTACCAAGCTTGGTCAAAATACATTGAAGGATGTTGATTCTAGTGTTCATGATGTTACACGGTAAAACTTTGACCCAGTGACCTTGACCTTTGACCTTGAAAATCAATACGGTTCCAGATTCTCTTAAGGACTAAGTATGTACCAAGTTTGGTCAAAATCCATTGAAGGATGTTGATTCTAGAGTGTTCACAAGGATGTTACGGAAGGACGGAAGCACGGACGTACGGACGGTAGCGTTACTATATCCCTTCGCAACTTCGTTGGCGAGGGGATAAAAAACACTATACATGTACAAGGCAGATCAATCATTTAATATTATATTGTTTGCTATAATAACATAAAGGTCTTTATTTTGCACAGTTTGGTTTGGTTTGGTTTTATAGTGTTTAATGCCACTTTCAACTTTCAGTTATATTGTGGCAGTCAGTTTTATTGGTGGAGGGAAACGCAGAACCCTGTGAAAACCACAGACCTGTCGCAAGTCACTGACAAACTTTATCACATAATGTTGTATCCAGTACACCTCGCCATGAACAGGGTTCAAACTCACAACTTTAGTGGTGATATGCACTGATTGCACAGATAGTTGTAAATCCAACTACCATACGATCACGACCATGACAGCCCCTTTTTGCACAGATTTAAATCCTATTTCTTATCATTTGCATTACCGGTCTGCTTTAGTAAGGACTGGGTATTTTTAATTGTCATTTTATAATTAAAATAATTTGTTTTGCATTACATTACATACATGTACAGTCAAACCTGCTTTAGTGACCACCTCTATTAAGAAATAACTTGTATTATGTGACTATTAATTTCAATTTCCCTTCACAGAGTATTTCATATCAATTACACCTGTATTTAGTGACAATCTGTCTTAAATGATCCTATTTCAATGATCCTTTGGAAGGCCACATAAGACAGGTTTTACTGAATCTTATTTAGATCCTATTTCAATGATCCTTTGGAAGGCCACATAAGACAGGTTTTACTGAATCTTATTTAGATACTATGCATTAATTATCTTGCATCAGAAAGTAGACAGCTATTTAAAGAGGCCAGCTTGATTACCACTCTCCTCTTAAAGAGGAGTCTGTGGCCACTAAAGGCCACCTGAAGCTCATGGGTAAATTTATATACATGTGTACATTGTAGATATGAGCCATACACTCTGTATTTAGTGTTTCTCCTACACAGAATGTCAGTGGGGAAATACAAATGCAGCATCAAAATATTTTTATTTTAGAAACAAAAAACAGCCTTACCTAGCCCTTTCAAGTGAAATGATCAGTCCCTTCAGAAAACTGTTGTGGGTTCGACTCCCGCTCGGGGAGAGGAGTATATTTTTTGTACATTATGTGATCAAGTTTGTCAGTGACTTGCAGCAAGTCAGCTGTTTTCTCCGGATCCTCCGGTTTCCTCCTCCAATAAAACTGATCGCCACGATATAACAGAAATTTTGTTGAAAGTTGCGTTAAACACCATAAAACCTACCAACAATAAACCGAGTGAGTTTGAGTTTGATTTTGACCTGTGTGTTACCAACTCTTATAATCTCACCAGTTCTAAAAAAGTGTAGATGTAGGTTTATGGTATTTAACACCACTTTCAACAATATTTCAAAAAATATATCGTGGCGGTCAGTTTTATTGGTGCAGGAAACCGGAATATCTGAGAAAACAACAGCACTGACTGTAACTTTGTTAGTACTTGTGGATCTCATTAACAATAACCCCAAATTAAAGTACATATGTATTATGTACAATATGTGGATCTCCTGTACTTGGCGATCGCAATACTGGTATACTAGTATTGACACATTGTGCACAATACTGGTATAAAAAAAAATTCCTGTATTGAACCAGTATTGTGATTTAAAAATAAAAAATGTTTCTATAGAGATCCCAAGCGAGTGATAGAAAATGATAGACACCATCAGAACCTTGAAAAAAAATGATACAGTGATGGATGATACACGGAATAAGTCATCCGACATCGTTCCGATATTTACAATTTTATGATAAACCTTAAAAATATTTTTGGGATAGGACTTCTTACCGGGGCCAATTCTACTCCAAATTGTATTCCTTTTTGTCCTGGCAATTCTCCTCTATATCGTAAAAGACCCTGTAATTCGGGATGTCCTTTTAAATAAACAATCACTCCATCTCCCACCTTTAAATTGAGGCCTTCTTGCAGCCAATTACTGTTCATATAAACTGCTATCCTTTCGCTACATACTGGTATTGGTTGTAGTAATTGGAGTTCCAGACGACCGATTTGTTTTATTTCATCATATAGCGGTTTACATTCTACTTCTATATTTTCTGGTTCTAAAGTTTCTAGTGTCCAAATTGTTATCCCATTTTCGTCTCTTTCACAGTCACCTACTCTCAGCAGAAGTGTCCCCGCTAAAACTTCCACTCTAGAATACGATTTTCTTAGAATTCCCGACTCTTTCTTTTTCCCTATCTTTGTAGTAAGAAGTATATAGTATTCATCTTGAGGATAATCAGACATATCCAGTTTTATCTCATCGAGTTTTGTTTATATTCGTGCCACGAATAAACGGAAAAATCATTTCTAACCCGGGGAAACTCCAAATGGCTAAAAATAAATATTCGTGTACGTCTTAATACCACAAAAAATAGTACCATACCAAACGGACCGAAATCATGTAAATACACATCGCCACTGTTTGAGTTCAAATATGATGTCTTTTTCGCAAATATATAATGCCAAAGAAATATATTTGCCCAAATGAAAGGTGGTTTATGATGCTAACAACGTATATAATGAAAAGAAAATTGTTATGCATGAATTTTTAAAACGAGCTCAATGAGTAGATCTATACTGACGTAATAAAGCTAGGTTTAAATAGCACGAAAAACTCTAGACACAATCAGTGACCATAACATGTCATTATGTTTTTTAAATGTTGATGCAATATTATTTTTATATAGTATAACTGAGACATACAGGAAGTCGTTCTGTAAGCTTAAATGCAAAATAATATGGAGTGAATATATAATTAGAAATATAACGGTTATTATGAGATTAGAATGCCGTCAGTATTGTATTATGAGATTAGACTGCCGTCAGTATTGTATTATGAGATTAGAATGCCGTCAGTATTGTATTATGAGATTATAATGCCGTCAGTATTGTATTATGAGATTAGAATGTCGTCAGTATTGTATTATGAGATTAGAATGCCGTCAGTATTGTATTATGAGATTAGAATGCCGTCAGTATTGTATTATGAGATTAGAATGCCGTCAGTATTGTATTATGAGATTAGAATGCCGTCAGTATTGTATTATGAGATTAGAATGTCGTCAGTATTGTATTATAAGATTAGAATGCCGTCAGTATTGTATTATGAGATTAGAATGCCATCAGTATTGTATTATGAGATTAGAATGCCGTCAGTATTGTATTATGAGATTAGAATGTCGTCAGTATTGTATTATAAGATTAGAATGCCGTCAGTATTGTATTATGAGATTAGAATGCCATCAGTATTGTATTATGAGATTAGAATGCCGTCAGTATTGTATTATGAGATTAGAATGCCGTCAGTATTGTATTATGAGATTAGAATGCCGTCAGTATTGTATTTGATATTGCAGTAGGAAGTAATAAGTAATTGGGTTTTTACTATCAATGCCATATTCTTGACAATTCTCTTTGATGAAAATCAAACTGAGCTCAAAATATGTTCAACTCAGTATTTTGGATAAAGACGAATTCAACCCTCTCTCACTAAATACTGACAGATGAATAAATATATAGCATATGCAAATAAATATGAAGAAATACTTGTATTATTAAAAACTCAGCAGATAAATCATTCAAAATTGTTCAACAATGGTGAGTTTACAACTAAAGTACCGTTTCAATACTGGTATACAATTATTTTATGGACAGTATAAAGTATGTACACTACTAGCTAGTATCATACACAATAACTTATTTGATTACAACAATATAATGTGTCAATATTTTCTTAGTTCAGTAACTTCCTTGTTAGCAGCAACCATCTATTAAGGAAATAATGATACAGGAACTATTAGCTTGTAATATTGCGTTAACTGAAAGTCATATAAAAAATGTATATGCATGTGCTGCTGGAATGTTGCTACATATAAATGGAAAGTTTACAGAGAGAAAATTGAAAGCATCTCTTTTGTCGTTAAGTTTCATTCTTATCGGCCATAGTTGTAAATTTCTAATAATCACAATTCACATAGAAAAAACATGGAATATTTATTACAGGGAACAGTGCAAGGCATCATAATCAAGAAATGTTTTACTAAAAACAGCACTAATGACAAATAACCGCCCCCACGATATAACTGAAATAGTTAAACACAATAACTCTAAACCTAATGACAAATAACCGCCACGATATAACTGAAATAGTTAAACATCATAACTCTAACCCTAATGACAAATAACCGCCACGATATAACTGAAATAGTTAAACACCATAACTCTAAACCTAATGACAAATAACCGCCACGATATAACGGAAATAGTTAAACACAATAACTCTAAACCTAATGACAAATAACCGCCACGATATAACTGAAATAGTTAAACACAATAACTCTAAACCTAATGACAAATAACCGCCACGATATAACTGAAATAGTTAAACATCATAACTCTAAACCTAATGACAAATAACCGCCACGATATAACTGAAATAGTTAAACATCATAACTCTAAACCTAATGACAAATAACCGCCACGATATAACTGAAATAGTTAAACACAATAACTCTAAACCTAATGACAAATAACCGCCACGATATAACTGAAATAGTTAAACACAATAACTCTAAACCTAATGACAAATAACCGCCACGATATAACTGAAATAGTTAAACATCATAACTCTAACCCTAATGACAAATAACCGCCACGATATAACTGAAATAGTTAAACACAATAACTCTAAACCTAATGACAAATAACCCCCACGATATAACTGAAATAGTTAAACATCATAACTCTAACCCTAATGACAAATAACCGCCACGATATAACTGAAATAGTTAAACACAATAACTCTAAACCTAATGACAAATAACCGCCACGATATAACTGAAATAGTTAAACACAATAACTCTAACCCTAATGACAAATAACCGCCACGATATAACTGAAATAGTTAAACACAATAACTCTAAACCTAATGACAAATAACCGCCACGATATAACTGAAATAGTTAAACATCATAACTCTAACCCTAATGACAAATAACCGCCACGATATAACTGAAATAGTAAAACACAATAACTCTAAACCTAATGACAAATAACCCCCACGATATAACTGAAATAGTTAAACATCATAACTCTAACCCTAATGACAAATAACCGCCACGATATAACTGAAATAGTTAAACATCATAACCCTAACCCTAATGACAAATAACCGCCACGATATAACTGAAATAGTTAAACACAATAACTCTAAACCTAATGACAAATAACCCCCACGATATAACTGAAATAGTTAAACACCATAACTCTAACCCTAACCGCCACGATATAACTGAAATAGTTAAACACCATAACTCTAACCCTAATGACAAATAACCGCCACGATATAACTGAAATAGTTAAACACCATAACTCTAACCCTAATGACAAATAACCGCCACGATATAACTGAAATAGTTAAACACAATAACTCTAAACCTAATGACAAATAACCGCCACGATATAACTGAAATAGTTAAACACAATAACTCTAAACCTAATGACAAATAACCACCACGATATAACTGAAATAGTTAAACATCATCACTCTAACCCTAATGACAAATAACCGCCACGATATAACTGAAATAGTTAAACATCATAACTCTAACCCTAATGACAAATAACCGCCATGATATAACTGAAATAGTTAAACACAATAACTCTAAACCTAATGACAAATAACCCCCACGATATAACTGAAATAGTTAAACACCATAACTCTAACCCTAATGACAAATAACCGCCACGATATAACTGAAATAGTTAAACACCATAACTCTAACCCTAATGACAAATAACCGCCACGATATAACTGAAATAGTTAAACACCATAACTCTAACCCTAATGACAAATAACCGCCACGATATAACTGAAATAGTTAAACACAATAACTCTAAACCTAATGACAAATAACCGCCACGATATAACTGAAATAGTTAAACACAATAACTCTAACCCTAATGACAAATAACCACCACGATATAACTGAAATGGTTAAACATCATAACTCTAACCCTAATGACAAATAACCGCCACGATATAACTGAAATAGTTAAACACAATAACTCTAAACCTAATGACAAATAACCGCCACGATATAACTGAAATAGTTAAGCATCATAACTCTAACCTTAATGACAAATAACCGCCACGATATAACTGAAATAGTTAAACATCATAACTCTAACCCTAATGACAAATAACTGCCACGATATAACTGAAATAGTTAAACACAATAACTCTAAACCTAATGACAAATAACCGCCACGATATAACTGAAATAGTTAAACACCATAACTCTAACCCTAATGACAAATAACCGCCACGATATAACTGAAATAGTTAAACACAATAACTCTAAACCTAATGACAAATAACCGCCACGATATAACTGAAATAGTTAAACACAATAACTCTAAACCTAATGACAAATAACCACCACGATATAACTGAAATAGTTAAACATCATCACTCTAACCCTAATGACAAATAACCGCCACGATATAACTGAAATAGTTAAACATCATAACTCTAACCCTAATGACAAATAACCGCCATGATATAACTGAAATAGTTAAACACAATAACTCTAAACCTAATGACAAATAACCCCCACGATATAACTGAAATAGTTAAACACCATAACTCTAACCCTAATGACAAATAACCGCCACGATATAGCTGAAATAGTTAAACACCATAACTCTAACCCTAATGACAAATAACCGCCACGATATAACTGAAATAGTTAAACACCATAACTCTAACCCTAATGACAAATAACCGCCACGATATAACTGAAATAGTTAAACACAATAACTCTAAACCTAATGACAAATAACCGCCACGATATAACTGAAATAGTTAAACACAATAACTCTAAACCTAATGACAAATAACCACCACGATATAACTGAAATGGTTAAACATCATAACTCTAACCCTAATGACAAATAACCGCCACGATATAACTGAAATAGTTAAACACAATAACTCTAAACCTAATGACAAATAACCGCCACGATATAACTGAAATAGTTAAGCATCATAACTCTAACCTTAATGACAAATAACCGCCACGATATAACTGAAATAGTTAAACATCATAACTCTAACCCTAATGACAAATAACTGCCACGATATAACTGAAATAGTTAAACACAATAACTCTAAACCTAATGACAAATAACCCCCACGATATAACTGAAATAGTTAAACACAATAACTCTAAACCTAATGACAAATAACCTCCACGATATAACTGAAATAGTTAAACACAATAACTCTAACCCTAATGACAAATAACCGCCACGATATAACTGAAATAGTTAAACACAATAACTCTAAGCCTAATGACAAATAACCGCCACGATATAACTGAAATAGTTAAACACAATAACTCTAAACCTAATGACAAATAACCGCCACGATATAACTGAAATAGTTAAACACAATAACTCTAAACCTAATGACAAATAACCGCCACGATATAACTGAAATAGTTAAACATCATAACTCTAACCCTAATGACAAATAACTGCCACGATATAACTGAAATAGTTAAACACAATAACTCTAAACCTAATGACAAATAACCGCCACGATATAACTGAAATAGTTAAACACAATAACTCTAAACCTAATGACAAATAACCGCCACGATATAACTGAAATAGTTAAACATCATAACTCTAACCCTAATGACAAATAACCGCCACGATATAACTGAAATAGTTAAACATCATAACTCTAACCCTAATGACAAATAACCGCCACGATATAACTGAAATAGTTAAACACAATACCTCTAAACCTAATGACAAATAACCGCCATGATATAACTGAAATAGTTAAACACAATAACTCTAAACCTAATGACAAATAACTGCCACGATATAACTGAAATAGTTAAACATCATAACTCTAACCCTAATGACAAATAACCGCCACGATATAACTGAAATAGTTAAACACAATAACTCTAAACCTAATGACAAATAACTGCCACGATATAACTGAAATAGTTAAACATCATAACTCTAACCCTAATGACAAATAACCGCCACGATATAACTGAAATAGTTAAACACAATAACTCTAAACCTAATGACAAATAACCGCCACGATATAACTGAAATAGTTAAACATCATAACTCTAACCCTAATGACAAATAACCGCCACGATATAACTGAAATAGTTAAACACAATAACTCTAAACTTAATGACAAATAACCGCCACGATATAACTGAAATAGTTAAACACAATAACTCTAAACCTAATGACAAATAACCGCCACGATATAACTGAAATATTTAAACATCATAACTCTAACCCTAATGACAAATAACCGCCACGATATAACTGAAATAGTTAAACACCATAACTCTAACCCTAATGACAAATAACTGCCACGATATAACTGAAATAGTTAAACACCATAACTCTAACCCTAATGACAAATAACCGCCACGATATAACTGAAATAGTTAAACACAATAACTCTAAACCTAATGACAAATAACCGCCACGATATAACTGAAATAGTTAAACATCATAACTCTAAACCTAATGACAAATAACCGCCACGATATAACTGAAATAGTTAAACACAATAACTCTAAACCTAATGACAAATAACCGCCACGATATAACTGAAATAGTTAAACACAATAACTCTAAACCTAATGACAAATAACCACCACGATATAACTGAAATAGTTAAACATCATAACTCTAACCCTAATGACAAATAACCGCCACGATATAACTGAAATAGTTAAACACAATAACTCTAAACCTAATGACAAATAACCGCCACGATATAACTGAAATAGTTAAACACAATAACTCTAAACCTAATGACAAATAACGCCACGATATAACTGAAATAGTTAAACACAATAACTCTAAACCTAATGACAAATAACCGCCACGATATAACTGAAATAGTTAAACACAATAACTCTAAACCTAATGACAAATAACCGCCACGATATAACTGAAATAGTTAAACATCATAACTCTAACCCTAATGACAAATGACTGCCACGATATAACTGAAATAGTTAAACACAATAACTCTAAACTTAATGACAAATAACCGCCACGATATAACTGGAATAGTTAAACACAATAACTCTAAACCTAATGACAAATAACCGCCACGATATAACTGAAATAGTTAAACATCATAACTCTAACCCTAATGACAAATAACCGCCACGATATAACTGAAATAGTTAAACATCATAACTCGAACCCTAATGACAAATAACCGCCACGATATAGCTGAAATAGTTAAACACAATAACTCTAAACCTAATGACAAATAACTGCCACGATATAACTGAAATAGTTAAACACAATAACTCTAAACCTAATGACAAATAACCGCCACGATATAACTGAAATAGTTAAACATCATAACTCTAACCCTAATGACAAATAACCGCCACGATATAACTGAAATAGTTAAACACAATAACTCTAAACCTAATGACAAATAACCGCCACGATATAACTGAAATAGTTAAACATCATAACTCTAACCCTAATGACAAATAACCGCCACGATATAACTGAAATAGTTAAACACAATAACTCTAAACCTAATGAAAAATAACTGCCACGATATAACTGAAATAGTTAAACATCATAACTCTAACCCTAATGACAAATAACCGCCACGATATTACTGAAATAGTTAAACACAATAACTCTAAACCTAATGACAAATAACCGCCACGATATAACTGAAATAGTTAAACATCATAACTCTAACCCTAATGACAAATAACCGCCACGATATAACTGAAATAGTTAAACACAATAACTCTAAACTTAATGACAAATAACCGCCACGATATAACTGAAATAGTTAAACACAATAACTCTAACCCTAATGACAAATAACCGCCACGATATAACTGAAATAGTTAAACATCATAACTCTAACCCTAATGACAAATAACCGCCACGATATAACTGAAATAGTTAAACACCATAACTCTAACCCTAATGACAAATAACCGCCACGATATAACTGAAATAGTTAAACACCATAACTCTAAGCCTAATGACAAATAACCGCCACGATATAACGGAAATAGTTAAACACAATAACTCTAAACCTAATGACAAATAACCGCCACGATATAACTGAAATAGTTAAGCACAATAACTCTAAACCTAATGACAAATAACCTCCACGATATAACTGAAATAGTTAAACATCATAACTCTAACCCTAATGACAAATAACTGCCACGATATAACTGAAATAGTTAAACACAATAACTCTAAACCTAATGACAAATAACCGCCACGATATAATGGAAATAGTTAAACACAATAACTCTAAACCTAATGACAAATAACCGCCACGATATAACTGAAATAGTTAAACACAATAACTCTAACCCTAATGACAAATAACCCCCACGATATAACTGAAATAGTTAAACACAATAACTCTAACCCTAATGACAAATAACCGCCACGATATAACTGAAATAGTTAAACATCATAACTCTAACCCTAATGACAAATAACCGCCACGATATAACTGAAATAGTTAAACACAATAACTCTAACCCTAATGACAAATAACCGCCACGATATAACTGAAATAGTTAAACATCATAACTCTAACCCTAATGACAAATAACCGCCACGATATAACTGAAATAGTTAAACATCATAACTCTAACCCTAATGACAAATAACCGCCACGATATAACTGAAATAGTTAAACACAATAACTCTAAACCTAATGACAAATAACCCCCACGATATAACTGAAATAGTTAAACACCATAACTCTAACCCTAACCGCCACGATATAACTGAAATAGTTAAACACCATAACTCTAACCCTAATGACAAATAACCGCCACGATATAACTGAAATAGTTAAACACCATAACTCTAACCCTAATGACAAATAACCGCCACGATATAACTGAAATAGTTAAACACAATAACTCTAAACCTAATGACAAATAACCGCCACGATATAACTGAAATAGTTAAACACAATAACTCTAAACCTAATGACAAATAACCGCCACGATATAACTGAAATAGTTAAACACAATAACTCTAAACCTAATGACAAATAACCGCCACGATATAACTGAAATAGTTAAACACAATAACTCTAAACCTAATGACAAATAACCGCCACGATATAACTGAAATAGTTAAACATCATAACTCTAACCCTAATGACAAATAACTGCCACGATATAACTGAAATAGTTAAACACAATAACTCTAAACCTAATGACAAATAACCGCCACGATATAACTGAAATAGTTAAACATCATAACTCTAACCCTAATGACAAATAACCGCCACGATATAACTGAAATAGTTAAACACAATAACTCTAAACCTAATGACAAATAACCGCCACGATATAACTGAAATAGTTAAACATCATAACTCTAACCCTAATGACAAATAACCGCCACGATATAACTGAAATAGTTAAACACAATAACTCTAAACCTAATGACAAATAACCGCCACGATATAACTGAAATAGTTAAACATCATAACTCTAACCCTAATGACAAATAACCGCCACGATATAACTGAAATAGTTAAACACAATAACTGTAAACCTAATGACAAATAACTGCCACGATATAACTGAAATAGTTAAACATCATAACTCTAACCCTAATGACAAATAACCGCCACGATATAACTGAAATAGTTAAACACAATAACTCTAAACCTAATGACAAATAACCGCCACGATATAACTGAAATAGTTAAACATCATAACTCTAACCCTAATGACAAATAACCGCCACGATATAACTGAAATAGTTAAACACAATAACTCTAAACTTAATGACAAATAACCGCCACGATATAACTGAAATAGTTAAACACAATAACTCTAAACCTAATGACAAATAACCGCCACGATATAACTGAAATAGTTAAACATCATAACTCTAACCCTAATGACAAATAACCGCCACGATATAACTGAAATAGTTAAACACCATAACTCTAACCCTAATGACAAATAACCGCCACGATATAACTGAAATAGTTAAACACCATAACTCTAACCCTAATGACAAATAACCGCCACGATATAACTGAAATAGTTAAACACAATAACTCTAAACCTAATGACAAATAACCGCCACGATATAACTGAAATAGTTAAACATCATAACTCTAAACCTAATGACAAATAACCGCCACGATATAACTGAAATAGTTAAACACAATAACTCTAAACCTAATGACAAATAACCTCCACGATATAACTGAAATAGTTAAACACAATAACTCTAAACCTAATGACAAATAACCGCCACGATATAACTGAAATAGTTAAACACAATAACTCTAAACCTAATGACAAATAACCGCCACGATATAACTGAAATAGTTAAACATCATAACTCTAACCCTAATGACAAATAACTGCCACGATATAACTGAAATAGTTAAACACAATAACTCTAAACCTAATGACAAATAACCGCCACGATATAACTGAAATAGTTAAACATCATAACTCTAACCCTAATGACAAATAACCGCCACGATATAACTGAAATAGTTAAACACAATACCTCTAAACCTAATGACAAATAACCGCCACGATATAACTGAAATAGTTAAACACAATAACTCTAAACCTAATGACAAATAACCACCACGATATAACTGAAATAGTTAAACATCATCACTCTAACCCTAATGACAAATAACCGCCACGATATAACTGAAATAGTTAAACATCATAACTCTAACCCTAATGACAAATAACCGCCATGATATAACTGAAATAGTTAAACACAATAACTCTAAACCTAATGACAAATAACCCCCACGATATAACTGAAATAGTTAAACACCATAACTCTAACCCTAATGACAAATAACCGCCACGATATAGCTGAAATAGTTAAACACCATAACTCTAACCCTAATGACAAATAACCGCCACGATATAACTGAAATAGTTAAACACCATAACTCTAACCCTAATGACAAATAACCGCCACGATATAACTGAAATAGTTAAACACAATAACTCTAAACCTAATGACAAATAACCGCCACGATATAACTGAAATAGTTAAACACAATAACTCTAAACCTAATGACAAATAACCACCACGATATAACTGAAATGGTTAAACATCATAACTCTAACCCTAATGACAAATAACCGCCACGATATAACTGAAATAGTTAAACACAATAACTCTAAACCTAATGACAAATAACGGCCACGATATAACTGAAATAGTTAAGCATCATAACTCTAACCTTAATGACAAATAACCGCCACGATATAACTGAAATAGTTAAACATCATAACTCTAACCCTAATGACAAATAACTGCCACGATATAACTGAAATAGTTAAACACAATAACTCTAAACCTAATGACAAATAACCCCCACGATATAACTGAAATAGTTAAACACAATAACTCTAAACCTAATGACAAATAACCTCCACGATATAACTGAAATAGTTAAACACAATAACTCTAACCCTAATGACAAATAACCGCCACGATATAACTGAAATAGTTAAACACAATAACTCTAAGCCTAATGACAAATAACCGCCACGATATAACTGAAATAGTTAAACACAATAACTCTAAACCTAATGACAAATAACCGCCACGATATAACTGAAATAGTTAAACACAATAACTCTAAACCTAATGACAAATAACCGCCACGATATAACTGAAATAGTTAAACATCATAACTCTAACCCTAATGACAAATAACTGCCACGATATAACTGAAATAGTTAAACACAATAACTCTAAACCTAATGACAAATAACCGCCACGATATAACTGAAATAGTTAAACACAATAACTCTAAACCTAATGACAAATAACCGCCACGATATAACTGAAATAGTTAAACATCATAACTCTAACCCTAATGACAAATAACCGCCACGATATAACTGAAATAGTTAAACATCATAACTCTAACCCTAATGACAAATAACCGCCACGATATAACTGAAATAGTTAAACACAATACCTCTAAACCTAATGACAAATAACCGCCACGATATAACTGAAATAGTTAAACACAATAACTCTAAACCTAATGACAAATAACCGCCATGATATAACTGAAATAGTTAAACACAATAACTCTAAACCTAATGACAAATAACTGCCACGATATAACTGAAATAGTTAAACATCATAACTCTAACCCTAATGACAAATAACCGCCACGATATAACTGAAATAGTTAAACACAATAACTCTAAACCTAATGACAAATAACTGCCACGATATAACTGAAATAGTTAAACATCATAACTCTAACCCTAATGACAAATAACCGCCACGATATAACTGAAATAGTTAAACACAATAACTCTAAACCTAATGACAAATAACCGCCACGATATAACTGAAATAGTTAAACATCATAACTCTAACCCTAATGACAAATAACCGCCACGATATAACTGAAATAGTTAAACACAATAACTCTAAACTTAATGACAAATAACCGCCACGATATAACTGAAATAGTTAAACACAATAACTCTAAACCTAATGACAAATAACCGCCACGATATAACTGAAATATTTAAACATCATAACTCTAACCCTAATGACAAATAACCGCCACGATATAACTGAAATAGTTAAACACCATAACTCTAACCCTAATGACAAATAACTGCCACGATATAACTGAAATAGTTAAACACCATAACTCTAACCCTAATGACAAATAACCGCCACGATATAACTGAAATAGTTAAACACAATAACTCTAAACCTAATGACAAATAACCGCCACGATATAACTGAAATAGTTAAACATCATAACTCTAAACCTAATGACAAATAACCGCCACGATATAACTGAAATAGTTAAACACAATAACTCTAAACCTAATGACAAATAACCGCCACGATATAACTGAAATAGTTAAACACAATAACTCTAAACCTAATGACAAATAACCACCACGATATAACTGAAATAGTTAAACATCATAACTCTAACCCTAATGACAAATAACCGCCACGATATAACTGAAATAGTTAAACACAATAACTCTAAACCTAATGACAAATAACCGCCACGATATAACTGAAATAGTTAAACACAATAACTCTAAACCTAATGACAAATAACGCCACGATATAACTGAAATAGTTAAACACAATAACTCTAAACCTAATGACAAATAACCGCCACGATATAACTGAAATAGTTAAACACAATAACTCTAAACCTAATGACAAATAACCGCCACGATATAACTGAAATAGTTAAACATCATAACTCTAACCCTAATGACAAATGACTGCCACGATATAACTGAAATAGTTAAACACAATAACTCTAAACTTAATGACAAATAACCGCCACGATATAACTGGAATAGTTAAACACAATAACTCTAAACCTAATGACAAATAACCGCCACGATATAACTGAAATAGTTAAACATCATAACTCTAACCCTAATGACAAATAACCGCCACGATATAACTGAAATAGTTAAACATCATAACTCGAACCCTAATGACAAATAACCGCCACGATATAGCTGAAATAGTTAAACACAATAACTCTAAACCTAATGACAAATAACTGCCACGATATAACTGAAATAGTTAAACACAATAACTCTAAACCTAATGACAAATAACCGCCACGATATAACTGAAATAGTTAAACATCATAACTCTAACCCTAATGACAAATAACCGCCACGATATAACTGAAATAGTTAAACACAATAACTCTAAACCTAATGACAAATAACCGCCACGATATAACTGAAATAGTTAAACATCATAACTCTAACCCTAATGACAAATAACCGCCACGATATAACTGAAATAGTTAAACACAATAACTCTAAACCTAATGAAAAATAACTGCCACGATATAACTGAAATAGTTAAACATCATAACTCTAACCCTAATGACAAATAACCGCCACGATATTACTGAAATAGTTAAACACAATAACTCTAAACCTAATGACAAATAACCGCCACGATATAACTGAAATAGTTAAACATCATAACTCTAACCCTAATGACAAATAACCGCCACGATATAACTGAAATAGTTAAACACAATAACTCTAAACTTAATGACAAATAACCGCCACGATATAACTGAAATAGTTAAACACAATAACTCTAACCCTAATGACAAATAACCGCCACGATATAACTGAAATAGTTAAACATCATAACTCTAACCCTAATGACAAATAACCGCCACGATATAACTGAAATAGTTAAACACCATAACTCTAACCCTAATGACAAATAACCGCCACGATATAACTGAAATAGTTAAACACCATAACTCTAAGCCTAATGACAAATAACCGCCACGATATAACGGAAATAGTTAAACACAATAACTCTAAACCTAATGACAAATAACCGCCACGATATAACTGAAATAGTTAAACACAATAACTCTAAACCTAATGACAAATAACCTCCACGATATAACTGAAATAGTTAAACATCATAACTCTAACCCTAATGACAAATAACTGCCACGATATAACTGAAATAGTTAAACACAATAACTCTAAACCTAATGACAAATAACCGCCACGATATAATGGAAATAGTTAAACACAATAACTCTAAACCTAATGACAAATAACCGCCACGATATAACTGAAATAGTTAAACATCATAACTCTAACCCTAATGACAAATAACCGCCACGATATAACTGAAATAGTTAAACACAATACCTCTAAACCTAATGACAAATAACCGCCACGATATAACTGAAATAGTTAAACACAATAACTCTAAACCTAATGACAAATAACCGCCATGATATAACTGAAATAGTTAAACACAATAACTCTAAACCTAATGACAAATAACTGCCACGATATAACTGAAATAGTTAAACATCATAACTCTAACCCTAATGACAAATAACCGCCACGATATAACTGAAATAGTTAAACACAATAACTCTAAACCTAATGACAAATAACTGCCACGATATAACTGAAATAGTTAAACATCATAACTCTAACCCTAATGACAAATAACCGCCACGATATAACTGAAATAGTTAAACACAATAACTCTAAACCTAATGACAAATAACCGCCACGATATAACTGAAATAGTTAAACATCATAACTCTAACCCTAATGACAAATAACCGCCACGATATAACTGAAATAGTTAAACATCATAACTCTAAACCTAATGACAAATAACCGCCACGATATAACTGAAATAGTTAAACACAATAACTCTAAACCTAATGACAAATAACCGCCACGATATAACTGAAATAGTTAAACACAATAACTCTAAACCTAATGACAAATAACCACCACGATATAACTGAAATAGTTAAACATCATAACTCTAACCCTAATGACAAATAACCGCCACGATATAACTGAAATAGTTAAACACAATAACTCTAAACCTAATGACAAATAACCGCCACGATATAACTGAAATAGTTAAACACAATAACTCTAAACCTAATGACAAATAACGCCACGATATAACTGAAATAGTTAAACACAATAACTCTAAACCTAATGACAAATAACCGCCACGATATAACTGAAATAGTTAAACACAATAACTCTAAACCTAATGACAAATAACCGCCACGATATAACTGAAATAGTTAAACATCATAACTCTAACCCTAATGACAAATGACTGCCACGATATAACTGAAATAGTTAAACACAATAACTCTAAACTTAATGACAAATAACCGCCACGATATAACTGGAATAGTTAAACACAATAACTCTAAACCTAATGACAAATAACCGCCACGATATAACTGAAATAGTTAAACATCATAACTCTAACCCTAATGACAAATAACCGCCACGATATAACTGAAATAGTTAAACATCATAACTCGAACCCTAATGACAAATAACCGCCACGATATAGCTGAAATAGTTAAACACAATAACTCTAAAACCTAATGACAAATAACTGCCACGATATAACTGAAATAGTTAAACACAATAACTCTAAACCTAATGACAAATAACCGCCACGATATAACTGAAATAGTTAAACATCATAACTCTAACCCTAATGACAAATAACCGCCACGATATAACTGAAATAGTTAAACACAATAACTCTAAACCTAATGACAAATAACCGCCACGATATAACTGAAATAGTTAAACATCATAACTCTAACCCTAATGACAAATAACCGCCACGATATAACTGAAATAGTTAAACACAATAACTCTAAACCTAATGAAAAATAACTGCCACGATATAACTGAAATAGTTAAACATCATAACTCTAACCCTAATGACAAATAACCGCCACGATATAACTGAAATAGTTAAACATCATAACTCTAACCCTAATGACAAATAACCGCCACGATATAACTGAAATAGTTAAACACAATAACTCTAAACCTAATGAAAAATAACTGCCACGATATAACTGAAATAGTTAAACATCATAACTCTAACCCTAATGACAAATAACCGCCACGATATTACTGAAATAGTTAAACACAATAACTCTAAACCTAATGACAAATAACCGCCACGATATAACTGAAATAGTTAAACATCATAACTCTAACCCTAATGACAAATAACCGCCACGATATAACTGAAATAGTTAAACACAATAACTCTAAACTTAATGACAAATAACCGCCACGATATAACTGAAATAGTTAAACACAATAACTCTAACCCTAATGACAAATAACCGCCACGATATAACTGAAATAGTTAAACATCATAACTCTAACCCTAATGACAAATAACCGCCACGATATAACTGAAATAGTTAAACACCATAACTCTAACCCTAATGACAAATAACCGCCACGATATAACTGAAATAGTTAAACACCATAACTCTAAGCCTAATGACAAATAACCGCCACGATATAACGGAAATAGTTAAACACAATAACTCTAAACCTAATGACAAATAACCGCCACGATATAACTGAAATAGTTAAACACAATAACTCTAAACCTAATGACAAATAACCTCCACGATATAACTGAAATAGTTAAACATCATAACTCTAACCCTAATGACAAATAACTGCCACGATATAACTGAAATAGTTAAACACAATAACTCTAAACCTAATGACAAATAACCGCCACGATATAATGGAAATAGTTAAACACAATAACTCTAAACCTAATGACAAATAACCGCCACGATATAACTGAAATAGTTAAACATCATAACTCTAACCCTAATGACAAATAACCGCCACGATATAACTGAAATAGTTAAACACAATACCTCTAAACCTAATGACAAATAACCGCCACGATATAACTGAAATAGTTAAACACAATAACTCTAAACCTAATGACAAATAACCGCCATGATATAACTGAAATAGTTAAACACAATAACTCTAAACCTAATGACAAATAACCGCCACGATATAACTGAAATAGTTAAACACAATAACTCTAAACCTAATGACAAATAACCTCCACGATATAACTGAAATAGTTAAACATCATAACTCTAACCCTAATGACAAATAACTGCCACGATATAACTGAAATAGTTAAACACAATAACTCTAAACCTAATGACAAATAACCGCCACGATATAATGGAAATAGTTAAACACAATAACTCTAAACCTAATGACAAATAACCGCCACGATATAACTGAAATAGTTAAACATCATAACTCTAACCCTAATGACAAATAACCGCCACGATATAACTGAAATAGTTAAACACAATACCTCTAAACCTAATGACAAATAACCGCCACGATATAACTGAAATAGTTAAACACAATAACTCTAAACCTAATGACAAATAACCGCCATGATATAACTGAAATAGTTAAACACAATAACTCTAAACCTAATGACAAATAACTGCCACGATATAACTGAAATAGTTAAACATCATAACTCTAACCCTAATGACAAATAACCGCCACGATATAACTGAAATAGTTAAACACAATAACTCTAAACCTAATGACAAATAACTGCCACGATATAACTGAAATAGTTAAACATCATAACTCTAACCCTAATGACAAATAACCGCCACGATATAACTGAAATAGTTAAACACAATAACTCTAAACCTAATGACAAATAACCGCCACGATATAACTGAAATAGTTAAACATCATAACTCTAACCCTAATGACAAATAACCGCCACGATATAACTGAAATAGTTAAACACAATAACTCTAAACCTAATGACAAATAACTGCCACGATATAACTGAAATAGTTAAACATCATAACTCTAACCCTAATGACAAATAACCGCCACGATATAACTGAAATAGTTAAACACCATAACTCTAACCCTAATGACAAATAACCGCCACGATATAACTGAAATAGTTAAACACAATAACTCTAAACCTAATGACAAATAACCGCCACGATATAACTGAAATAGTTAAACATCATAACTCTAAACCTAATGACAAATAACCGCCACGATATAACTGAAATAGTTAAACACAATAACTCTAAACCTAATGACAAATAACCGCCACGATATAACTGAAATAGTTAAACACAATAACTCTAAACCTAATGACAAATAACCACCACGATATAACTGAAATAGTTAAACATCATAACTCTAACCCTAATGACAAATAACCGCCACGATATAACTGAAATAGTTAAACACAATAACTCTAAACCTAATGACAAATAACCGCCACGATATAACTGAAATAGTTAAACACAATAACTCTAAACCTAATGACAAATAACGCCACGATATAACTGAAATAGTTAAACACAATAACTCTAAACCTAATGACAAATAACCGCCACGATATAACTGAAATAGTTAAACACAATAACTCTAAACCTAATGACAAATAACCGCCACGATATAACTGAAATAGTTAAACATCATAACTCTAACCCTAATGACAAATGACTGCCACGATATAACTGAAATAGTTAAACACAATAACTCTAAACTTAATGACAAATAACCGCCACGATATAACTGGAATAGTTAAACACAATAACTCTAAACCTAATGACAAATAACCGCCACGATATAACTGAAATAGTTAAACATCATAACTCTAACCCTAATGACAAATAACCGCCACGATATAACTGAAATAGTTAAACATCATAACTCGAACCCTAATGACAAATAACCGCCACGATATAGCTGAAATAGTTAAACACAATAACTCTAAACCTAATGACAAATAACTGCCACGATATAACTGAAATAGTTAAACACAATAACTCTAAACCTAATGACAAATAACCGCCACGATATAACTGAAATAGTTAAACATCATAACTCTAACCCTAATGACAAATAACCGCCACGATATAACTGAAATAGTTAAACACAATAACTCTAAACCTAATGACAAATAACCGCCACGATATAACTGAAATAGTTAAACATCATAACTCTAACCCTAATGACAAATAACCGCCACGATATAACTGAAATAGTTAAACACAATAACTCTAAACCTAATGAAAAATAACTGCCACGATATAACTGAAATAGTTAAACATCATAACTCTAACCCTAATGACAAATAACCGCCACGATATTACTGAAATAGTTAAACACAATAACTCTAAACCTAATGACAAATAACCGCCACGATATAACTGAAATAGTTAAACATCATAACTCTAACCCTAATGACAAATAACCGCCACGATATAACTGAAATAGTTAAACACAATAACTCTAAACTTAATGACAAATAACCGCCACGATATAACTGAAATAGTTAAACACAATAACTCTAACCCTAATGACAAATAACCGCCACGATATAACTGAAATAGTTAAACATCATAACTCTAACCCTAATGACAAATAACCGCCACGATATAACTGAAATAGTTAAACACCATAACTCTAACCCTAATGACAAATAACCGCCACGATATAACTGAAATAGTTAAACACCATAACTCTAAGCCTAATGACAAATAACCGCCACGATATAACGGAAATAGTTAAACACAATAACTCTAAACCTAATGACAAATAACCGCCACGATATAACTGAAATAGTTAAACACAATAACTCTAAACCTAATGACAAATAACCTCCACGATATAACTGAAATAGTTAAACATCATAACTCTAACCCTAATGACAAATAACTGCCACGATATAACTGAAATAGTTAAACACAATAACTCTAAACCTAATGACAAATAACCGCCACGATATAATGGAAATAGTTAAACACAATAACTCTAAACCTAATGACAAATAACCGCCACGATATAACTGAAATAGTTAAACATCATAACTCTAACCCTAATGACAAATAACCGCCACGATATAACTGAAATAGTTAAACACAATACCTCTAAACCTAATGACAAATAACCGCCACGATATAACTGAAATAGTTAAACACAATAACTCTAAACCTAATGACAAATAACCGCCATGATATAACTGAAATAGTTAAACACAATAACTCTAAACCTAATGACAAATAACTGCCACGATATAACTGAAATAGTTAAACATCATAACTCTAACCCTAATGACAAATAACCGCCACGATATAACTGAAATAGTTAAACACAATAACTCTAAACCTAATGACAAATAACTGCCACGATATAACTGAAATAGTTAAACATCATAACTCTAACCCTAATGACAAATAACCGCCACGATATAACTGAAATAGTTAAACACAATAACTCTAAACCTAATGACAAATAACCGCCACGATATAACTGAAATAGTTAAACATCATAACTCTAACCCTAATGACAAATAACCGCCACGATATAACTGAAATAGTTAAACATCATAACTCTAAACCTAATGACAAATAACCGCCACGATATAACTGAAATAGTTAAACACAATAACTCTAAACCTAATGACAAATAACCGCCACGATATAACTGAAATAGTTAAACACAATAACTCTAAACCTAATGACAAATAACCACCACGATATAACTGAAATAGTTAAACATCATAACTCTAACCCTAATGACAAATAACCGCCACGATATAACTGAAATAGTTAAACACAATAACTCTAAACCTAATGACAAATAACCGCCACGATATAACTGAAATAGTTAAACACAATAACTCTAAACCTAATGACAAATAACGCCACGATATAACTGAAATAGTTAAACACAATAACTCTAAACCTAATGACAAATAACCGCCACGATATAACTGAAATAGTTAAACACAATAACTCTAAACCTAATGACAAATAACCGCCACGATATAACTGAAATAGTTAAACATCATAACTCTAACCCTAATGACAAATGACTGCCACGATATAACTGAAATAGTTAAACACAATAACTCTAAACTTAATGACAAATAACCGCCACGATATAACTGGAATAGTTAAACACAATAACTCTAAACCTAATGACAAATAACCGCCACGATATAACTGAAATAGTTAAACATCATAACTCTAACCCTAATGACAAATAACCGCCACGATATAACTGAAATAGTTAAACATCATAACTCGAACCCTAATGACAAATAACCGCCACGATATAGCTGAAATAGTTAAACACAATAACTCTAAACCTAATGACAAATAACTGCCACGATATAACTGAAATAGTTAAACACAATAACTCTAAACCTAATGACAAATAACCGCCACGATATAACTGAAATAGTTAAACATCATAACTCTAACCCTAATGACAAATAACCGCCACGATATAACTGAAATAGTTAAACACAATAACTCTAAACCTAATGACAAATAACCGCCACGATATAACTGAAATAGTTAAACATCATAACTCTAACCCTAATGACAAATAACCGCCACGATATAACTGAAATAGTTAAACACAATAACTCTAAACCTAATGAAAAATAACTGCCACGATATAACTGAAATAGTTAAACATCATAACTCTAACCCTAATGACAAATAACCGCCACGATATTACTGAAATAGTTAAACACAATAACTCTAAACCTAATGACAAATAACCGCCACGATATAACTGAAATAGTTAAACATCATAACTCTAACCCTAATGACAAATAACCGCCACGATATAACTGAAATAGTTAAACACAATAACTCTAAACTTAATGACAAATAACCGCCACGATATAACTGAAATAGTTAAACACAATAACTCTAACCCTAATGACAAATAACCGCCACGATATAACTGAAATAGTTAAACATCATAACTCTAACCCTAATGACAAATAACCGCCACGATATAACTGAAATAGTTAAACACCATAACTCTAACCCTAATGACAAATAACCGCCACGATATAACTGAAATAGTTAAACACCATAACTCTAAGCCTAATGACAAATAACCGCCACGATATAACGGAAATAGTTAAACACAATAACTCTAAACCTAATGACAAATAACCGCCACGATATAACTGAAATAGTTAAACACAATAACTCTAAACCTAATGACAAATAACCTCCACGATATAACTGAAATAGTTAAACATCATAACTCTAACCCTAATGACAAATAACTGCCACGATATAACTGAAATAGTTAAACACAATAACTCTAAACCTAATGACAAATAACCGCCACGATATAATGGAAATAGTTAAACACAATAACTCTAAACCTAATGACAAATAACCGCCACGATATAACTGAAATAGTTAAACACAATAACTCTAACCCTAATGACAAATAACCCCCACGATATAACTGAAATAGTTAAACACAATAACTCTAACCCTAATGACAAATAACCGCCACGATATAACTGAAATAGTTAAACATCATAACTCTAACCCTAATGACAAATAACCGCCACGATATAACTGAAATAGTTAAACACAATAACTCTAACCCTAATGACAAATAACCGCCACGATATAACTGAAATAGTTAAACATCATAACTCTAACCCTAATGACAAATAACCGCCACGATATAACTGAAATAGTTAAACATCATAACTCTAACCCTAATGACAAATAACCGCCACGATATAACTGAAATAGTTAAACACAATAACTCTAAACCTAATGACAAATAACCCCCACGATATAACTGAAATAGTTAAACACCATAACTCTAACCCTAACCGCCACGATATAACTGAAATAGTTAAACACCATAACTCTAACCCTAATGACAAATAACCGCCACGATATAACTGAAATAGTTAAACACCATAACTCTAACCCTAATGACAAATAACCGCCACGATATAACTGAAATAGTTAAACACAATAACTCTAAACCTAATGACAAATAACCGCCACGATATAACTGAAATAGTTAAACACAATAACTCTAAACCTAATGACAAATAACCGCCACGATATAACTGAAATAGTTAAACACAATAACTCTAAACCTAATGACAAATAACCGCCACGATATAACTGAAATAGTTAAACACAATAACTCTAAACCTAATGACAAATAACCGCCACGATATAACTGAAATAGTTAAACATCATAACTCTAACCCTAATGACAAATAACTGCCACGATATAACTGAAATAGTTAAACACAATAACTCTAAACCTAATGACAAATAACCGCCACGATATAACTGAAATAGTTAAACATCATAACTCTAACCCTAATGACAAATAACCGCCACGATATAACTGAAATAGTTAAACACAATAACTCTAAACCTAATGACAAATAACCGCCACGATATAACTGAAATAGTTAAACATCATAACTCTAACCCTAATGACAAATAACCGCCACGATATAACTGAAATAGTTAAACATAATAACTCTAAACCTAATGACAAATAACCGCCACGATATAACTGAAATAGTTAAACATCATAACTCTAACCCTAATGACAAATAACCGCCACGATATAACTGAAATAGTTAAACACAATAACTGTAAACCTAATGACAAATAACTGCCACGATATAACTGAAATAGTTAAACATCATAACTCTAACCCTAATGACAAATAACCGCCACGATATAACTGAAATAGTTAAACACAATAACTCTAAACCTAATGACAAATAACCGCCACGATATAACTGAAATAGTTAAACATCATAACTCTAACCCTAATGACAAATAACCGCCACGATATAACTGAAATAGTTAAACACAATAACTCTAAACTTAATGACAAATAACCGCCACGATATAACTGAAATAGTTAAACACAATAACTCTAAACCTAATGACAAATAACCGCCACGATATAACTGAAATAGTTAAACATCATAACTCTAACCCTAATGACAAATAACCGCCACGATATAACTGAAATAGTTAAACACCATAACTCTAACCCTAATGACAAATAACCGCCACGATATAACTGAAATAGTTAAACACCATAACTCTAACCCTAATGACAAATAACCGCCACGATATTACTGAAATAGTTAAACACAATAACTCTAAACCTAATGACAAATAACCGCCACGATATAACTGAAATAGTTAAACATCATAACTCTAAACCTAATGACAAATAACCGCCACGATATAACTGAAATAGTTAAACACAATAACTCTAAACCTAATGACAAATAACCTCCACGATATAACTGAAATAGTTAAACACAATAACTCTAAACCTAATGACAAATAACCGCCACGATATAACTGAAATAGTTAAACACAATAACTCTAAACCTAATGACAAATAACCGCCACGATATAACTGAAATAGTTAAACATCATAACTCTAACCCTAATGACAAATAACTGCCACGATATAACTGAAATAGTTAAACACAATAACTCTAAACCTAATGACAAATAACCGCCACGATATAACTGAAATAGTTAAACATCATAACTCTAACCCTAATGACAAATAACCGCCACGATATAACTGAAATAGTTAAACACAATACCTCTAAACCTAATGACAAATAACCGCCACGATATAACTGAAATAGTTAAACACAATAACTCTAAACCTAATGACAAATAACCGCCACGATATAACTGAAATAGTTAAACACAATAACTCTAAACCTAATGACAAATAACCGCCACGATATAACTGAAATAGTTAAACATCATAACTCTAACCCTAATGACAAATAACCGCCACGATATAACTGAAATAGTTAAACATCATAACTCTAACCCTAATGACAAATAACCGCCACGATATAACTGAAATAGTTAAACACAATACCTCTAAACCTAATGACAAATAACCGCCACGATATAACTGAAATAGTTAAACACAATAACTCTAAACCTAATGACAAATAACCGCCACGATATAACTGAAATAGTTAAACACAATAACTCTAAGCCTAATGACAAATAACTGCCACGATATAACTGAAATAGTTAAACATCATAACTCTAACCCTAATGACAAATAACCGCCACGATATAACTGAAATAGTTAAACACAATAACTCTAAACCTAATGACAAATAACTGCCACGATATAACTGAAATAGTTAAACATCATAACTCTAACCCTAATGACAAATAACCGCCACGATATAACTGAAATAGTTAAACACAATAACTCTAAACCTAATGACAAATAACCGCCACGATATAACTGAAATAGTTAAACATCATTACTCTAACCCTAATGACAAATAACCGCCACGATATAACTGAAATAGTTAAACACAATAACTCTAAACTTAATGACAAATAACCGCCACGATATAACTGAAATAGTTAAACACAATAACTCTAAACCTAATGACAAATAACCGCCACGATATAACTGAAATAGTTAAACACCATAACTCTAAACCTAATGACAAATAACCGCCACGATATAACTGAAATAGTTAAACACAATAACTCTAAACCTAATGACAAATAACCGCCACGATATAACTGAAATAGTTAAACACAATAACTCTAACCCTAATGACAAATAACCGCCACGATATAACGGAAATAGTTAAACACAATAACTCTAAACCTAATGACAAATAACCACCACGATATAACTGAAATAGTTAAACATCATAACTCTAACCCTAATGACAAATAACCGCCACGATATAACTGAAATAGTTAAACACAATAACTCTAAACCTAATGACAAATAACCGCCACGATATAACTGAAATAGTTAAACACAATAACTCTAAACCTAATGACAAATAACGCCACGATATAACTGAAATAGTTAAACACAATAACTCTAAACCTAATGACAAATAACCGCCACGATATAACTGAAATAGTTAAACATCATAACTCTAACCCTAATGACAAATGACTGCCACGATATAACTGAAATAGTTAAACACAATAACTCTAAACTTAATGACAAATAACCGCCACGATATAACTGAAATAGTTAAACACAATAACTCTAAACCTAATGACAAATAACCGCCACGATATAACTGAAATAGTTAAACATCATAACTCTAACCCTAATGACAAATAACCGCCACGATATAGCTGAAATAGTTAAACACAATAACTCTAAACCTAATGACAAATAACCGCCACGATATAACTGAAATAGTTAAACACAATAACTCTAAACCTAATGACAAATAACCGCCACGATATAACTGAAATAGTTAAACATCATAACTCTAACCCTAATGACAAATAACCGCCACGATATAACTGAAATAGTTAAACACAATAACTCTAAACCAAATGACAAATAACCGCCACGATATAACTGAAATAGTTAAACATCATAACTCTAACCCTAATGACAAATAACCGCCACGATATAACTGAAATAGTTAAACACAATAACTCAAAACCTAATGAAAAATAACTGCCACGATATAACTGAAATAGTTAAACATCATAACTCTAACCCTAATGACAAATAACCGCCACGATATAACTGAAATAGTTAAACACAATAACTCTAAACCTAATGACAAATAACCGCCATGATATAACTGAAATAGTTAAACATCATAACTCTAACCCTAATGACAAATAACCGCCACGATATAACTGAAATAGTTAAACACAATAAATCTAAACTTAATGACAAATAACCGCCACGATATAACTGAAATAGTTAAACACAATAACTCTAACCCTAATGACAAATAACCGCCACGATATAACTGAAATAGTTAAACATCATAACTCTAACCCTAATGACAAATAACCGCCACGATATAACTGAAATAGTTAAACACCATAACTCTAAACCTAATGACAAATAACCGCCACGATATAACGGAAATAGTTAAACACAATAACTCTAAACCTAATGACAAATAACCGCCACGATATAACTGAAATAGTTAAACACAATAACTCTAAACCTAATGACAAATAACCGCCACGATATAACTGAAATAGTTAAACATCATAACTCTAACCCTAATGACAAATAACTGCCACGATATAACTGAAATAGTTAAACACAATAACTCTAAACCTAATGACAAATAACCGCCACGATATAACTGAAATAGTTAAACATCATAACTCTAACCCTAATGACAAATAACTGCCACGATATAACTGAAATAGTTAAACACAATAACTCTAAACCTAATGACAAATAACCGCCACGATATAACTGAAATAGTTAAACACAATAACTCTAACCCTAATGACAAATAACCCCCACGATATAACTGAAATAGTTAAACACAATAACTCTAACCCTAATGACAAATAACCGCCACGATATAACTGAAATAGTTAAACATCATAACTCTAACCCTAATGACAAATAACCGCCACGATATAACTGAAATAGTTAAACACAATAACTCTAACCCTAATGACAAATAACCGCCACGATATAACTGAAATAGTTAAACATCATAACTCTAACCCTAATGACAAATAACCGCCACGATATAACTGAAATAGTTAAACATCATAACTCTAACCCTAATGACAAATAACCGCCACGATATAACTGAAATAGTTAAACACAATAACTCTAAACCTAATGACAAATAACCCCCACGATATAACTGAAATAGTTAAACACCATAACTCTAACCCTAACCGCCACGATATAACTGAAATAGTTAAACACCATAACTCTAACCCTAATGACAAATAACCGCCACGATATAACTGAAATAGTTAAACACCATAACTCTAACCCGAATGACAAATAACCGCCACGATATAACTGAAATAGTTAAACACAATAACTCTAAACCTAATGACAAATAACCGCCACGATATAACTGAAATAGTTAAACACAATAACTCTAAACCTAATGACAAATAACCGCCACGTTATAACTGAAATAGTTAAACACAATAACTCTAAACCTAATGACAAATAACCGCCACGATATAACTGAAATAGTTAAACATCATAACTCTAACCCTAATGACAAATAACTGCCACGATATAACTGAAATAGTTAAACACAATAACTCTAAACCTAATGACAAATAACCGCCACGATATAACTGAAATAGTTAAACATCATAACTCTAACCCTAATGACAAATAACCGCCACGATATAACTGAAATAGTTAAACACAATACCTCTAAACCTAATGACAAATAACCGCCACGATATAACTGAAATAGTTAAACACAATAACTCTAAACCTAATGACAAATAACCGCCACGATATAACTGAAATAGTTAAACACAATAACTCTAAACCTAATGACAAATAACCGCCACGATATAACTGAAATAGTTAAACATCATAACTCTAACCCTAATGACAAATAACCGCCACGATATAACTGAAATAGTTAAACATCATAACTCTAACCCTAATGACAAATAACCGCCACGATATAACTGAAATAGTTAAACACAATACCTCTAAACCTAATGACAAATAACCGCCACGATATAACTGAAATAATTAAACACAATAACTCTAAACCTAATGACAAATAACCGCCACGATATAACTGAAATAGTTAAACACAATAACTCTAAACCTAATGACAAATAACTGCCACGATATAACTGAAATAGTTAAACATCATAACTCTAACCCTAATGACAAATAACCGCCACGATATAACTGAAATAGTTAAACACAATAACTCTAAACCTAATGACAAATAACTTCCACGATATAAATGAAATAGTTAAACATCATAACTCTAACCCTAATGACAAATAACCGCCACGATATAACTGAAATAGTTAAACACAATAACTCTAAACCTAATGACAAATAACTGCCACGATATAACTGAAATAGTTAAACATCATAACTCTAACCCTAATGACAAATAACCGCCACGATATAGCTGAAATAGTTAAACACAATAACTCTAAACTTAATGACAAATAACCGCCACGATATAACTGAAATAGTTAAACACAATAACTCTAACCCTAATGACAAATAACCGCCACGATATAACTGAAATAGTTAAACACCATAACTCTAAACCTAATGACAAATAACCGCCACGATATAACTGAAATAGTTAAACACAATAACTCTAAACCTAATGACAAATAACCGCCACGATATAACTGAAATAGTTAAACATCATAACTCTAAACCTAATGACAAATAACCGCCACGATATAACTGAAATAGTTAAACACAATAACTCTAACCCTAATGACAAATAACCGCCACGATATAACGGAAATAGTTAAACACAATAACTCTAAACCTAATGACAAATAACAACCACGATATAACTGAAATAGTTAAACATCATAACTCTAACCCTAATGACAAATAACCGCCACGATATAACTGAAATAGTTAAACACAATAACTCTAAACCTAATGACAAATAACCGCCACGATATAACTGAAATAGTTAAACACAATAACTCTAAACCTAATGACAAATAACGCCACGATATAACTGAAATAGTTAAACACAATAACTCTAAACCTAATGACAAATAACCGCCACTATATAACTGAAATAGTTAAACACAATAACTCTAAACCTAATCACAAATAACCGCCACGATATAACTGAAATAGTTAAACATCATAACTCTAACCCTAATGACAAATGACTGCCACGATATAACTGAAATAGTTAAACACAATAACTCTAAACTTAATGACAAATAACCGCCACGATATAACTGAAATAGTTAAACACAATAACTCTAAACCTAATGACAAATAACCGCCACGATATAACTGAAATAGTTAAACATCATAACTCTAACCCTAATGACAAATAACCGCCACGATATAGCTGAAATAGTTAAACACAATAACTCTAAACCTAATGACAAATAACCGCCACGATATAACTGAAATAGTTAAACACAATAACTCTAAACCTAATGACAAATAACCGCCACGATATAACTGAAATAGTTAAACATCATAATTCTAACCCTAATGACAAATAACCGCCACGATATAACTGAAATAGTTAAACACAATAACTCTAAACCTAATGACAAATAACCGCCACGATATAACTGAAATAGTTAAACATCATAACTCTAACCCTAATGACAAATAACCGCCACGATATAACTGAAATAGTTAAACACAATAACTCAAAACCTAATGAAAAATAACTGCCACGATATAACTGAAATAGTTAAACATCATAACTCTAACCCTAATGACAAATAACTGCCACGATATAACTGAAATAGTTAAACACAATAACCCTAAACCTAATGACAAATAACCGCCACGATATAACTGAAATAGTTAAACATCATAACTCTAACCCTAATGACAAATAACCGCCACGATATAACTGAAATAGTTAAACACAATAACTCTAAACCTAATGACAAATAACTGCCACGATATAACTGAAATAGTTAAACATCATAACTCTAACCCTAATGACAAATAACCGCCACGATATAACTGAAATAGTTAAACACAATAACTCTAAACCTAATGACAAATAACCGCCACGATATAACTGAAATAGTTAAACATCATAACTCTAACCCTAATGACAAATAACCGCCACGATATAACTGAAATAGTTAAACACAATAACTCTAAACTTAATGACAAATAACCGCCACGATATAACTGAAATAGTTAAACACAATAACTCTAAACCTAATGACAAATAACCGCCACGATATAACTGAAATAGTTAAACACAATAACTCTAAACCTAATGACAAATAACCGCCACGATATAACTGAAATAGTTAAACATCATAACTCTAAACCTAATGACAAATAACCGCCACGATATAACTGAAATAGTTAAACATCATAACTCTAACCCTAATGACAAATAACCGCCACGATATAACTGAAATAGTTAAACACAATAACTCTAAACCTAATGACAAATAACCGCCACGATATAACTGAAATAGTTAAACATCATAACTCTAACCCTAATGACAAATAACCGCCACGATATAACTGAAATAGTTAAACACAATAACTCAAAACCTAATGAAAAATAACTGCCACGATATAACTGAAATAGTTAAACATCATAACTCTAACCCTAATGACAAATAACTGCCACGATATAACTGAAATAGTTAAACACAATAACTCTAAACCTAATGACAAATAACCGCCACGATATAACTGAAATAGTTAAACATCATAACTCTAACCCTAATGACAAATAACCGCCACGATATAACTGAAATAGTTAAACACAATAACTCTAAACTTAATGACAAATAACCGCCACGATATAACTGAAATAGTTAAACACAATAACTCTAACCCTAATGACAAATAACCGCCACGATATAACTGAAATAGTTAAACATCATAACTCTAACCCTAATGACAAATAACCGCCACGATATAACTGAAATAGTTAAACACCATAACTCTAACCCTAATGACAAATAACCGCCACGATATAACTGAAATAGTTAAACACCATAACTCTAAACCTAATGACAAATAACCGCCACGATATAACGGAAATAGTTAAACACAATAACTCTAAACCTAATGACAAATAACCGCCACGATATAACTGAAATAGTTAAACACAATAACTCTAAACCTAATGACAAATAACCGCCACGATATAACTGAAATAGTTAAACATCATAACTCTAACCCTAATGACAAATAACTGCCACGATATAACTGAAATAGTTAAACACAATAACTCTAAACCTAATGACAAATAACCGCCACGATATAATGGAAATAGTTAAACACAATAACTCTAAACCTAATGACAAATAACCGCCACGATATAACTGAAATAGTTAAACACAATAACTCTAACCCTAATGACAAATAACCCCCACGATATAACTGAAATAGTTAAACACAATAACTCTAACCCTAATGACAAATAACCGCCACGATATAACTGAAATAGTTAAACATCATAACTCTAACCCTAATGACAAATAACCGCCACGATATAACTGAAATAGTTAAACACAATAACTCTAACCCTAATGACAAATAACCGCCACGATATAACTGAAATAGTTAAACATCATAACTCTAACCCTAATGACAAATAACCGCCACGATATAACTGAAATAGTTAAACATCATAACTCTAACCCTAATGACAAATAACCGCCACGATATAACTGAAATAGTTAAACACAATAACTCTAAACCTAATGACAAATAACCCCCACGATATAACTGAAATAGTTAAACACCATAACTCTAACCCTAACCGCCACGATATAACTGAAATAGTTAAACACCATAACTCTAACCCTAATGACAAATAACCGCCACGATATAACTGAAATAGTTAAACACAATAACTCTAACCCGAATGACAAATAACCGCCACGATATAACTGAAATAGTTAAACACAATAACTCTAAACCTAATGACAAATAACCGCCACGATATAACTGAAATAGTTAAACACAATAACTCTAAACCTAATGACAAATAACCGCCACGATATAACTGAAATAGTTAAACACAATAACTCTAAACCTAATGACAAATAACCGCCACGATATAACTGAAATAGTTAAACACAATAACTCTAAACCTAATGACAAATAACCGCCACGGTATAACTGAAATAGTTAAACATCATAACTCTAACCCTAATGACAAATAACCGCCACGATATAACTGAAATAGTTAAACACAATACCTCTAAACCTAATGACAAATAACTGCCACGATATAACTGAAATAGTTAAACACAATAACTCTAAACCTAATGACAAATAACCGCCACGATATAACTGAAATAGTTAAACATCATAACTCTAACCCTAATGACAAATAACCGCCACGATATAACTGAAATAGTTAAACACAATAACTCTAAACCTAATGACAAATAACCGCCACGATATAACTGAAATAGTTAAACATCATAACTCTAACCCTAATGACAAATAACCGCCACGATATAACTGAAATAGTTAAACACAATAACTCTAAACCTAATGACAAATAACCGCCACGATATAACTGAAATAGTTAAACACAATAACTCTAAACCTAATGACAAATAACCGCCACGGTATAACTGAAATAGTTAAACATCATAACTCTAACCCTAATGACAAATAACCGCCACGATATAACTGAAATAGTTAAACACAATAACTCTAACCCTAATGACAAATAACTGCCACGATATAACTGAAATAGTTAAACACAATAACTCTAAACCTAATGACAAATAACCGCCACGATATAACTGAAATAGTTAAACATCATAACTCTAACCCTAATGACAAATAACCGCCACGATATAACTGAAATAGTTAAACACAATAACTCTAAACCTAATGACAAATAACCGCCACGATATAACTGAAATAGTTAAACATCATAACTCTAACCCTAATGACAAATAACCGCCACGATATAACTGAAATAGTTAAACACAATAACTCTAAACCTAATGACAAATAACCGCCACGATATAACTGAAATAGTTAAACATCATAACTCTAACCCTAATGACAAATAACCGCCACGATATAACTGAAATAGTTAAACACAATAACTCTAAACCTAATGACAAATAACTGCCACGATATAACTGAAATAGTTAAACATCATAACTCTAACCCTAATGACAAATAACCGCCACGATATAACTGAAATAGTTAAACACAATAACTCTAAACCTAATGACAAATAACCGCCACGATATAACTGAAATAGTTAAACATCATAACTCTAACCCTAATGACAAATAACCGCCACGATATAACTGAAATAGTTAAACACAATAACTCTAAACTTAATGACAAATAACCGCCACGATATAACTGAAATAGTTAAACACAATAACTCTAAACCTAATGACAAATAACCGCCACTATATAACTGAAATAGTTAAACATCATAACTCTAACCCTAATGACAAATAACCGCCACGATATAACTGAAATAGTTAAACACCATAACTCTAACCCTAATGACAAATAACCGCCACGATATAACTGAAATAGTTAAACACCATAACTCTAACCCTAATGACAAATAACCGCCACGATATAACTGAAATAGTTAAACACAATAACTCTAAACCTAATGACAAATAACCGCCACGATATAACTGAAATAGTTAAACATCATAACTCTAAACCTAATGACAAATAACCGCCACGATATAACTGAAATAGTTAAACACAATAACTCTAAACCTAATGACAAATAACCGCCACGATATAACTGAAATAGTTAAACACAATAACTCTAAACCTAATGACAAATAACCGCCACGATATAACTGAAATAGTTAAACATCATAACTCTAACCCTAATGACAAATAACTGCCACGATATAACTGAAATAGTTAAACACAATAACTCTAAACCTAATGACAAATAACCGCCACGATATAACGGAAATAGTTAAACACAATAACTCTAAACCTAATGACAAATAACTGCCACGATATAACTGAAATAGTTAAACACAATAACTCTAACCCTAATGACAAATAACCCCCACGATATAACTGAAATAGTTAAACACAATAACTCTAACCCTAATGACAAATAACCGCCACGATATAACTGAAATAGTTAAACATCATAACTCTAACCCTAATGACAAATAACCGCCACGATATAACTGAAATAGTTAAACACAATAACTCTAAACCTAATGACAAATAACTGCCACGATATAACTGAAATAGTTAAACATCATAACTCTAACCCTAATGACAAATAACCGCCACGATATAACTGAAATAGTTAAACACAATAACTCTAAACCTAATGACAAATAACCGCCACGATATAACTGAAATAGTTAAACATCATAACTCTAACCCTAATGACAAATAACCGCCACGATATAACTGAAATAGTTAAACACAATAACTCTAAACTTAATGACAAATAACCGCCACGATATAACTGAAATAGTTAAACACAATAACTCTAAACCTAATGACAAATAACCGCCACTATATAACTGAAATAGTTAAACATCATAACTCTAACCCTAATGACAAATAACCGCCACGATATAACTGAAATAGTTAAACACCATAACTCTAACCCTAATGACAAATAACCGCCACGATATAACTGAAATAGTTAAACACCATAACTCTAACCCTAATGACAAATAACCGCCACGATATAACTGAAATAGTTAAACACAATAACTCTAAACCTAATGACAAATAACCGCCACGATATAACTGAAATAGTTAAACATCATAACTCTAAACCTAATGACAAATAACCGCCACGATATAACTGAAATAGTTAAACACAATAACTCTAAACCTAATGACAAATAACCGCCACGATATAACTGAAATAGTTAAACACAATAACTCTAAACCTAATGACAAATAACCGCCACGATATAACTGAAATAGTTAAACATCATAACTCTAACCCTAATGACAAATAACTGCCACGATATAACTGAAATAGTTAAACACAATAACTCTAAACCTAATGACAAATAACCGCCACGATATAACGGAAATAGTTAAACACAATAACTCTAAACCTAATGACAAATAACTGCCACGATATAACTGAAATAGTTAAACACAATAACTCTAACCCTAATGACAAATAACCCCCACGATATAACTGAAATAGTTAAACACAATAACTCTAACCCTAATGACAAATAACCGCCACGATATAACTGAAATAGTTAAACATCATAACTCTAACCCTAATGACAAATAACCGCCACGATATAACTGAAATAGTTATACATCATAACTCTAACCCTAATGACAAATAACCGCCACGATATAACTGAAATAGTTAAACACAATAACTCTAAACCTAATGACAAATAACCGCCACGATATAACTGAAATAGTTAAACACCATAACTCTAACCCTAATGACAAATAACCGCCACGATATAACTGAAATAGTTAAACACAATAATTCTAAACCTAATGACAAATAACCGCCACGATATAACTGAAATAGTTAAACACAATAACTCTAAACCTAATGACAAATAACCGCCACGATATAACTGAAATAGTTAAACATCATAACTCTAACCCTAATGACAAATAACCGCCACGATATAACTGAAATAGTTAAAAACAATAACTCTAACCCTAATGACAAATAACCGCCACGATATAACTGAAATAGTTAAACACCATAACTCTAACCCTAATGACAAATAACCGCCACGATATAACTGAAATAGTTAAACACCATAACTCTAACCCTAATGACAAATAACCGCCACGATATAACTGAAATAGTTAAACACAATAACTCTAAACCTAATGACAAATAACCGCCACGATATAACTGAAATAGTTAAACATCATAACTTTAAACCTAATGACAAATAACCGCCACGATATAACTGAAATAGTTAAACACAATAACTCTAAACCTAATGACAAATAACCGCCACGATATAACTGAAATAGTTAAACACAATAACTCTAAACCTAATGACAAATAACCGCCACGATAAAACTGAAATAGTTAAACATCATAACTCTAACCCTAATGACAAATAACTGCCACGATATAACTGAAATAGTTAAACACAATACCTCTAAACCTAATGACAAATAACCGCCACGATATAACTGAAATAGTTAAACATCATAACTCTAACCCTAATGACAAATAACTGCCACGATATAACTGAAATAGTTAAACACAATAACTCTAAACCTAATGACAAATAACCGCCACGATATAACGGAAATAGTTAAACACAATAACTCTAAACCTAATGACAAATAACTGCCACGATATAACTGAAATAGTTAAACACAATAACTCTAACCCTAATGACAAATAACCCCCACGATATAACTGAAATAGTTAAACACAATAACTCTAACCCTAATGACAAATAACCGCCACGATATAACTGAAATAGTTAAACATCATAACTCTAACCCTAATGACAAATAACCGCCACGATATAACTGAAATAGTTATACATCATAACTCTAACCTTAATGACAAATAACCGCCACGATATAACTGAAATAGTTAAACACAATAATTCTAAACCTAATGACAAATAACCGCCACGATATAACTGAAATAGTTAAACATCATAACTCTAACCCTAATGACAAATAACCGCCACGATATAACTGAAATAGTTAAACATCATAACTCTAACCCTAATGACAAATAACCGCCACGATATAACTGAAATAGTTAAACATCATAACTCTAACCCTAATGACAAATAACCGCCACGATATAACTGAAATAGTTAAACACAATAACTCTAAACCTTATGACAAATAACCGCCACGATATAACTGAAATAGTTAAACACAATAACTCTAACCCTAATGACAAATAACCGCCACGATATAACTGAAATAGTTAAACATCATAACTCTAACCCTAATGACAAATAACCGCCACGATATAACTGAAATAGTTAAACACAATAACTCTAAACTTAATGACAAATAACCGCCACGATATAACTGAAATAGTTAAACACAATAACTCTAAACCTAATGACAAATAACCGCCACGATATAACTGAAATAGTTAAACATCATAACTCTAACCTTAATGACAAATAACCGCCACGATATAACTGAAATAGTTAAACACCATAACTCTAACCCTAATGACAAATAACCGCCACGATATAACTGAAATAGTTAAACACAATAATTCTAAACCTAATGACAAATAACCGCCACGATATAACTGAAATAGTTAAACACAATAACTCTAAACCTAATGACAAATAACCGCCACGATATAACTGAAATAGTTAAACATCATAACTCTAACCCTAATGACAAATAACCGCCACGATATAACTGAAATAGTTAAACACAATAACTCTAAATCTAATGACAAATAACCGCCACGATATAACTGAAATAGTTAAACACAATAACTCTAAACCTAATGACAAATAACCGCAACGATATAACTGAAATAGTTAAACTTCATAACTCTAACCCTAATGACAAATAACCGGCACGATATAACTGAAATAGTTAAACACAATAACTCTAAACGTAATGACAAATAACCGCCACGATATAACTGAAATAGTTAAACATCATAACTCTAACCCTAATGACAAATAACCGCCACGATATAACTGAAATAGTTAAACACAATAACCCTAAACCTAATGACAAATAACCGCCACGATATAACTGAAATAGTTAAACACAATAACTCTAACCCTAATGACAAATAACCGCCACGATATAACTGAAATAGTTAAACACAATAACTCTAAACCTAATGACAAATAACCGCCACGATATAACTGAAATAGTTAAACACAATAACTCTAACCCTAATGACAAATAACCGCCACGATATAACTGAAATAGTTAAACATCATAACTCTAACCCTAATGACAAATAACTGCCACGATATAACTGAAATAGTTAAACACAATAACTCTAAACCTAATGACAAATAACTGCCACGATATAACTGAAATAGTTAAACATCATAACTCTAAACCTAATGACAAATAACCCCCACGATATAACTGAAATAGTTAAACACAATAACTCTAAACCTAATGACAAATAACCGCCACGATATAACTGAAATAGTTAAACACAATAACTCTAAACCTAATGACAAATAACCCCCACGATATAACTGAAATAGTTAAACACAATAACTCTAAACTTAATGACAAATAACCGCCACGATATAACTGAAATAGTTAAACACCATAACTCTAACCCTAATGACAAATAACCGCCACAATATAACTGAAATAGTTAAACATCATAACTCTAACCCTAATGACAAATAACCGCCACGATATAACTGAAATAGTTAAACACAATAACTCTAAACCTAATGACAAATAACCGCCACGATATAACTGAAATAGTTAAACACAATAACTCTAAACCTAATGACAAATAACCGCCACGATATAACTGAAATAGTTAAACATCATAACTCTAACCCTAATGACAAATAACCGCCACGATATAACTGAAATAGTTATACATCATAACTCTAACCCTAATGACAAATAACCGCCACGATATAACTGAAATAGTTAAACACCATAACTCTAACCCTAATGACAAATAACCGCCACGATATAACTGAAATAGTTAAACACAATAACTCTAACCCTAATGACAAATAACTGCCACGATATAACTGAAATAGTTAAACATCATAACTCTAACCCTAATGACAAATAACCGCCACGATATAACTGAAATAGTTAAACACCATAACTCTAACCCTAATGACAAATAACCGCCACGATATAACTGAAATAGTTAAACACAATAACTCTAAACCTAATGACAAATAACTGCCACGATATAACTGAAATAGTTAAACATCATAACTCTAACCCTAATGACAAATAACCGCCACGATATAACTGAAATAGTTAAACACAATAAATCTAAACCTAATGACAAATAACCGCCACGATATAACTGAAATAGTTAAACACAATAACTCTAACCCTAATGACAAATAACCGCCACGATATAACTGAAATAGTTAAACACAATAACTCTAAACCTAATGACAAATAACCGCCACGATATAACTGAAATAGTTAAACACAATAACTCTAACCCTAATGACAAATAACCGCCACGATATAACTGAAATAGTTAAACACAATAACTCTAACCCTAATGACAAATAACTGCCACGATATAACTGAAATAGTTAAACATCATAACTCTAAACCTAATGACAAATAACCGCCACGATATAACTGAAATAGTTAAACATCATAACTCTAAACCTAATGACAAATAACTGCCACGATATAACTGAAATAGTTAAACATCATAACTCTAAACGTAATGACAAATAACCGCCACGATATAACTGAAATAGTTAAACATCATAACTCTAACCCTAATGACAAATAACCGCCACGATATAACTGAAATAGTTAAACACAATAACTCTAAACCTAATGTCAAATAACCGCCACGATATAACTGAAATAGTTAAACACAATAACTCTAACCCTAATGACAAATAACCGCCACGATATAACTGAAATAGTTAAGCATCATAACTCTAACCCTAATGAGGGCGGGCGGACGGGCGTGCGTGTGAAGGAGGGGGTAATACATGTATTATTTCTATCAGTGAAACAATGTAAACGAAAAGTACATTGTAAATTATGATAACATGACAAATATATTAATTCGTAATATGTACAAACATGCAAAATTTGTTGTGAAAAAAGACCATACTATTACTGATCCTTCAATTTTAGGAAAAGGAGCCCGACAAGCCCATTCTATTCAACATATTTATTAACGATATTGATTCCATATTTTCTTCAGATACTTGTTTTCTGGTGCAGCTTATTGATACAAAACTAAATTGTCTATTGTATGCTGATGATCTACTTTTATTATCTGAGAGTAAAGAAGGTCTCCAATCTTGCTTATACTCTCTCAAGGCCTATTGTGACAGATGGAAGTTGAAAGTAAATTTAAGGAAAACAAAAATCATGATTTTTAGCAAAGGCCATAAGAACTGTAAAAAGTTCCAATTTTTCTATAATAACTTAGAAATTGAAATTGTTGAGAAATACAAATATTTAGGCATCATTATTTATTTTAATGGTAATTTTAAACATGCTGCTGAACACCTATATAACCAAAGTTTAAAGGCTCTTTTCTCTCTACATTCTAAGATATTTGGATTCAATAACATAGATCACATGTTGAAATTAAAACTCTTTGATATGCTTATAAGACCTATATGTACATATGGGTCTGAGATTTGGATTAGTGATTTCACTTTAAAAGACTCTTGCATTGATAAATTGCCATTTGAAAAGATTCATAATAAATTTTGTAAAAATATTCTGGGAGTCCACAAAAAAAGGTCAAATTTTGCAGCTAAATGTGAATTAGGGAGGCCACCAGTTCTAAATTTTATAACTATTCTTGCACTTAAATATTTCAATAGACTAAAACAAGTTCCCTCTGATAGGTTGCTTGGAGAGGTTTATGAGGTAGATAAATCTCTATTTATTGATGGACACAGATCTTGGCAAAAATTTATTCACAACTCTCTACAAAATTTGAATTTAACTAGTTTAGATTTTGACATTAATAAAATAAATCAGTTGTTAACCGACCAACATTGTAAGGTCATTTTAAATAAACTACAACATTTATCTACTCAAGAACATGATAATAAACTATTTTTCTTTGCAAATATCTATCCAAAAGATTCTATTTTACAAGATATCTTTCATTAAAACTTCCAGTAAATATTACTAGAGAACTAACCAAATTAAGATTAAGTTCTCATAGCCTTTTAATTGAAAAAGGTAGATATTTTAGACCGAAAATAAAAAGAGAAAATAGATTATGCTCTCAATGCAATCAAATAGAAGATGAACAACACTTTCTTATTCATTGCACTAAATTTGCTAATGTTAGAAAACTTTTATTAAAAAAATTGAACATTAACCTGCAAGATCTGTGTCCAAGTGAATATATGAAAACAATAACTCGATTGTTAAATCCAAATAGTATTGATGACACTATGAATATATGTCACTATATCAAAGATGTATGAGTATCAGATAAGTTTATTTGTCTTTAATATGATATTTTGTCATTTAAAAATGTAATGTATTCATAATTATATATGTTTACTGATTTAATATCATGTTAATGTGGGGAGGACATCAATGTTTGATTGATTTTTCTTATCAATAAAAACTTGAAACTTGATATATTATACATTGTCGTATTTATAGATTAACAGTCAGGTGAGTAAACTATTAAATGTGTACTTCCGTGTGAATCAGCAATGTATTTTCATATAATATTGTTGTTGGTCATAAAAGGTAAGTCTAACTTGAACCGTAATGAGAGCGGGAGGTTTGGCGCTTTATAATCTGATTCAACCCACCATTTCTTTAGAAATGCCTGTACCAAATCAGGGTCATTACGGTTTTCACAGTTTTCCGGTTGTTGACTGATTTTGTCTGTTTATATAATTATGACTTTTGACTTTCCCTTTGTAAGATTGTTCGGAGTTCAGTAATTTTGTTATTACCCTTATTTATTATGTGATGCTTAAAATGTTGATGTTCTAAATTTTGTCATTTTAAAAGTTGTATGCTTAATTTTTTCTCCTTTTTCAGTTTTTCAGAATATTGTAACTCTTACTTTCGATCACATGACCACAGATTGTTAGCGCGTTGTCAACTTTCATCAGATAATTATTTTGTCAGTAAATTGAATTGTGTAAATGGTCACAAGTCGAAATACAGAAGATTCCAAGACATGATAAACGTAATTCAATATGGAAAGACAAACACACACGTGGGCGACCGTCACGAAAACGTTCGAAGTAATGACTTCAATTTTACCACTAGGAAGTCTTAGTTCAGTAGCTTTCTTGGAAATCATGATATAGGAACTATAAACTTAGAATATTGTGTTAACTAAAAGGTATGCAAAAATGTATACGTACTCCATATGCAGGTGCTGCTGGAATGTTGGCCTATATAAATGGAAAGTGCACAGAGTGAAAATTGAAGTCATCTCTTTTGTCGTTAAGCTTCTTTCTTATCGGCCATAGTTGTAAATTTCTAATAATCACAATTCTGATAGACAAAACATGGAATACTAATTAGAGGGAACAGTGTACGAGGAATCATAATCAAGATATATTGTATTCAAAACAGCACCCATGACAAATAACCGCCACGTTATTGTTGAAATATTGTTGAAAGTGACAAATAAAATACATATCAATAAATGTATTTGATGGACAACAAGCACCAACACAGGAATCACAATCAAGATAGACAAAAACAACGCTAGTTGACAGGAAATCAATAAGAGGGAACATCAGTACAAGGAATCACAATATAATAGGACACAATTGACAAGTAAAATACCTAATAGAGGGGACAAATGATCCAAAATCAGTCAGACAGACAAAACAACTGCCGCGTTACATAAAATACTAATTTATAAAGTTCTCATTTACTGGTTGTGTAAATATCTTTCGTAATTCTAATATGAAACAATAAAGTGTAGCCAAATGTGGGGAAATTGTAATAAACAAATTTTCACGGCAGTATATCTTCAAACCTGAATTAGTGAACTTGTGCTTCTCTCAACACTATCTTGCAAACAAATCATTAATAATTATACAAGATAGATGAGATGTGTAGAAAATTAATGTGATGATTGTGGCACCTTGTCTTAAAATGAAACTGTTTCCAATGACAATGATACTTCCACCAAGCCTGCTTCAAACAGGCAGCGACCAATAGTTTTTCTTTGTAGATTATATGTTGTCAAAACCTTAATTTAGATACTGTTTAGATTCAGAGAAACAACAGGGAAAATATTTTCATATTTTAAACAAAAATTAATGTTGTACTATATTAAGATAATAAAATCAGAATTTTGACAATGATCAATATCTCGCATTATGAAAATTCTTGCTAGAGATTTCGTTCTTCCAGAATCGAGGGGGTAATGTATGTATTATTTCCATCAGTGGAACAATATAAACGAAAAGTACATTATAAATTGTGTAACATGACAGATATACAGTCTTATTTATAGCTTAATGGTCAGGTGAGTAAACTATTACATGTGTACTTCCTTGTTTGGATCAGCAATGTATTTTCATATAATATTGTTGTTGGTCATAAAAGGTAGGTCTAACTTATGTGATGCTTACAATAATGGTAATAACAAAATTACCGAACTCCGAACAATCTTACAAAGGGAAAGTCAAAACTCATAATTATATAAACAGACAAAATCAGTCAACAACCGGAAAACTGTGAAAACCGTAATGACCCTGACTTGGTACAGGCATTTCTAAAGAATGTTGATGCCCTAAATTCTGTCATTTTTAAAAGATTTATGCTGAATTTTTTCTCCTTTTTGGGTTTCTCAGAATATTGTAACTCTTACTTTCGATAACATGACCACAGATTGTTAGCGCGTTGTCAACTTTCATCAGATAATTATTTTGTCAGTAAATTGAATTGTATAAATGGTCCCAAGTCGAAATACAGAAGATTCCAAGATATGATAAATGTAATTCAATATGGAAAGACAAACACTCACGTGGGCAATAAATATATATTGTTTTAAAAGAAACATACGAATAATAATAAACGTCAACAAATACAGTAAAGTAAATAAATATAAGCCATACGGATCGTCTTAAATATTCTGGGTGTAATCAGGTGCTCCAGAAGGGTAAGCAGTTTGAACTTTCTGCTCCACAAGTAGCGCCCATCGCGCTACTCATTTTCAATGTGTGTCCTGATAATATTGAAGATATAACGGAAAGAGGTTTCATGGAACATTTAGCTGACTTTGCAACATTTAGCTGCTTGTTGTATGAACACTTGTTAGTCAAACGAAGAGGGGAGACATTTTTTCATCTTTGGTGGAAATACCCGAAGAACTCAAGACTGATTTAGGATCGTCAAGAATACCCTCTTTTGTCATATGTCGTTGTAGATGTACATGTCGGATTCATTATAAAGAAAATGTTAAACAGTGATTGTCTACAATTCCACCAATATAGGAATAGATATAGCATTTGTGCTGAATAACCCATAACGCGTTGGATATCGAACTTGGACTAACGACCTCACAACCTTTACCCTTTTGGAGAGTATCTGTATTGTGAATTTTGCCAGTGCACTCCCTCATGACTTCCGATTTCGTTCCCGATTAAAGGACCATAACCCAGTTTTATATTTTTGTTAGCTCTTCATTTTTTAAATTATTACTGTCCCACATGTCCACCCCTCTTACACGTCTACGCCCTGTGCCAAACGGTAAGCTTGTATAAACCTGACTGCACAGACATAGCAATGAAGCAAAAACATAGATAACAAGAGTTCTGCATGGAAGTTGCCTAAATAAAAATGTTACGACTGGAGCATTTTATTCTGGGATCATTGTTATATAAGCCAACCACTGAGACATACAATGTATATTGCCAGTGTATCGGTCATTATCAATGATATAATACCCATAATTTGAATAGTTGCAATACCCATTTATGATTCTTCTCTGAACATGAAGACATTGTACTGGAGTGGCTAGAATAATTCAGTTACCACAAGAACATAATATAATAAGGAATTGTATCACAATAAATATATCCTGCAGAGATCAAAAGGCAATATCAAAACAAATGTGTGATTAATACAGCATAGTATGTACAGACAAGTGTATTATCATATACAAACAGAAGGACCAATCAATAATGTACAATCTAGAGACACAGCAAGGGATCATTGGGCGCCAGACACAAAAAGAAGGCAAACAAAACAAAGAAAACTTAAAAAGATTCGCTATACTAACTACGAATATATCCACTGACATACTTCAGTGCTATATCAGTCTCACTCTCGAGTCTTTATTAGGATGGTTCTGTAAATTCTAAATAAAACAACAATACTCAAATGACTTTAGAATGTTAACAATACATAAATAGTCCACCTAGCTGCCATTTACATAAACAACGTAGACATCTATATAATTAGATACTCATTTAGATACCTATTTCGGTACTAACTTCGTTACAATAGCTGAACAGACATATTAATTTATCATATATTGACGAGAAGAAAAGTTCCTATGATAACAATGAATAACAAAAACTACAATATTGTACCAGAATCTAATTTTAAAAAATCGAATAAAGCCCTAACACACAAATACATGACCACACTCTCTCTCTCTCTCTCTTTATTGACTTGGTAATTGTACTTCAATTAAAACTGGCGGGATTAAAGTAGTTTACCGGACCCAAGGCAAACCCTTTTCGTGAACTTATGCAGCCATGCAAGTGGTTTCCACATGTGAGATAAATATTTTAAAATCATCCATAGAATATAGTCTTAAACTGGCAATATTACATATGATACACTGTCAATGTAGGAACTCTAGTACATTATGTCATGCATGCTATCAACAGGAAATGAGTTTGACAAATATGTAACCAAATAGTGTATTCTAAGATGAGAATCAGGACGTAAATGTTATATTTACACGTGCTGATAACGCTAGCAAACCAACTGAATTATTCCTATGTAAATAAATCGTATTTCTTTAATATGGATAATCCATATATTTAATATAGGTAAACCAGAAAGATATAAGATTAGTGTGTACGATACATTTCTAGAATAATCTTTATCAGGTACACTCAAAATCGAAAGATTGGAAAGCCAAATAATTTATAAGTGTTTGGGAGGAATACAACATACGTCATCTGTGGCTGAGACAGGAGAACCTTAGTTTTGATAAAGATTACATATTAACTCTAAATTTCAATAATAAATATATCTAATAAATAAGCCATGTCAGTGCCGACATGCATACAACTGTCAAGGCCCTTTAATAATAAGATGACAACCCATGCGTTGTAGGTATTTTGTAATGTACCTCTAGACAAGACATGTAATGTACAATTCCTTTGTCACTATCTTTACAATGTTACAACTACATGTAAACTTAAGGTTTTAGGAAGAAAACAATGCTTTAAGTCTTTTACTTAAGATATACAAAGCATTTCAGTGTACTCCTTTTAGCTTTTCTGGTTCAAAGAATTATACACAAGCTAAGCATACATCATTAAGGAGTTGATAGTGTAAATTGGGATGTGTGGAGCGACCTGTGGGTAGTTGTTTCAGGGAATTAACAATATAAATCAAACCCAGTGAGTTTGTTACACGTACATAACAGACACAATCATGATCTCTTCAAAAAATGATGCATGTACATTGCATATGTTCTGTCTTCTTACCATGATATATTTACTCATATAAAGGTCATTGGTGGTGTAATTGTTAGCTTGCTCGCCTCAGCCCTCAAGTGTGGTAGATCGTGGGCTTGAGCCACGATCTGGTCGAACCAAAGATTATGAAATTGGTATTTTTTGCTTCCCCGCAAAGCACATAGCATTAAGAAGAAAGACTGGTTGGCTTCCTTGGAATCGGGATAATGTGTCTGAGTGTGGCGATATTTCTATCCGCAGACTGTTTTTTCAATGAGCTAGCACTATAAAAATCCAATTTGGCGTGTTGGTTTAATACAAAGCAGACCTGATCATCATCTTATCGAAAATTAACTTTTATGTAAAATTGCTGAATTGGCATTAAACCACAATCACTCTGTCACTTGTTCCGAATTTTCATGTCTTTTCATTGATTGATAAATAACAAAGAAGTCAATGGTTGAATTAATTAAGAAATAAATGTATTTTTTAGGTATTGAATCTTTTAGTATTCAGATCTATCCAGATAAAGATGGAATCCTTGGACCAAGTAATCTGCAGCTGAGATGTAACTATACACTAGGAAGTGGGGAAACAGTTTCTGGAAGCAGCATTCAAGCTAAAATTAATAATAAGTTTGTAGATATAGCTTCATTTGAAAAAGATTCTAATGGACCTGATCCAATATTTATATCTGCCGGAAATTATCTTTCATCAAGAGCAAACTTATTCAACCCAACCTCATCTCTTCCAAATACTGTCATCTTGACATTCAATCAACTAAAGTGTGAAGACGAGAGAGAATACAAGTGTAAAGCTTCACTAAAAACTCATGGATCAAATACTTTACCGACATCAAATGCCACAAGTATTGTTGTCAAAGGTAAATATACATGACTTCTAATGACAAAATTAAGAGAGTTAAAATGTTGGCAATTCTATTTGAAGACAGTAAATTTAAGAACACATGACTGATGACTATTGATGCATTGTAAGAATAAGGGGGTAATATTTGAAGTTTCTTAGTTAAAAACTTTGCAGAGAAGTTGATAATATACTACTGGTATTAGGGTAGTAGGTGGATTTGTCTAGTTAACATGTTAGAAATGTGTGATGTATTATAATAGATATTAATATTCAGCAATGTACAAAAAATGTACATTTTTAACTCTACAAGCTAAGGTACATGTACAAGGTAGCCAAAACTGCATTGATGGTGTAATGGTTAGCATCCTAGCCTCGGGTGCAGTAGATTGTTGGTTCAAGCTCTGAGTGGGTCTAACCAAAGACTATAAAATTGGTCTTTGTTTATGCTCTGCTAAGCACACAGTACTAAACAGTAAAGGCAAAGATTGGTTGGCTCAGAATCAGAATAATATGTCTGAGTTGAGCGAAATGTCTACCCGTGGACTTGTTTCAGTTAGCACTATGAAAATCCAACTCAGCATGTTGGTCTAGTACAAAGTGGACCTCATCATCATCTCATCAAAGCATAACTTGTTCTTGTCATGATACAATGTATATAGCTAAAATATTGCTTATTTGGTGTTAAATAATTATCACTCATTCTCTCACAAGATAACCAATAAGTTCATTTCATTGAAGTGTAATTTATTTATCTCATATAGGTAAGCCAGCAATACCAGACAATGTACCAACATGGATACCACAATCAGGGATAGAGGAGGGAAGAAATGTGACCTTCACCTGTACTGGTAATGTAGGTAAACCAGCTGGTAAATTTAAATGGACGAAGTACAGAGGTCCAATATCAACAGTCTACAATGATGCTACAACTACTGCAGTAGAAATGCCTGGTACCTGTACCTTTAATGGTACCAGTATGTTGACTATTAAACTGGAAGCAGAGGACAACAATGCTGTTATTAAATGTGAAGTAGAGCAGGAGTTGGCTACCAGTGACATGTACAGAGAGAGTCAAGCAGATAATCTTGTCGTGTATTGTAAGTTTAGTGTCAAATATCATACAATAAAAACGTAATAAGAGTTTATTATTCAATATTATCGTCTAATATACAATGCAAGTGTGATTTAATTCTTACTCTTTAAAGTTTTTTTTAATACTTACATGTAGTTTGTTCTGCTGCTGTGTTTTCTTCATGGCAAACTTACTTTGAAAATATAAATTGAAAAAGTTCCAAAAAATTTCATTTCCTATTGTAAAATTTAAGATCATGAACTTCAGATTTGAATTAATTTTAAAATGAAAAAGTAAAATTATATAAGGAAGTTTAAGGTTGGAAGGTTTGATGTAATTTTTATGTTTTTTTTTTTTTGGATGTCATATGTCCATATAAGTATATAAATAAATAATATTTTGTCATTAACATATTATTAAATGAATTTGAATATATACAATATAAGTGCTGTATCTTAAAATATAAAGTTTATGTGTATGAGGCTTAAAAACAGGGACAAAGGCAATATTCAATGAGCCTGTTCCCAGTCTTAAGACACTGCATTAATATTGTGTTTATCCTGCAGAAAATAATCGCATTAATTCATGGGCGGTGATATTTGAATTAAATAATACTATACAATTATTTCTTGATTGCCCCTTTTGATATTTTCTGTAAACAGGCACTCGACTGATTTACAACTAATTTCATATAGCTCAACAGGTAAAACATGAAACAGATACCAGAAATGCTATATTTCAGTCTGTGATCATATATTGCAAAAAATTATCATCAATGCAATTTGACTGCTCAATAGAACAAGTGCAGCATACAAAATAATATTACTGACATTTTTTTGTTTCTTTTAGATAAAGTAAGGAACATAGGAATTACAAAGTCACCAGATGTTCCTAGTTATGCTGAAGGAGCCACGCCAATAACACTTGACTGTTCAGCGGAAGGGAACCCAACACCAAACTTTACATGGCACAAAGACTCAGACATGAATACAACATTAGCTACAGGGAAAACATATACTCTATCACAGAACGATGTAATTGTCAACAATACAGGGAACTATGTCTGTGTAGCATACAACATAGTTAATGGAAAACGACATGAGCTGACAGAAGTTCAACATGTACAAATAGGTTTGTATTAATTTGTAACTTGTATAATTAATCGTATATTAAAGTTAATAGGAAAAAAACACGGAGAAGATTTCATAAGATTAGGTAGGAATAACAAAAAGAGTACTCAATGATAAATATAAAGAACATTGATATTGTTTTACTTAATAATAAATTTTACCGTATACGTTGCACTAATCTACAGTTTATGTTCACTAGAGCACTGTGTACAATCCAGTACGGCAACGGTTGTTTGGTTTCACTTCCGGTTAGCTAGGAAGGACGTCAGGACACGAGAGGTGGGCACATTTTTTGAAAATTTTGTTATCTATAAATGAATTGATAACCCAAGCATTACACTTGTCTTTTTCTAGATATAGTTTTGCGTCAAAACACATTCAATTTTAAGCCCATTATTACAAATGGTATGAAAAAACATGGGAGATGGTGGTGTTGGTGATCATTTTCACAGATTTTTGCGTGGTTTTCCTCGATTTTGAGTTCCTATTTGATATATTTCATCTTTTTATTGATTCTGCATTTAGATTAATATGTTCCTTACTTTTGTCACTATTCTACCATTGACGATTCCTGCAAATTATCGCATGTCATCTCAGTTTTTGTCAATGGGTTTAAAAGTCGGTGTACGTGTTTGGTTAATGCAAAAATATTTGCTTGCAATGGTTTGGTAATGCAAAAGTGTACGATATGGTATGTATAGAACAATTCGAAAATTCGATTTCAACTGCAGTATGCCACAGCAATTCGATATAATCTTAATTAGGGACAACAATTATCTTTGGGCATTACTCTGTACGTGTAGAGATAAAAAAAAGCCATAAACAATATCCTTTCTTTCTCATGATGAGGTAACACCAAAAACCAACATTTTTGTTATAGTATTCTCAATTCCATCTTTACATTAAAGGCTACATAGATTTTGGCCATACATAAGACGTTTAAAAGCCATGGTGTCTATTTAACAGCATCCCAGAAGTAGTAATGCCTTCCTCGTACAAGACACCTGATGAGTGTCTTGAATTCCTGTATGTGCAAAAATGAAAAATCAGTTAATCCATATTTCATTTCATTTCATACTAAGATTTGAAGTAATGAACCAACCATGCGTCATAAATATTTGACGATGTCACCTTTATTCTTAGGTTCAATCATAAACCTTAACCATTTACCATGGAACATTTTGTATCCAATTCGCCAAAACTTGTTAACTGCAGGACATTCGTACCTCATTAGGGTGGTAGACTCCGAATTATGCCACTTAACAACATCTAGAAATAATAAAACAGCTATATTGTGCATCGGAAATGAGGCAAGAGCCAACATTTTGTGAAATTGTATCCATATATATCTACTTTTCCATGATTGTTCATTGTTTCTAGTACTGATGGAACGAGATCTAGGAGATGTTTTTCGTCCTCATTTTCAAAATCACCATCGTCGCTATAATCCATTTCCTGGAAATCGACGTCCTCCTTAGCAAGTGTTTCGTGGTTTTTATTTATACAGTCATGAACTGGTGAATCAGATGGTTTCATCCTTTTATGAAGAGGACTTGAAAAAGTAGTAATGTCTGAGCTTTTAACTAATACGATGTGAAGTTTTAACTCAAGTGTAGTGTCGGTTTCGATTTTCTTTCCCGTTGAATCAAGCTCTCTAGGAATAATATTAAAATTATGGCTCCTGTAACCGTATATTCCATTTTTTCATTTAACTCTAAATGCTTGATCTTTAAGACGTCTAGGCTGTGATTTTTTACTGAATGTTTGATGATGTTGTCAAATTCCGTACATGTTGTATCCCAATAACAACAGCAAAATGGATGGTTTACATGTACATGGTCTATCACTTTCTGATGATGATAACAACTAGAGGATGTGTCGCTCACCTTTCTGTCTGCTCTGAGGAAACTTAATACAGAGCCTTCCATAGGTGCTTACCGCCAAGTTTCGGTTCAGTTGGCCAAGCAGTTTCAGAGAAGAAGATTTTTAGAAATCAACCAACCAGAAACAAGAATTGCCTACATGTATAGCAGCCATGTTTGTTAACAGATCGGAATGAAATGAGCAATCTTTATAGAGAACCTTTCATAGATGCCTCCTACCAAGGCTCGGTTCATTTGGCCAGAGGTGTCAGAGAAGAACATTTTTAAAACATTGGCCAATCAGAAACAAGAATTGCCTGTGGCGGCCATGTTTGTTAATGGATCGTGACAAAATTAGCAATCTTAATAGAGGACGTTAGTCCTCATTACGGTAGACCACCCTGGTAAACCACATACTGATGCTCTATTTCTCGCGAATATATTGATCGCGAGACTTAAATGTTGGGGCGCTGACATTTAAACCCGGATGTGTAAGCCAGCATAGATACGAAAGTAAATTACTTTCATAAAAAAGATTTAAATAATAGCCATTTTGTTTTGTTTTTGTTAAATAAAATCTTGTATTTTCATTACCAAGTCAAAAAATTTCAAAACGACATCTACTTCATTTGCAACTGCGTCAATTCTGTAAATCGTGACGACATGTACAGTGTACTGTAAGCAAAGACCGCCTTTTTCAAGCGTGCCCAGAAAAAAAACTTTCTAGTTACGGATTAGTAAACGATGATTATAGAATAAATTTGACTTAATTTTGAACTGCAATATTTTCAGAATGCTACCTACCAAATTTCAGTTCATTTGTGAAAACGGTTTCAGAGGAGAATTTTTTTTTAGAAATCAACCAATTAAGAACAAGAATGGCCTGTGGTGGCCATGTTTGTTAACGGAGCGGAACTAAATGAACATTCTTATAGAGGACCTTCCAAGGATGCTTCCTACCAAGTTTTGCTTCATTTAGCCAGGCGGTTTCAGAGGAGAATATATTTTAGAAATCAACCAATGAGAAACAAGAATGGCCTGTGGCGGCCATGTTTGTTAACGGATCGGGACGAAATGAGCAATCTTTATAGAGGATCTTCCGTAGATGCTTCCTACCAAGTTTCGATTCATTTGGCCAAGCAGTTTCAGAGGTGAAGATTTTTAAAACATTGGCCAATCAGAAACAAGAATTGCCTGTGGCGGCCATGTTTGATAATGGATCGGGACAAAATGAGCAATCTTTATAAAGGACCTTCCATAGATGATTCCTACCAAGCTTCAGTTCATTCTCTACGCTTTGAAAGTTTTCTGACATGATAATAATGATTGTATACAAAAGTCTTTATAATCGTTCCGGATGTTGGCGAAACATTGCATTTTAGACAACAATATCTAAGCAAAATGGGAAGTTTTCCGATGTATCTACTGAATTTTTGGATATGAAATATTCCAATAAGCAATCTGCCGCAGTATAAAGTTACATAGTCAAGAATTTTTCATATTTGACATACGCAACACGGACCTATAAACCAACTAAGAGAAAAATAAAACCGTACATTTTTTGTATTGTTTATAATACCGAACCGTACACTTACCTTAAACCAAACACGTACACCGACTTTTAAACCCACTGACAAAAACTGAGAAGACAAGCGATAATTTGCAGGAATCGTCAATGGTAGGATAGTGACAAAGGTAGGGAACATATTAATCTAAATGCAGAATCAATAAAAAGATGAAATATATCAAATAGGAACACAAAATCGAGGAAAACCACGCAAAAATCTGAAAATGATCACCAACACCACCATCTCCCATGTTTTTTTCATACCATTTGTAACAATGAGCTTAACATTGAATGTGTTTTGACGCAAAACTATATCTAAAAAAAGACAAGTGTAATGCTTGGGTTATCAATTTATTTCTAGATAACAAAATTTTCAAAAAATGTGACCACCTCTCGTGTCCTGACGTCCATCCTAGCTAACCGGAAGTGAAACCAAACAACCGTTGCCGTACTCGATTGTACACAGTGTAGAGGTTAATGCAGAAAAAAAACAATCGTTACTATCCGTACGTACATATAATAAGAACATCCTTTGTATGTGGATATTGTAAAAAGCATCATAACACGGAACTAAGAACATAAAGATGCATAATAGGACAACATGAAGAACATGAGCCCACTTCTTAAAATCAGGGGCGAACTCGAGAAACACAGGCAACATTGGAGACAAGACACAGAACGAAGAGAAACTAAGCAACAAAAATAAAATAAAAAGATAAAAAACAAAACAACACACACACACACACACACACACACACACACACACACGAAGAGAAACTAAGCAACACAAATAAAATAAAAAGATAAAAAACAAAACAAAACACACACACAAACAGAAAACTAAATATATGAGTAGCACGGACCCGCACCAAAACTGAGGGTGAACCCAGGTGCTCACTAAAGGTCAGTAGTTTATGTTTCTTATAAGACACCCGGCGTATTACTCATATATAGAACACTTGTCGTAGATAGAGGAAATATAAAACAAAATCCACTACTTTAAAGGGAAAAGATCCATCGCCATTTGAGAAATGGATATTTCGCTACGATCAGCCAGTTTGTTATGTCGACCGTATAATTTTCGTTACGGTCAACCAGTTTGTTATGTCGACTGTAGAATTGTTGTGGCGATGACATTAACCTTGAGTAGTTGAGCTCTGTCCAGAAAATCAGTAAACTCCATGCGCTGGTGCTGCTGACATATTACTAGTTGACTACTGGAAAAGAGAAGTCATCACGTTTGTCGTAGAGTTTTGTTAGCTCACCTGACCCAAAGGGTCATGTGAGCTATTGCCATCACTTGGCGTCCGTCGTCGTCGTCCGTCGTCCGTCCGTCGTCCGTTGTCCGTCGTACGTCGTAAACTTTTTCATAAATCTTCTCCTCTGAAAGTACTAGACCAATGGAAACCAAACTTGGTCTGAATCATCACTAGGGTGTCTAGTCTCAAAATTGTGTCCGGTGATCTCGTGCACCAACCAACATGGCCGTTGTTACTAAAAATAGAACATATGGTAAAATTGCAGGTTTTTGGTAATAACTCAAAAACCGTTAATAATATCAAAATTCTGACATGGAATAAAAATTATCACCACATCAAGATCTACCTACCCTGCAATTTTGAAGTAAATCTGATTACCCATCTTGGAGTTATTGACCTTTTTTCATCAAATTTGTAGAATTTTAATACTTTTCGTCTTATATTTCAAAAACTATAAGAGATAAAGGTTAAGTTTAAACGTACAAATGTGCGGCATATCAAGATCTACCAACCCTGCAATTTTGAAGTAAATCCCATTACCCAATTTGGAGTTATTTTCCTTTTTTCATCAAATTTTCAACATTTTAATACTTTTCGTCCTTTATTTCAAAAACTATAAGAGTTGAAACTGCAAACATATCAAGATCTACCTACCCTGCAATTTTGAAGTAAATCCCATTACCCATTTTGACCAATTATGCAAATTAGAAAAAAGGGGGGATGAAATAAAAAAAAAAAATCTTCTCAGAAACCAGTGGGCCAATTGCAACCAAACTTTTGTGGAATGATCCTTGGATGGCCCCCTTCCAAAATTTGTCCGGTGATCCCTACTTCCAACCAAGATGGCCGCCAAGCTAAAAATAGAAAAAAGGAGGATGAAATTAAAATAAAAATCTTCTCCTCTGAAACTACTGAGCCTATCTCAACCAAACTTTGCTGAAATCATCCTTGGGTGGTCCCCTTTCAAAATTGTGTCCGTCAGTTCCGTCCTGTATCCAAAATGGCCACCATTACTAAAAATAGAAATTTCTTAAAATGGCCAAAACTGCTCTATTTTAAGCCAGAAAGTGCCCAAATTTGAAATGTATAAGCATAATGATGAGCTTTTAAACATTATTACGGGATTTGTTATGAACTTTGAACTTTTGCCTATTTTGACCGATTATGCAAATTAGAAAAAAGGGGGGATGAAATTAAAAAAAAAATCTTCTCCTCTGAAACTACTGAGCCAATCTCAACCAAACTTTGCTGAAATAATCCTTGGGTGGTCTCCTTTCAAAATTGTGTCCGTCAGTGCCGCCCTGCATCCAAAATGGCCACCATTACTAAAAATAGAAAAATCTTCAACTGGCCAAAATTTGTAGAATTTTAATACTTTTCGTCTTATATTTCAAAAACTATAAGAGATAAAGGTGCGGCATATCAAGATCTACCAACCCTGCAATTTTGAAGTAAATACCATTACCCATTTTGGAGTTATTTTCCTTTTTTCATCAAATTTTCTAAATTTTAATACTTTTCGTCCTTTATTTCAAAAACTATAAGAGACAGGTGGTAAGTTGAAACTGCAAACATGTTCAACATATCAAGATCTACCTACCCTGCAATTTTGAAGTAAATCCCATTACCCATTTTGACCAATTATGCAAATTAGAAAAAAGGGGGGATGAAATTTAAAAAAAAATCTTCTCAGAAACCAGTGGGCCAATTGCAACCAAACTTTTGTGGAATGATCCTTGGATGGCCCCCTTCCAAAATTTGTCCGGTGATCCCTACTTCCAACCAAGATGGCCGCCAAGCTAAAAATAGAAAAAAGGAGGATGAAATTAAAATAAAAATCTTCTCCTCTGAAACTACAGAGCCAATCTCAACCAAACTTTGCTGAAATCATCCTTGGGTGGTCCCCTTTCAAAATTGTGTCCGTCAGTTCCGTCCTGTATCCAAAATGGCCACCATTACTAAAAATAGAAATTTCTTCAAATGGCCAAAACTGCTCTATTTTAAGCCAGAAAGTGCCCAAATTTGAAATGTATAAGCATAATGATGAGCTTTTAAACATTATTACGGGATTTGTTATGAACTTTGAACTTTTGCCTATTTTGACCGATTATGCAAATTAGAAAAAAGGGGGGATGAAATTAAAAAAAAAATCTTCTCCTCTGAAACTACTGAGCCAATCTCAACCAAACTTTGCTGAAATAATCCTTGGGTGGTCTCCTTTCAAAATTGTGTCCGTCAGTGCCGCCCTGCATCCAAAATGGCCACCATTACTAAAAATAGAAATTTCTTCAACTGGCCAAAATTTGTAGAATTTTAATACTTTTCGTCTTATATTTCAAAAACTATAAGAGATAAAGGTGCGGCATATCAAGATCTACCAACCCTGCAATTTTGAAGTAAATACCATTACCCATTTTGGAGTTATTTTCCTTTTTTCATCAAATTTTCTAAATTTTAATACTTTTCGTCCTTTATTTCAAAAACTATAAGAGACAGGTGGTAAGTTGAAACTGCAAACATGTTCAACATATCAAGATCTACCTACCCTGCAATTTTGAAGTAAATCCCATTACCCATTTTGACCAATTATGCAAATTAGAAAAAAGGGGGGATGAAATTAAAAAAAAAATCTTCTCAGAAACCAGTGGGCCAATTGCAACCAAACTTTTGTGGAATGATCCTTGGATGGCCCCCTTCCAAAATTTGTCCGGTGATCCCTACTTCCAACCAAGATGGCCGCCAAGCTAAAAATAGTAAAAAGGAGGATGAAATTAAAATAAAAATCTTCTCCTCTGAAACTACAGAGCCAATCTCAACCAAACTTTGCTGAAATCATCCTTGGGTGGTCCCCTTTCAAAATTGTGTCCGTCAGTTCCGTCCTGTATCCAAAATGGCCACCATTACTAAAAATAGAAATTTCTTCAAATGGCCAAAACTGCTCTATTTTAAGCCAGAAAGTGCCCAAATTTGAAATGTATAAGCATAATGATGAGCTTTTTAACATATATTACGGGATTTGTTATGAACTTTGAACTTTTGCCTATTTTGACCGATTATGCAAATTAGAAAAAAGGGGGGATGAAATTAAAAAAAAATCTTCTCTGAAACTACTGAGCCAATCTCAACCAAACTTTGCTGAAATGATTCTTGGGTGATCCTCTTCCAAAATTGTGTCCGGCATTTCAGAACACCAACCAAGATGGCCGCCACAGCCGAACTTAATTTAACATAGGACCCTATGGGAAATTCTCATAAAAATCTTCTTGTCTGAAACCATTTGCGCAATAAGAACAAAATTTTGATGAAATAGCCAAAATGTGTCCGGCGGTTCGGTCCTTCGATCAAGATGGCCCCCACAGCCGAACTTAGCTTAACTGTAGGACCCTATGGGAAATTCACATAAAAATCTTCTCCTCAGAAACCACTGGGCCAATTGCAACCAAACTTTTGTGGAATGATCCTTGGATGGCCCCTTCCAAAATTGTGTCCAGTGATCCCGATTTCCAACCAAGATGGCCACCAAGCAAAAAATTGAAAAAAGGGGGGATGAAATTAAAAAAAAATCTTCTCCTCTGAAACTACTGAGTCAATCTCAACCAAACTTTGCTGAAATGATCCTTGTGTGGTCCCCTTTCAAAATTGTGTCCGTCAGTGCCGTCCTGTATCCAAAATGGCCACCATGACTACAAATAGAAATTTCTTCAAATGGCCAAAACTGCTCTATTTGAAGCCAGAAAGTGCCCAAATTTGAACTGTATAAGCATAATGATGAGCTTTTTAACATATATTACGGGATTTTTTATGAACTGTGAACTTTTGCCTATTTTGACCGATTATGCAAATTAGAAAAAAGGGGGGATGAAATTAAAAAAAAATCTTCTCTGAAACTACTGAGCCAATCTCAACCAAACTTTGCTGAAATGATTCTTGGGTGATCCTCTTCCAAAATTGTGTCCGGCATTTCAGAACACCAACCAAGATGGCCGCCACAGCCGAACTTAATTTAACATAGGACCCTATGGGAAATTCCCATAAAAATCTTCTTGTCTGAAACCATTTGCGCAATAAGAACAAAATTTTGATGAAATAGTCATTGGATGGTTCTCTTCCCAAAATGTGTCCGGCGGTTCGGCCCTTCGATCAAGATGGCCCCCACAGCCGAACTTAGCTTAACTGTAGGACCCTATGGGAAATTCACATAAAAATCTTCTCCTCAGAAACCACTGGGCCAATTGCAACCAAACTTTTGTGGAATGATCCTTGGATGGCCCCTTCCAAAATTGTGTCCAGTGATCCCGATTTCCAACCAAGATGGCCACCAAGCAAAAAATAGAAAAAAGGGGGGATGAAATTAAAAAAAAATCTTCTCCTCTGAAACTACTGAGCCAATCTCAACCAAACTTTGCTGAAATGATCCTTGTGTGGTCCCCTTTCAAAATTGTGTCCGTCAGTGCCGTCCTGTATCCAAAATGGCCACCATGACTACAAATAGAAATTTCTTCAAATGGCCAAATCTGCTCTATTTTAAGCCAGAAAGTGCCCAAATTTGAACTGTATGATCATAATGATGAGCTTTTTAACATATATTACGGGATTTTTTATGAACTGTGAACTTTTGCCTATTTTGACCGATTATGCAAATTAGAAAAAAGGGGGGATGAAATTTAAAAAAAATCTTCTCCTCTGAAACTACTGAGCCAAATTCAACCAAACTTTGCTGAAATGATTCTTGGGTGATCCTCTTCCAAAATTGTGTCCGGCATTTCAGAACACCAACCAAGATGGCCGCCACAGCCGAACTTAATTTAACATAGGACCCTATGGGAAATTCCCATAAAAATCTTCTTGTCTGAAACCATTTGCGCAATAAGAACAAAATTTTGATGAAATAGTCATTGGATGGTTCTCTTCCCAAAATGTGTCCGGCGGTTCGGCCCTTCGATCAAGATGGCCCCCACAGCCGAACTTAGCTTAACTGTAGGACCCTATGGGAAATTCACATAAAAATCTTCTCCTCAGAAACCACTGGGCCAATTGCAACCAAACTTTTGTGAAATGATCCTTGGATGGCCCCTTCCAAAATTGTGTCCAGTGATCCCGATTTCCAACCAAGATGGCCACCAAGCAAAAAATAGAAAAAAGGGGGGATGAAATTAAAAAAAAATCTTCTCCTCTGAAACTACTGAGCCAATCTCAGCCAAACTTTGCTGAAATGATCCTTGGATGGCCCCCTTTCAAAATTGTGTCCGTCAGTCCCGTCCTGTATCCAAGATGGCCACCATTACTAAAAATAGAAATATCTTCAAATGGCCAAAACTGCTCTATTTTAAGCCAGAAAGTGCCCAAATTTGAACTGTATGATCATAATGAAGAGCTTTTTAACATATATTACGGGATTTTTTATGAACTGTGAACTTTTGCCTATTTTGACCGATTATGCAAATTAGAAAAAAGGGGGGATGAAATTAAAAAAAAAACTTCTCTGAAACTACTGAGCCAATCTCAACCAAACCTTGCTGAAATGATCCTTGTGTGATCCCCTTTTAAAATTGTGTCCGTCAGTCCCGTCCTGTATCCAAGATGGCCACCATTACTAAAAATAGAAATTTCTTCAAATGGCCAAAACTGCTCTATTTTAAGCCAGAAAGTGCCCAAATTTGAACTGTATGATCATAATGATGAGCTTTTTAACATATATTACGGGATTTTTTATGAACTGTGAACTTTTGCCTATTTTGACCGATTATGCAAATTAGAAAAAAGGGGGGATGAAATTAAAAAAAAATCTTCTCCTCTGAAACTACTGAGCCAATCTCAACCAAACCTTGCTGAAATGATCCTTGTGTGGTCCCCTTTCAAAATTGTGTCCGTCAGTGCCGTCCTGTATCCGAGATGGCCGCCATGACTAAAAATAGAAATTTCTTCAAATGGCCAAAACTGCTCTATTTTAAGACAGAAAGTGCCCAAATTTGAACTGTATAAGCATAATGATGAGCTTTTTAACATATATTACGGGATTGTTTATGAACTTTGAACTTTTGCCTATTTTGACCGATTATGCAAATTAGAAAAAAGGGGGGATGAAATTTAAAAAAATCTTCTCTGAAACTACTGAGCCAATCTCAACCAAACTTTGCTGAAATAATCCTTGGGTGGTCCCCTTTCAAAATTGTGTCCGTCAGTGCCGTCCTGTATCCAAAATGGCCACCATGACTACAAATAGAAATTTCTTCAAATGGCCAAAACTGCTCTATTTGAAGCCAGAAAGTGCCCAAATTTGAACTGTATAAGCATAATGATGAGCTTTTTAACATATATTACGGGATTTTTTATGAACTGTGAACTTTTGCCTATTTTGACCGATTATGCAAATTAGAAAAAAGGGGGGATGAAATTAAAAAAAAATCTTCTCTGAAACTACTGAGCCAATCTCAACCAAACTTTGCTGAAATGATTCTTGGGTGATCCTCTTCCAAAATTGTGTCCGGCATTTCAGAACACCAACCAAGATGGCCGCCACAGCCGAACTTAATTTAACATAGGACCCTATGGGAAATTCCCATAAAAATCTTCTTGTCTGAAACCATTTGCGCAATAAGAACAAAATTTTGATGAAATAGTCATTGGATGGTTCTCTTCCCAAAATGTGTCCGGCGGTTCGGTCCTTCGATCAAGATGGCCCCCACAGCCGAACTTAGCTTAACTGTAGGACCCTATGGGAAATTCACATAAAAATCTTCTCCTCAGAAACCACTGGGCCAATTGCAACCAAACTTTTGTGGAATGATCCTTGGATGGCCCCTTCCAAAATTGTGTCCAGTGATCCCGATTTCCAACCAAGATGGCCACCAAGCAAAAAATAGAAAAAAGGGGGGATGAAATTAAAAAAAAATCTTCTCCTCTGAAACTACTGAGCCAATCTCAACCAAACTTTGCTGAAATGATCCTTGTGTGGTCCCCTTTCAAAATTGTGTCCGTCAGTGCCGTCCTGTATCCAAAATGGCCACCATGACTACAAATAGAAATTTCTTCAAATGGCCAAATCTGCTCTATTTTAAGCCAGAAAGTGTCCAAATTTGAACTGTATGATCATAATGATGAGCTTTTTAACATATATTACGGGATTTTTTATGAACTGTGAACTTTTGCCTATTTTGACCGATTATGCAAATTAAAAAAAGGGGGAATGAAATTAAAAAAAAATCTTCTCCTCTGAAACTACTGAGCCAATCTCAACCAAACTTTGCTGAAATGATTCTTGGGTGATCCTCTTCCAAAATTGTGTCCGGCATTTCAGAACACCAACCAAGATGGCCGCCACAGCCGAACTTAATTTAACATAGGACCCTATGGGAAATTCCCATAAAAATCTTCTTGTCTGAAACCATTTGCGCAATAAGAACAAAATTTTGATGAAATAGTCATTGGATGGTTCTCTTCCCAAAATGTGTCCGGCGGTTCGGCCCTTCGATCAAGATGGCCCCCACAGCCGAACTTAGCTTAACTGTAGGACCCTATGGGAAATTCACATAAAAATCTTCTCCTCAGAAACCACTGGGCCAATTGCAACCAAACTTTTGTGAAATGATCCTTTGATGGCCCCTTCCAAAATTGTGTCCAGTGATCCCGATTTCCAACCAAGATGGCCACCAAGCAAAAAATAGAAAAAGGGGGGATGAAATTAAAAAAAAATCTTCTCCTCTGAAACTACTGAGCCAATCTCAACCAAACTTTGCTGAAATGATCCTTGGATGGCCCCCTTTCAAAATTGTGTCCGTCAGTCCCGTCCTGTATCCAAGATGGCCACCATTACTAAAAGTAGAAATATCTTCAAATGGCCAAAACTGCTCTATTTTAAGCCAGAAAGTGCCCAAATTTGAACTGTATGATCATAATGATGAGCTTTTTAAAATATATTACGGGATTTTTTATGAACTGTGAACTTTTGCCTATTTTGACCGATTATGCAAATTAGAAAAAAGGGGGGATGAAATTAAAAAAAAAACTTCTCTGAAACTACTGAGCCAATCTCAACCAAACCTTGCTGAAATGATCCTTGTGTGGTCCCCTTTCAAAATTGTGTCCGTCAGTCCCGTCCTGTATCCAAGATGGCCACCATGACTAAAAATATAAATTTCTTCAAATGGCCAAAACTGCTCTATTTTAAGACAGAAAGTGCCCAAATTTGAACTGTATAAGCATAATGATGAGCCTTTTAACATATATTACGGGATTTTTTATGAACTTTGAACTTTTGCCTATTTTGACCGATTATGCAAATTAGAAAAAAGGGGGGATGAAATAAAAAAAAAATCTTCTCCACTGAAACTACTGAGCCAATCTCAACCAAACTTTGCTGAAATGATTCTTGGGTGGTCCTCTTCCAAAAGTGTGTCCGGCATTTCAGAACACAAACCAAGATGGCCGCCACAGCTGAACTTAATTTAATATAGGACCCTATGGGAAATTCCCATAAAAACCTTCTTGTCTGAAACCATTTGCTCAATAAGAACAAAATTTTGATGAAATAGTCATTGGATGGTTCTCTTCAAAAAATGTGTCCGGCGGTTCGGCCCTTCGATCAATTTTTTTTAAAATTTTAATACTTTTCGTGTTATATTTCAAAAACTAAAAGAGATAGATGTTAAGTTTAAAATGTGCACCATGTCAAGATTTACATACCCTGCAATTTTGAAGTAAATCTGATTGCCCATCTTGGAGTTCTTGCCCTTTTTTCATAAATAAAAAAAAAAAAATCTTAATACTTTTCGTCTTATATTTCAAAAACTATAAGAGATAAAGGTTAAGTTTAAATTGCAGCATGTCAAGATCTTCCTATCCTGCAATTTTGAAGTAAATCCTATTACCCATTTTGGAGTTATTGCCCTTTTTTCATCAAAATGTTCTCAATTTTAATACTATCATCTTATATCTCAAAAACTATTAGCGATAGAGGGAAAGTTTAAACTGCAAAAATGTTCAGCATGTCAAGATCTACAAAAATTTTCCCACAGTTAAAAATGTGCGACAACTGTGTGAAGAGTTATTCCTTTTGAAATGCATTTTTTTGTTGACTCACTGCTTTTGGTTACTCAAATAATCAAAGGGAAGCAACTCTATTACAAAATGTGAAGTAGGAAAAGCTAAATTTTGAGAATCATTGACATATATGTTTTTTTACAGCAATTTTGATAACTTACATTAAAGGGGGAACCCCTGCCCAAATTTATTTGTAGAAGGGGTCTGCCATGACAAAGCTACATTTGGGAATTTTTTTTACCGAAGTTATCAAGTTTTATTGACTGATGTTGTTATTATACCCAGGTGAGCTATACAAGCTCCTGGGAGCCTCTAGTTTTTAATCTTCATTCATTGTCGATTGCAATGTGAAGAGCAAGGTCAGAAACAAGGTTTGTTGAGTCAGTAGTATCCTTTATTTACATGGATATATGAGTATCATCTATATAACCGAACCTGAAATTAAAGTTTTGGGCTAACATATCTGAGGTTTTTATCGTCATTGTGTTTTACCATGTTAACATAATTATAATTATTCAGACTCTCTAAACTCTATGTTATTTTGCCGAATAAAACTATCTACATGCAGATCTGATTGAGAAGGGTACTCCTTGAGATTTTGTATTACTGTTGTAATCGTTTTTGTTCATAATATTACGATAAACACAGGACTAGCACGTGTATACCATTGAACAATTGTTGATGCATTGTGGGAATGATGACGTTCAGTTACATCATCATAGATAACGGTAGATAAAAGTTTACGGATCTTCAGTCTTAGTCACATCAATCATGATATTACAATAATTAAAACATGATTTTCATTATATATATTTTTTTCTCCTAGACTATACAACAACGCCTGCACCTACAACTACAAATACTAACACAAAAGGTAAGAACAAGAAAACACACCAAAACATTAGAACCTGTATTTTATATTGAATATAATGACCTAATCTGATCATATAAACGTTTGTGAGATAGTAATGAGAGATTATACTAAATACCAAAAAATAAAAGACATACAAGTATTGAGATATTTTTAAAATAAGATAAAACATTCAAAACATCTTGCTGGATAAAGCAATATGTCCTTTGATGTACAATTCAGTCAATTGAGTTTGCAGTTTTACATGTAGTAGGTTCGAACCCTATCAGGTCAAACCAAAGACTATAAAATTGGTATTTGTTGCTTCTCTGCTAACCACACATAATTCAGGAAGATGAGCAAAAACTGATTGGCTCGGAATCAGGATAATGTGTTCGAGTCGGGCGACGTGTCTATCCGCGGACTGTTTTTTCAGTGAGTTAGCATTATCAAAATCCACCCAAAGGGGACCTCATCCGCATCTCATTGAAAAGTAACTTGTTCTCGCCATGACATAGCTGAACAATTGCTGAGTTGGAGCTAAGCAACAATCACTCACTCACTCAAATGTAATAAAACTGTCTAAACTCAATGTTATATTAACAGAATAAAAATATATCCATCCCGATATGATTTAGGAGGGTACTCCCTGAGATTCTCAATTACTGTTGTATTCATTTTTGCTGATAATATTACGATAAACACAGGATTAGCAGCTGTATTCCATTGAACAATTGTTGATGCATTGTGGGAATGCTGCCATTCAATGACATCATCATTGATAAAGGTAGATAAACGTTTACGAATCTTCACATCAATCATGATATTACAATAATTAAAACATGATTTTTATTATATATTGTTTTTCTTCTAGACTATACAACAACGCCTGCACCTACAACTACAAATACTAACACAAAAGGTAAGAACAAGAAAACACATCAAAACATTAGAACCTGTATTTTATATTGGTAATATTTCTACAGCATCAGCATTCAGTCATTTTACAGAGTAATGTTTTCAGCGCACATCTGCAATCCGATAGTCTACAAAACAGTTCTGCCATCCGATAGCTTTCAGCACATATCAGCAATGCGATAGTCTTCAACACACTTCTGCAATCCGATAGCCTTCCAGACATTTCTGCAATCTGATAGTTATCAACACACATCTTCAATCAGATAATCGTCAACACACATCTATATTATATATTGGTAATAATTATATGGCATCAGCATTCAGTCATTTTATAGATTAATGTCTTCAACACACTTATGTAATCCAATAGTCTTCAACACACATCTGCAATCAGATAGTCTTCAACACACATCTGCAATCAGATAGTCGTCAACACACATCTGCAATCAGATAATCGTCAACACACCTCCGCAATCAGATAGTCGTCAACACACATCTGCAATCAGATAGTCGTCAACACAAATCTGCAATCAGATAGTCGGCAACACACATTTACAATCAGATAGTCGTCAACATACTTCTGCAATCAGATAGTCGTCAATACACATCTGCAATCAGATAGTCGTCAACACTTTTCTGCAATCCCATGCTGGTCAACACACATCTGCAATACGATATTTTCCAGCACACATCTGGAATCAGATATTCTTCAAGACAATTCTGCAATCTGATAGCCTTTAACACACATCTGCAATTCGATATTTGTCAACACACATCTGGAATCAGATAGTTTCCAGCACACATCTGGAATTAGATAGTCGCCAATACACTCTGCAATACGATAGTTTTCAGCACACATCTGGAATCAGATATTCTTCAACACAATTCTGCAATCAGAGAGTCTTCAGCACACATCTGCAATCAGATAGCCTTCAACACACTCTGCAGTACGATAGTTTCCAGCACACATCTGGAATCAGATATTCTTCAAGATAATTCTGCAATCTGATAGCCTTTAACACACATCTGCAATTCGATATTTGTCAACACACATCTGGAATCAGATAGTTTCCAGCACACATCTGGAATTAGATAGTCGCCAATACACTCTGCAATACGATAGTTTTCAGCACACATCTGGAATCAGATATTCTTCAACACAATTCTGCAATCAGAGAGTCTTCAGCAGACATCTGCAATCAGATAGCCTTCAACACACTCTGCAGTACGATAGTTTCCAGCACACATCTGGAATCAGATATTCTTCAAGATAATTCTGCAATCTGATAGCCTTCAACACACATCTGCAATTCGATAGTCGTCAACACACATCTGCAATACGATAGTTTTCAGCACACATCTGAATCAGATATTCTTCAACACAATTCTGCAATCAGATAGTCTTCAACACAATTCTGGAATCAGATAGTCGTCAACCCACATCTGCAATACGATAGTCTTCAACACACATCTGGAATCAGATAGTCTTCAGCACACATCTGCAATCAGATAGTCGTCAACACACATCTGCAATACGATAGTCTTCAACACACATCTGCAATCCAATAGTCTTGAACACACATCTGCAATCAGATAGTCTTGAACTCAAATCTGCAATCCGATAGTCGTCAACACACATCTGCAATCCGATAGTGTTCAGCACACATATGCAATCAGATAGCCTTCAACACAAATCTGCAATCAAATGATTTTCAACACACATCTGCAATCAAATAGTCGTCAACACACATCTGCAATCCAATATGCTTCAACTCACATCTGAAATTCGCTATTTTGTAGCACACATCATGAATTCGATAACCTTCAGCACACTTCTCCAATTTGCTGGTCTTCAGCACACATCTTGAATTGGCTTATCTTCAACTTGCATCTAGAATTCGCTAGTCTTCTTTTGGAATTTAATAAAAGAACACCCCTATTATTTCGAACTTGTACATTGTGGTGCAACGACTTCGATGCAGAATGGTAGACAAGTCGTCAAGATGTAATTTCAATTACTAATCCAAAATACAATAAGATAAAAACGACATTTTTGGGGTTAACGTGAAAAATATTTTTAACTTGCATTAATGTGGAATTCTTCACAAATCAATATAGTTTATTATTCACCTCGTATCTGTTTTATATCACATTTTACATGTAAATACAAGTTTTATTTGATAGAATCTACTGTAACTGAGGAATCAAGCTTAATTGGTGTTATTGTGTTTCTTGTACTGTTGCAGTTTGGAGAAGTGTTAGCTCTGTTCATCTTGTACAAGAAAGGTAATACATTTTAACATAGTTACAAAATTTAGAAACGTTTAACCTGTTCCCAGTAATTATTTTTATAGACGAAATACGACAATGACTGTTGATAAGTAGGAGATAAGTAAGGAGCAAATGAAATGTTATAAAAGTCTTTGGAAAATCCCTTTCAGAGAAATAAATAAAAGGGGCCCAAAAAGGTGAAAATTTCCAAATTTTTAACTTTTTTATTTTCTATCAAATTTTAATGCAGGGTTTTGTAGCAATATGATCATCTTAATTGGTTGCTAATGGACCATAAATAAAACTGTGGTATTTTATTTCCAAAACAGGTTTAAAAGGGGCCAAAATTCCCAACATTTGGCATATTTGGAATGTATATAGAATTTGCTTAGTTTCCAATTCTGAAGCAGTTTCTTCTCTTTGAATTTATTGAGCACATAACTACCTGTTGTATGTCGACGAATTCCTCTGTCTCTTACAGTTGTGTTCAGATAAACCCAAACTAAAAAAAGGAGCAAAAAAAACGAATTTCATAATTTTAACCCTTGTATGTTTTATTTAATCTTGATGCAGTGCTTTTGCAAAATGATTTCGTTGAGGGTTATTGATGGACAACACACTTAAGACTTGAACTAGTAAAACAAGACAAATGTCCAAAATAAAATGGTTCCAGCAAATGTCCAATACATTATTGTGTCCAGCAATTTACTGTGTCAAGCAAAATACGGTGTCCACACTTGATTTTAATATGCACGTTTTCAACTTTCCCTTATCGACATGCTGCGGTCTTATCATATTTCGCTATGAATAGCCCATTTACAATGAAAAATGCCATATGACTTGCAAATAAGTGCTTGTAAATAAAAAGAAACCTCTAGATATCAAATATTTTTCCCGATATAGGTAGATTATGAATTCTTACGTTTGGTTTGGATTATGATGTCTAACGCCACTTTCAACAATATTTCAATTATTTCGTGGCAATCAGTTTTATTGGTCGAGGACACGGAGTACCGGAGAAATCTACTGACTTGCCGTATGTCACATAATGGTGTATCGAGTACACCTCACCTCAGTGATATTCAAACTCACAACGGTAGTGGTGATAGGAACTGATTGCACAGGTACATGCTAATCCAACTACCATACGATCACGACCACGACGGCCCCTATATATTCTTAAAATTTCATATGATTTTCCTTTTAGGAAAACTAATATTGAAATTACGAAAGGAAAAGTAAGTATAAAGTAGTAGATACATATTAGACATAAACAGTTACGATATAAATACAATAGTTAAAGCAACATTAAAAAAATCAAGAGATGGTAAAGTACAGCCATACATACAGAGAGCTAAAAGTTAATAAAGAAAGGCCACTGGCATGGTTTATTAAATATACATGTAGTTATTACTGAAATTACAGTTCCTAAATAATGTCATTATTAATCAAACTAAGGTTCTACTCCCTCAGGCATAGGTGACCTTAGTCGAATTTGGCTATCCTGTTTAGGCCCTTTGATTTTATTACTCCCAAAACTTTATATTATTTGGCTTTCCAATCTTTCGATTTTGAGCGTGCCTTATGAAGGTTATTCCAGAAACGCGTCGTGCGCACTAAATTTAATATCTACGTTTTATTCGTAGAGGCATCTAAATATTGCGGAAACTAAAAGTAAAATTTTATTTAGTTGTCAATGGGAAGCTTATTGTGTGGTGTATAACAATTAGAAGTAGTTCAATGCCACTGTATTATTGCATAAGTAAAACTATTCACGCCGGGAAACTGTTCCCAGTGTGAACTTTCCATTTATATGTAGGAACATTCCAGCAGCACATGTATATTGAGTAAAACTCTCTCAGTTGATCCTATATTCTAGAGCTTGTGGTTCCTATCATGATTTCCTGATAGATGGTGGTTTTAAGTTTATGGCGTTTAACGCCACTTTCAACAATATTTCAGTTATATCGTTTTCCTTGATAGAGGTATGCTGCTAACAAGGAAACTACAGAACTAAGTGTTCCTAATGGTTAAGTTGAAGTCATCACTTCGAAAGTTTTACGGTCGCCACCGTTATCGAATATTTGTGTCACAAATGACCATGGGTATGTTCCACTTGTCGTAAACACTTCCCGGTCCTTTCCTCATTCATGAATTACCACGGGTGTGTAACTAGATTAACACGACCGGTCCCACTAGAGGAGCAGGAACATCTAATCCTTCCGGAGCACCTGAGTTCACCCCCGATTTTTCGTGAGGTTCGTGTTACTTGATCTTTAGTTTTATTACGTGTATGTGATTCTGATTACCCCTTTGGTATCTTCAAACTCTTCTTGCGACAAATCGGTGGTTTTGTCAGTGTACTCCGGTTTACTCCAACAATAAAACTGTCCGCCACGATATAGCTAACATTTTGTTAAAAGTGGCGTTAAACACCATAGACCTAAGCCTAAGCCAAACCCAACGTCTTTATGTTTGATGTTTATTGACAACACCGATAAAAAAATGTTTTTTTTTAATTTACTATTACATAAACATCAATTTTCAAATAATCTTTCAAGCCAATTTTCATTTTATTTTGTATGTTTTCCATATTTTCAGAGCTTGGGAGAATATCAATCGTGAAGGCTCAGAAATACATGAGTACAGTACAATAGATGTAAACAATGCAACACAAAACAGACGTCAATGAACAACAATAGATGTACTTATATTGGGGAAAACGTTAAATATAGAATACAGTGCCTGTGAAATGTAGAACAGCAATAAAAGAGCTGCTGTTCCGTCACTTTAATGTGTGTCTGTGTAAACTAGTGTATAGTATTTCGTGTTCATTTATATTAATATGTTTCTTACTAATAACTTATTAATAATTAGTCTGTAAAATATAAGTACATGTATCAGGACCGTGTTGTGTGGGTTAAAATAGTATTGAGTCTACACTGTGACAATACTTTGCAATTAAGAGTACAATATCTAAGCCTTTTGGATAGTGACGACTGTATATTGAGTATGATATAATTTTCAGAGACTTACCTCATAAATTGTATATATAGTGTAACGGACTGGCCATCCGGCTCACTATCTCCTGTCAATGGGAAGCTGCCCTCTCCCCCACCGGAATAAATTTGGGAATATTGTTAATTTAGTTAGTTTAACTATCCAAATTAAAGGAGGATTATTATTATTTTAAAGTTTAAAGTTGATTTTTTATGGTAAACGCATGTCTAATGTCAAAACAGTTAAATGAAAATTTACTCACTTTAAGAATACAGTTCCGAACTCCCATTGAAATCAGTCACTGTTTACATGTTATGTTCTGGGAGAAAATATTATGTCACAAGTTATATCCTATATGAATAGAATTGTCTGTTTTTATAGAATTTCAGTATTATTCACATTTTTTTATATTTTGTGTGGTCTGGATAACCCGGTCAAGAACCTAACGACTCATTTTCTCGCTTCGGTCAGCCATTTTTCTTATCTTGTGCCGTAAATTTAAATCGGTCTGATCAATGTCGTTATAGTTCAGAGAATAAACGTCAATATTAAGTCTTTTGAGTCCCTGTTTACGTCATTTTTGATCTCACTCCCTTGGTATACGGCAGCCAAACGCCAAAAGCCAACAAAGTCTATTTTAGACTTCTGATTCTAAATTTGAATGGTCCATTCGGAGTTAGACCTCTTGATTTTATTCCAAATAGAAGACTCACTTTATTTCAAGGTTAGTGAATGCAACTTCACATTTATATCACACCAGTGACTCAGCATTATTTTAAAAGAACTGATATGTTCTATTTATAAATTAAAGAGACTCATTTAAGTCTTTTCTATATCGTTAAATCTTTTTATCTAGATGAAACTAAGTCTCTTGCATAGCGCTACGGAAATCACGAAGTCATCCAGAAATGTTTTGAGATACAGAATAAAATAAGTCATGTTATATGTACTATAATAAGTAACCAGATTTTTCGTGAAGATACCGGTAGTTTTTTTTTACAGTTCATAATCCTTACGAGGAGTCTTTCAAGTTTAACGTTGAGTCTTTCAAGTTTAACGTTAAGTCACGACGTCTAGGAGGAGTGTACTGTAGAAGTTCACTGTAATTTGGTATTCAATACAATTTGAGATTTTGCTCAGGCACTCTCTGTTTTACATTTTAGTGATAATATCACACACACATTACACATTTTCATAGGATTAGGAAATTTTGTAGTATATTTAGTTACATATAGTTATTTAACTTGACCAGAGTTATCCCCGATTGCTTGATATTATTGAATTACGATGTACCTACTGATAGGAGAATTACACAGACCTTTATTAATCAAATTAAGGTGTTCAGCGTAATGTCAGTATCTGATGTCTTTGGTCAGCCATTTTGAATGTCCCTTTCTTTTTTATTGATACAAGTGTTGCCTGAGGGCAAGTGTGGACACAGAAATGTGCTGTCCAAAAGGCAAGTGTGGATATCAATATTTCATATTATAAACTTAAAGAAAAAAAATTCATAGACACAGGGGTCCTGGATTTTTTTTTAAATAAAAAAAGCTAATCCTGGATTATTATTTTTGTTTATAGTCCGGTCCTGTGTTTTTATTTCAAATTTTCATCATAGCCCCCTCCCCCTCCCAAGGGATATAAATTGTATCATTAATAATAAATTAATAAATAATAAATTCAGGTTGTCTATTTAAAATAAATCTCATTTACAAAACCAATGATATCTGTTCAATTTTTAACGCTGATTTAAGCTTTAGTCGCAACAAATGTTTATTTTTCTCTTTAAACTGTCTAAACATAACATTCATTTAAATGTAAAATTCACAAATAAAAATCCCCCCCCCTTTTTCCCTTTTTCCTTGTTTAAATCAATGATCAACAAATTCCAGAATCAAACAGATGAATAAATATAACATAGATTTTTTTTGTTTTACATTATCATATCAAGAAAATGGTGACTGTAACATTCACCAAATTCAAGTGAGGGTAGGGGTTTTTGGGTGGGTTTCCGCGGAAGATGGTTCCGTTTCAATGTCCGGTATTTTCCTTTCCTATATGAACCAAAGAACACATTTATAGCTGTTTTTCTTTTCAAAAAATAATAACATTCTAACCTTTAATTCACTCAGTAATATGCTTTTCCTCGCCGTAGAGCAAAATTACTTACATCGTTGGAAAGCTGGAGATGTCAAGATTCTATATTTATAAACTATTGACCTGAGTAACCTTGCTAAACCATGCGGAGTCAGTGTGTTTTAAATCAGTCATCCCATCAGGACGCTCATTATTCTTGTCCAAGATAAAAAAAAAATACATCGCTAAAATTACCTGTGGGTGTTTCCCCACTTCAACTCGTAAATTTACATAGAAATCGGAGATATTTCGTCATAAAACTTCACACATGGTTTTGTCTATCATATTTTTTGAAGACAAACATAAAATTTTATTGAATTTATCAATATTTCATAAGTATCAACAGTTTTTTCAAAACCGTATCTGTTTCTCGATACCGTCACATGCTACTCACAGTGACCCGTGACCCACTTTAGCACGTTCTACCAGTTTATTCTTAATATGTTGTTATAATTATTTGCATTCGTATCTATCTTACTTTATTGAAATTATATTTGTTCTCCATTAATGTTGATATTAAAATGTGTACATGTGTAATCAGAATATATTTGCAATTAATTATGAGTCGTTTGTGGTATGTTTATTGCCTATTTAAGCCCAGGTAGAAACAAATTGGTCCACTGATCAATGGCACTGTGAAACAAATAACAAACAAAGAAAACCAACATTGCTCATGTTGTAGTAAACATAATCTGTCACAAACATGGCAGTCAGTCCAAAGACTACATGACGTGTCATCCCATAACCAAAATGAACCATAATCAAAACAGACCATTACCAAAACGGACTACACTAAAACGGACCATAACCAAAACGAGAAAAAAATATGTATTGCAAGAATCTTTATTTATTTTTATTTTTTTTTTTTATTGTGTGTTTATTGTTTTTTTTTTTTTTAAACTTGTCTTATTTGTGATAATTACTTTTTAGATTTATGAATAAATCAAATTAGTACAGGTAATGAAGCCAAGTAATTATTGGTGTCTTAATTGGTTTATGACATCTAAATCACTTTTAATTAGATTAAATGATTTGATTATCAGGTGATTGTATAATAATCACTGAAGTGTGTGTTGTCTTGAATTTACTTTTCTGGAGCAATCTGCACAGTGGTCTGTCCCCATTGTGAGAAAGATAATGAATGAAAACAAACTCCATGTTCTTTTATTGTCTATGAACCAAAGATCAAAGAAATTTACTGCAATCGGTTAATTATATCTTAATTACTATGTACATGCTCTTTTTTCTTTTTATCAACCCAAGCCAATAATCTTTGGGGGAAACTAAGATTAAAGCATTGAGGGCTTAATAATCTTTGTAAATTAAAGTTAATTACATTAAACCAAATTCTTTAAAATTAATTAACTTTTAATCAAATAAAAATCAAATTAATCATAATGGTAATTAAGTGTGTACAATTAATTGTATGATTTGACTAAAAATGTGCTTGCAATGTTTTTTTTTTTTTTTTGGCAAATTCATGTGCAAACGAACATATGTTTATAATTAAAACACACTAAGCAAATTAATACATATAATTAAATACATATAAAATCATAGAAATAATACATAAAATATCATATTTATTCAAGAAACTTACATTTTTTATTTCAATAGTTCGTTTTTGTTATGGTCCGTTTTGGTAATGGTCCGTTTTGGTTATGGTCCGTTTTGATTCAATCGTAACTACTCGGCCATTCTCGCTACCCTGCAAATAACCTCGTACGTACATAGTAGAAATTCTTCTTAAATTGTTTGCCGGAAGTTAAGTTAAGCTAAGCGCACACAAATATAGTCCACGAAAATCCAATATGGAAGACATACTAAATTTTAATTTTGTTGCGTTGTTTTTAACTTTTTGTTCATAGCAATACACTTACGGGTTTAAGAGGAAATATGTTAGCATCGATTCGATATAGCTCTAAATGGCAGCTTTACTGAAGTGAAAATTACTACAATATAAATAAACAGACATAGCAATGGCCGGTTTAGTGAATGATGCTACTAAATAAACATTATAGAAAAAGTGGCAATCAAAAATGGACAATCTAGAGACACAATGGGGCACACAAGACACATAATGAAGACTAACAAAACTAAAGCACAACACAGACAACTAAAAGGATGAACAACACGAACAATAAACAGGTAGTGATTTCCTGTGCTCGTGAAGGGTAGTGATTTCCTGTATTCGTGAAGGGTAAGCAGTTCTTATTTCGTACATGACACCCACCATGTGGCGCATATATAGTTATATAGTCAAGTCCTGTACAAATCTTGCCGGCGACGAAATAATAAATCTACTCGAAAGGGAACATACCTATTGCCATTTGAGAAATGTCTATAAAGATGTTAGTTGTACACTATTTCCTAAGGGTACAAAAATCACAATTAAGGCATTTAATTGAGTTCTATTACTTATAAACATCTAAGGTGTCCATTCCTCTGATTAAGATGACAACTGTGCTTTACAAGCCATGACACTGTCAATAATTCATCAATACTCAGTCATTGTATCGTATTCATTGACTGTTCAGTACTTTAATCATAATATGTCTATGTCCAGTTTTAGATTTTGTTGGTTTTCTTATTACACCCAGTAAGGATCTGGAACTGTTTTTGTTAGTCTAGTGGTCGATTTTGTTGATTTGTTTTTATTAAATCGGCCAGATATGATTTGCATAAATTATGTTTGGAAAACCCGTTACAAATCTGAAATCAAACAATGCAAGCTTTCAACGATCGAGTTAGCGATTACCCATCACATTTTTCAAACCCGTTGACATTAAGAAATATAACGCAGATAAACGTTCCTTTCTGAAATATTCGTAAGGTATTGCTGTATTTAAACTAGGTAATATCCTTTATCACAAATTAGTCCAATCTAAAGGTCGTTCATATTTTAAAGATCAGTCTGTTCCTATAGTATTGTATACCTATACTCTGTCTATTGATTTGGTTTGGTTTGTGGTGTTTAACGCCACTTTCAACAATATTTCAGTTATATCGTGGCGGTCAGGTTTATTGTTGGAGGATACTGGAGTATCCGGGGAAACCACCGACCTGTCGCATGTCACTGACAACTTTATCACATAATGTTATATCGAGCACACCTCTCCTATACAGGATTCGAACTCACAACGTTACTGGTGATAGGCACTAATTGCATAGGTAGTTTAAAATCCAACTGCCATACGATCACGACCAAGACGGTCCCTCTCTGTCTATTGTAATCAATACATATAACTACAAACACATGTTGTATGATCTTAACATTGAGGACTTTAAGTCTAATCCCCTTGATTGAACATGAGCAAGCTCCACATTCACATATAATCCGGCTGGCCATGTCATAATTGGTAACCTTAACATAATAAACACCACCTACGAGATGTGCTCGCCAAAGGGTCGAAATATTGTCCATTAACTGGAAACATAACTTTAATATTCTAATGGGTGCAATGGGTAAAACCTTAAAGGTGAAAGCGAAGACATATATACTCTTTACGAATTGGTAATGGTTGATACAAATGAGATTTCTAACAACTTAATGTTTCAACGAGCACTTGTGCAATATCGATCATCAAAGACACAAATGTGGCTCAACATGTTATTGAATCAGTAAGAGAATCCCCTAACAATATCATTTTGTATGTGAATCACCTTACACAGACTTCTTGACAAAGACATGTGTTGACAATTCGCTTACATATACCTGTTCCCTCGAAATTTCAACCAAAGACGAATAACTCGGTCTTCCGTAACGTTACTCTACTGGATATCTTAATTTCATAAGTGTCCTTACAAACAGAGGTTTGTGCTGTGTTTGATAAATGTTCTACTAAACCTCTTGTCGAATTATTAACATATGTTCTATTAGTGGTCAAAACCGGGCTTCAGAGACCACTATTTGAAATACAATAATGAATTATTGCTATAAATGGAATGTTGTGTGACTCTACACATTATTAATATCACTTTGTTATTATAGAGTATTTATCGTTTGTTGAAATTATAATCTAGAAAAGGTCTTTTACTTCAGGACAAAAGACATGTTTAGCTAAATTTGGATTTATTTTTTCTTAATTTTGTAAATTAAACAATGAATTATCCAACAAAAGTTAAAACAAAACGAGATTTATAAAATTACCATCAGTCTGTTGTAGGATAACTTGATATAATATTAGAAAACAGAAATCCTAAAATTACCATCAGTCTGTTGTAGGATAACTTGATATAATATTAGAAAACAGAAATCCTAAAATTACCATCAGTCTGTTGTAGGATAACTTGATATAATATTAGAAAACAGAAATCCTAAAATTACCATCAGTCTGTTGTAGGATAACTTGATATAATATTAGAAAACAGAAATCCTAAAATTACCATCAATCTGTTGTAGGATAACTTGATATAATATTAGAAAACAGAAATCCTAAAATTACCATCAGTCTGTTGTAGGATAACTTGATACAATATTAGAAAAACAGAAATCCTAAAATTACCATCAGTCTGTTGTAGGATAACTTGATATAATATTAGAAAAACAGAAATCCTAAAATTACCATCAGTCTGTTGTAGGATAACTTGATATAATATTAGAAAACAGAAATCCTAAAATCACGACGAATGGTACTCATATTTTGACATAGATCAGAGGTCTTGTCATAGAGCTAGACTGACGTCAGTAATACAGACATACATCTAGGATCGGAAGTACAATATTTATATATAGCACAGATCAGGGTCTTCGAACCCGGATGTTACGAGAATTGCATGTTTTGATTCTGATATATTGGAATAAGTAACGAATATGAACAGGTATCATGTTTGGATATATTTGTCAATCATTATTTTGCTCAGATCAGTTGGTAAGCATTTGTTGTTACATCTAATATTTAATATCTTGGATATTCAGTTTATTGAACTTTTTATTAGAGACCAAATGTATTGAGAATGTATACTGCTATATTCGTTGGTTAGACATGAATTAAATATTACAATTTAAGCTTGAATGAAGTTTGGCTTTGTTCGCACATTATATTTCTTTTATCATAGACAAATGTGTAAGAGATAAGTAAATATGTTGATGTACTAGAAGATACATAATCTATTATAAGATCGCCATTTGTATATTGACTGTCAAGGCCTTGTCAACTTGTCAAACATAAATGATGTTTAAAAAAAAATGTAGATATCTACATTAATGACTATGAAGTGTTTTCTGAGCAAATTTCATCAGGTCCACAGTCGGATGATTGGAAAGACAAATAACATAAAGGTCTTTGGAACAAGAAAGCCAACGGGTCTAAGCAGTCAGCTAATGCCACATATGTCTGAGGTAGGGGAACCAAATATATCTAATACACCATGTCAGTGCCGAAACACAGGGTACTGGACGGATTACAATTATATAGAAAAAAAACAAGAAAACGTAGATATCAAATTTTGTGCGCACGATGTGTTTCTGGAATAACCTTTATCTGGAACGCTCAATATCGAAATATTAGAAAGCCAAATAATTAAAAAGAGTTTGAAGATACCAAAGGGGTAATCGGAAAGAGTAAATCGAAGAAGGACAGACAATATAATGGACAAAAGAAAACGGACAAAAGGGCAAGCAAAGATCTACAAAACATCACACAGAAAACTAAAGATCGAGCAACACGAACCCCACTAAAAACCGCGGACGAATTCAGGTGCTCCGTACGTGTCCCATCTCCTGCTCCACATGTGACACCCGTCGTGTTACTGTTAAACGACACGAACATCATATAAATTCTGAAGAATGAAAAAAATATGAAATACACAAAACAAAATACAGTGGACAGACACAATAGTAATTATTTTAGCCAAGGTAAGAATTATTGTGACAAATGTACATAATAATACAATGTTGAAGTCAGCCTGTCGGATCATCTTTGTCCAAACTTCTATCCTGTCAGGTCCTACTTCTAACAACAGGACAGAGGTTTCTACTGGATGACCGAGGATGCTAACTTAAACACGGTATTATTCAGTATATGGATAGTTTGAACTATATACTTCTTTCATAAAACGAAATCTTTCAATATTGTAGAAAACGTTGAAAGTTGAATCACACTATTCTTTTGGTCATTTTATTGTCTGTCCATTTTTGATTTATTGTCTTCTATTATACCTTTGATATGGCCCAATTTGTCTTCATATATGACCGGACTGTGATCTTATAGTGCTAGGGTTTACAACTACCCGTGTCTATCGATACCCGCTCATGGCGATGTGTACTCGATACAACATTATGTGATAAAGTTTGTCAGTGGCGACAGGTTGGTGGTTTTCTCCGGGTACGCCGGTTTCCTCCACCTATCAAACTGACCGCCACGATATAAATGATATATTGTTAAAAGTGGTGGTAAGCGCCATAATCCTAACCCATCCTTTCATACATGTCCGTGCACTCTCCTGGCTTGGTACAGGCACTTCAATAAAAAGTGGTGAGATTTGGTCAACAAGATATTAACATTTCTAAGAAGAGTTTGAAGATACCAAAGGAGTAATCTGAATCCGTATATCGAAGAGTAGACAACACAATGGCCAAAAGAAAAAGTACAAAAGAACAAACAACGATCTACAAAGCATACACTAAAGCTAAAGATCGAGTTACACGAACCCCACTAAAACAGGGGTTGAAGGGTGTGCAGTTCCTGCTCCACTAATGGCATCCGTCGTGTTAATCTAGTTACAAGAAAGTTTTAAAATACCACAGGGATATCAGAGGCTCATAAATTGAAGTACGACAGACAATACAAACGAAAAAAGATAAAAAAGAGCGAAAAGACAAACAATTATCAACAAAAAACTACAAAGAAAAATAAAGATCTAGTAAGTGGTGAGATGAGGTGCCACTGACGGGAAAGCCGTTCCTGTTCCACTAGTAGCGCCCGTCGGGCTATTCTTATTAAAAATGCGGTGATAAGTCATGAAATAAGAAAGAAGAACTGGGTTGTCTATGACAAACGGGGCATATCCGAATACTTCTCACACAGATACATTATTGTATTCCATAACGGTAAAACATTTGGCCTCATTGTCAGTATTTTGTCGGAGTTTATAGGTTTTACAGTACTATTTTGTTTACCTATGTTCTAGTGTCAATTCTATATCATAACGAGTAACATCAGTACATGTACTTTATATGACATTTTTATTACGTCGCGACGTTCATTTACCTTTCAGCTACTAGATATTTATTATACCCATGTAGTTTATATCATTTCATGGAAATCACATCGGTAGTGTAATGATTAGCATGCTCGCCTTGAGTGTTATTGATCGTGGGTTCGTACTCCGGTCTTGTCAAACCTGTGTCACTTAATCTCGCCATGATACAGTTAAAACAATTGTTCATTTGGCGTTAAGCAACAATCACTACCAACCACTAACACTCATTTCCTGGATGGACAGCATGATGTTTTAGATCAACTCTAATGTCACCACTGCAGTCTCTACTAAAATGTAACTTTCTTCAAGTTTAACTCTACTGTAGCAAATACCAATTTTAAGGTTTTTGGTTTGATCCGAACGGGGTTAGAAACCACGAACTACCGCAGTAGTATATAAAAGGTTTTCAAGTAGCATTTGTGGAGGAGCGATGATGAGCTACCAGAAGTGATGCCGTGCGCATGCTTGACCAGAAGTAACGTCACGTGACTTTTCCCCTTACTTTTTTCCCCCGTACTTTCCCCGTACTTTTTTCCCGTACTTTTTTTCCCGTACTTTTTTCTTAGTAGTAGTAGTACAACATGTTGCTTGTTGGTGTTCTCTACGACGTCCGCGTCCTATGACCTTCTACGAACTAACCCTTATCATTATCTGCCCCTTTCCCCACCATTTTCTACAAATAAGATTACCCTCCAAGAGCGGTTTCGATCATCCTTCAAAGTATCATTAATATAGTCTTCCAAGATGGGGGTGCCTTAATGTTCCAAGTAAAACATGAATAAAAAAAATCAAAATGATATAAATTCCAACACTTCAGAAAAATGACGGGAAAATGAAATAAACAAGTAACTGATATTTTTTAACCGTTGTAGTTTGTAAAAAGTACTGGAAAAAAGTACGGTAAAATGCTTAATAACGTCATACACAAGAAAAAAACATTTTTACTGAAAAATACTTACTTGAAATCTGTAAAACTTGTGATTCTCTACTTTGTAGAATGTGGTTTCTATTGTTATGACGTAGTAGTAGTTGTTTGTGTAAAATAAGTATTCAACCATAACGCTATTAGATTTATAGATATTACAATCTAATAACATAATGATCCGAATATATTTTTTTTTTTTTGCTATTCTATTTTCTTTCTTTGTCTTTTATTGGCATAACTTTGTACAAACTTAACAATAGTCAGACAGTTTACAATCAGTCACTGACATAACTTTATACAAACTTAACAATAGTCAGACAGTTTACAATCAGTCACTGACATAACTTTATACAAACTTAACAATAGTCAGACAGTTTACAATCAGTCACTGACATGACTTTATACAAACTTAACAATAGTCAGACAGTTTACAATCAGTCACTGACATGACTTTGTACAAACTTAACAATAGTCAGACAGTTTACAATCAGTCACTGACATGACTTTGTACAAACTTAACAATAGTCAGACAGTTTACAATCAGTCACTGACATGACTTTATACAAACTTAACAATAGTCAGACAGTTTACAATCAGTCACTGACATAACTTTGTACAAACTTAACAATAGTCAGACAGTTTACAATCAGTCACTGACATAACTTTATACAAACTTAACAATAGTCAGACAGTTTACAATCAGTCACTGACATAACTTTATACAAACTTAACAATAGTCAGACAGTTTACAATCAGTCACTGACATGACTTTATACAAACTTAACAATAGTCAGACAGTTTACAATCAGTCACTGACATGACTTTGTACAAACTTAACAATAGTCAGACAGTTTACAATCAGTCACTGACATGACTTTGTACAAACTTAACAATAGTCAGACAGTTTACAATCAGTCACTGACATGACTTTGTACAAACTTAACAATAGTCAGACAGTTTACAATCAGTCACTGACATAACTTTGTACAAACTTAACAATAGTCAGACAGTTTACAATCAGTCACTGACATGACTTTACGAAATAACACACCAACTGATACAACAACAACAGTACATGTTTTGTATTTTTATCTTTTTTACTTTGTTTTGTAATAAAGAAACTAATACATTACAATTCAGAAAACGTAAACCGTCTATTAAACAAGGAAAAGCTTTGCTTCCTCGACGAAATAAAATAGTTAACAGTTGTCTGTTTCTATCTTGTAAAGTCTCTTTATTTAAAATTCTTTCCACCATTTCCTCTGTTAAAATTTGGTTCTGTTTTAAATAATCTGCTATATCGGAGGTAGGTAACTCCGCTACAAGTCTTACATAATTCTTGATTAGTTGACCATGGTCTTCTTTAGACATGCCACAAGGTTTAACTGTTTTCTGTTCATCTTTTTGAGATTGTTGTTCTTTAAAGGTTGTAATGTTGACAGATTTACGTCTCAAATTTTGAAACATCTTAATTTTGTCATCTGTAGATGTGTAAGGTATAAAACTGATATATAATTGTTGTAATATCATTGTTTCTTCTTGAAGTTTGATAAACTTTACAATTTCTGTTCCTGACGAAGCCATTTTTAGAAATTCTACATGATTTATTTTTTTTTATACAACAAAAAAAAAACAAAAACAAAAATATATATATAAAAAAGAAAAAAAGAAATTGTTATATTGTACTGTTATGAATAAATTATGAATAAATATACAAAATACTATGAACAAATACACAACTAAGTCTACAAAGACTGACCCACAATACAATAACCATTTCATACTGTAAACATGTCTTCAAAATAAGAAGGCTTGGCGTTTTTTATACTGTCTGAAAAATACTTTTCTAATTATTAATTGTTTAATGCATGATTTAGATATATATTTTTGTTTTAATTTTTCAATGCGCACTTTTCGTTTTTCATCTTTGTCATGTTCACATGGCTTACAATAGGTTCTAAAAATAGGTGTTCCAAGAGTATTTATTAAATTGAATTAAAGGTTTTAGCGTTTTACAAGTACTCCAAAACTTCAATACTGTTTTGGTCTGCTGCAATGGAAAAAGTATGAAGTGTTTATTATCATATACTGATATCATTTTCCATAAAAATAAAATTATACCATTCCTCAAAGCTAACAATTTGATTTTGAACATAGTCATTAAATTCAGGCTTTGGTTATGAGGTAATTGCGAATACACGGTCTTGCTTTTTGTAAGGTCCATCCGAAATCGATTCTGTATTTCTATACCTTTGTCGTAGTTAAGAGCAATACATTTTGATTTTATTTAGGAGGTAAAGCTTGCAGAAAAATATGTATTGGACCGAACCGTTTCAATGTACCTATTCGACAAACCTCACAAATATAGTACCCGAAAGTCCAGACCTGAGTTGGATTCGGATTTCCGCAAGTTTGCAAACGGGTCAGAGCTCCAGATAAGCTGCGTGTTTGCGTTTTATACGCTAAAAAAACGAGTAAAAACGCATGTATTATCAGATCAGAGTGTACACATTACGCATACATATTGCTGTGTAAGCAAACTTTCCAAATTCGGAGCGTATTTGTACGCTGTTAACGATAATACAGTCGTGTACATTAACAATACATTTTTGTCTTTGAGAAATTCCCCGTAATTACTTCCCTTTATACTTTTCGCAGGAGAGAGCGTATACATCCGAGGGGTACCGAATATTTGCCTTTCTAAGCATCGATGTCAAAAGAGATCTGATTGGATGTTTACGATAAATCATCCAATCGCGGTCAATATTACAAATAAATGCGGTGCTCCTTATAAGGAGTGGTTTACGTTATAAGTAAGAACTAAAACGAAAATAAATATGGGAACACGTTGTTCGTTGAAAATGAGCAAATAGCTTGTCAGGGTGTGGTGTCAGTTATATAAAGTAAACACAGAATAAATTATTTACAACATTTTATTAATAAAATTGACACAATTGTGTCAAATTAAACAGAGATATACATTTCACTTGCATCCTGCGTTTATTGAATAACACTTGTGTCAAACATAATTTTAAACGTGTACATGTAAGCAATCTTTTCTGAAGTAGAGAGTACAATATGCAAATACCCATCATTTTCAAAAGTAAGGGGTAATTACCCTTTGGACTTGAAAATTATCTGGAGCTCAGCGGGTGAAATCTGTTGCTCTATGCTCACACAAAAAAGGGACCACAAGAGCTACGGTTTCGAGGCTAGATTGTTCGGTAGTTGGATTTACAACTACATATGCAATCAGGGCTTATCACACCTCATGGCGAGCTGTACTCGATACAACATTATGTGATAAAGTTTGTTGAATGTGGCGTTAAACACCATAACCCTAACCCTTGGCAGTAAGCATTCGATAGAAATAGCAACAGAGAGTATAATACTATGTTGCTCTGTATACTATATTTACCACACAGATGCCGCCTGTACATTGCCAGCAGCCATACAGAACAGTCGATGGAACGATAAAACATGGTCGTTACTGCTGACATTCGATATATCTTCAATGGCAGGATGGCCAGTCAATGCTCGTGGAGAAGTCCTGGAAGATTATGATTGTATATCTAATACAGACAACGTATATATTCTCAAGTAAGTGAAATACACTATATAAGACAAATCACCTTTATAATAATAAAATATTATGTATGCGAGTGATTGTTAGCAGTTAAAGTGGTTTATTACTTGGAGCTTGTTCTGTCTAACTCAAATATCTCTCCATTGTCGGTAGCCCACAGCTGACCACGCTACGCTTCGATTACTCTGCACTCATCATCCATATGGTTCAACTGGCAGATAAATGCTCTTAGTCATGTGATCATTTTAGAATACTTTAATAAGTTCTGACGACTGTCTCTATAGCGAATCAAATCACAGATTTTAAATGTATTTAATTTAAGAAATGATGGGAGTCTCCATTTTTTCCAATATAATTTGTTCATCCCAAAACAGGAGATTAACAATATCAGACGATGATTTTGATTGGTTACTATTAATAACCTTTTTCAACAAAGAATTAGTTGTCAGTTGACCCACGTGTGATGAGTAGAGAGTAATCGAAGTGTACTTTTTTTAAACGATTGGCTATACGGCTTAGACTTTATCAACTTTTCCAATAAATGGTCCACAAAAGTCCTATAATTTTTTACTCACATTGCCTTTCCGGTGGTTTCGGGGAAGGCAGAGTGTATAACTTGTTATCCATTCTTCCTAAATATGGTTCACAAATTTCTTCATTTGCAGTTATTCTTTGATTTGAAAATTTATTGAAAAGTTAAACAATCGGTATTATCATTAATTTTCCACTGAGTGATCTCCCCTTTGAGTTTGTGACAATTCCTTAATTGGAAACCTTCTGGAAATCACTATGCGTATAATAACATGATCACTGTGTAAATCGTATTAATAAAATGTTACCTATTATAGGAGTGTTCAAGCTTATAGCCAGCGTGGAGAATTCAAATGGATTTATTTATGTATGAGATTTACAAAAGTTACAGACAATCTGTTCTATTACTATTTAATGTCAGGTAAGATTGCCATGCATAGTCTTTAATACTACAGTAAGTTATTAACATGATGATATGTCATATCAAATTGCATATACCATGTATACATCACTTTGTACATAACATATTTGTCTAAATCACTTAATATATTAATCACAGATAGTATTGACATTTCAAAGAGATGAATACAGATAAACAAATCTATGGAACAAGTTTAAATAACTGAAATCAAGTCAAAATAAACCATAGAAACATGGAATAGAATAATATGTTCAAAATTGTCTTTTACCTCGTAGAAAACACCTATCATGCTACTAAACCATATTGATGAGTTGGCCGCGACCCATTAATTTAGCACTCTACTACCAAACCATATTTATGAGTTGGCCACGACACATTAGTTTAGCACTCTACTACCAAACCATATTTATGAGTTGGCCGCGACCCATTAGTTTAGCACTCTACTACCAAACCATATTTATGAGTTGGTCGCGACCCATTAGTTTAGCACTCTACTACCAAACCATATTTATGAGTTGGCCACGACACATTAGTTTAGCACTCTACTACCAAACCATATGTATGAGTTGGTCGCGACCCATTAGTTTAGTAAACTACTGCCAAACCATATGTGTGAGTTGGTCGAGACCCATTAGTTTAGCAAACTACTGCCAAACCATATGCATGAGTTGGTCGCGACCCATTAGTTTAGCAAACTACTGCCGTACCATATGTGTGAGTTGGTCGAGACCCATTAGTTTAGCACTCTACTGCCAAACCATATGTGTGAGTTGGTCGCGACCCATTAGTTTAGCACTCTACTGCCAAACCATATGCATGAGTTGGCCGCAACCCATTAATTTAGCATTCTACTACCAAACCATATGTATGAGTTAGCCGCAACCCAATAGTTTAGCACTCTACTGCCAAACCATATGTATGAGTTAGCCGCAACCCAATAGTTTAGCACTCTACTTCCAAACCATATGTATGAGTTGGTCGCGACCCATTAGCTTAGTAAACTACTGCCAAACCATATGTATGAGTTGGTCGCGCCCCATTAGTTTAACAAATAACTGCCACACCATATGGATCCTTTAGTGCGCGACCCACTAGTTTAGCAAATTACTGCCAAACCATATGCATGCGTTAGGGCAGGACCCATTAGTTTAGCAAACTACTGCCAAACCATATGTGTGAGTTGGTCGCGACCCATTAGTTTAGCATTCTACTGCCAAACTATATGTATGAGTTGATCGCGACCCATTAGTTTAGCACTCTACCGCCAAACCATATGTATGAGTTGGTCGCGACCCATTAGTTTAGAAAACTACTGCCAAACCATATGTGTGAGTTGGTCGCGACCCATTTAGTTTAGCACTCTATTATCAAACTATATGTGTGAGTTGGCCGCAACCCATTAGTTTAGCATTCTACTTCCAAACCATATGTATGAGTTGGTCGCGACCCATTAGTTTAGCAAACTACTGCCAAACCATATGTATGAGTTGATCGCGACTGATTAATTTAGCAAACTACTGCCAAACCATATGTATGAGTTGGCCCTGACCCATTAATTTAGCATTCTACTACCAAACCATATGTATGAGTTGGCTGCACCCCAATAGTTTGGCTGTCTACTTCTAAAGCATATGCATGAGTTGGTCGCGGCCCATTAGTTTAGTAAACTACTGCCACACCATATGTATGAGTTGGTCCCGACCCATTAGCTTAGCAAACTACTGCCAAACCATATGCATGCGTTAGTGCGGGACCCACTAGTTTAGCAAACTACTGCCAAATTATATGTGTGAGTTGGTCGCGACCCATTAGTTTAGCACTCTACTGCAAAACTATATATATGAGTTGGTCGCGATCCATTAGTTTAGCAAACTACTGTCAAACCATATGTGTGAGTTGGTCGCAACCCATTAGTTTAGCACTCTACTGCATGTATGAGTTGGTCGCGACCCATTAGCTTAGCAAACTACTGCCAAACCATATGCATGCGTTAGTGCGCGACCCATTAGTTTAACATTCTACTTCCAAACCATATGTATGAGTTGGTCGCGACCCATTAGTTTAGCTAACTACTGTCAAACCATATGTATGAGTTGGTCGCGACCCATTAGTTTAGCTAACTACTGTCAAACCATATCTATGAGTTGGTCGCGACCCATTAGTTTAGCAAACTACTGCCAAACCATATGTATGAGTTGGTCGCGACCCATTAGTTTAGCACTCTACTGCAAAACTATATATATGAGTTGGTCGCGATCCATTAGTTTAGCAAACTACTGTCAAACCATATGTGTGAGTTGGTCGCGACCCATTAGCTTAGCAAACTACTGCCAAACCATATGCATGCGTTAGTGCGCGACCCATTAGTTTAACATTCTACTTCCAAACCATATGTATGAGTTGGTCGCGACCCATTAGTTTAGCTAACTACTGTCAAACCATATGTATGAGTTGGTCGCGACCCATTAGTTTAGCAAACTATTGCCAAACCATATACATGCGTTAGTGCGGGACCCATTAGTTTAGCAAACTACTGCCAAACCATATACATCCTTTAGTGCGCGACCCACTAGTTTAGCAAACTACTGCCAAACCATATGCATGCGTTAGTGCAGGACCCATTAGTTTAGCAAACTATTGCCAAATCATATACATGCGTTAGTGCGGGACCTATTAGTTTAGCAAACTACTGCCAAACCATATGCATCCTTTAGTGCGCGACCCACTAGTTTAGCAAACTACTGCCAAACCATATGCATGCGTTAGTGCAGGACCCATTAGTTTAGCAAACTACTGCCAAATCATATGTATGAGTTGGTCGCGACCAATTAGTTTAGCAAACTATTGCCAAACCATATGCATGCGTTAGTGCGCGACCCATTAGTTTATCAAACCACTTTCAATAGAAAAGTAGATATCTAATTTAGTGCGCATGATGTGCTTCTAGAATAACCTTCATCAGGTACTCTCAATGTCAAAAGATTGAAAAGCTAAATAATTTAAAAGTCTGTGTGAGGAATAATTCCAAAGGGCCTGAACATGATGGCTAACATTGGCTAAAGTTACCTATTCCCTAACCTTCATCATGTACTCTTAAAATCAAAAGAGATTTATGACATAATTGACCAATGTAACAATAACAATTAATTAATGATCAATCTTAAACCAATCTGTCCATTGTTAAAGTAAAGTAATTGACTTTATATCTATAGATCTAGATACCACAGTAATACCAAATGTAAGAGTGTTTAACCCAGAAACAGCATTGATACCCCCTGATACTGATCCTACTTGTGATTTCTGTACCTTCACCACTCCGCCACCTGATACTGAATATAATTTACTTCAAAGACAAGGTAGTGTATTAATTGTTATTTAATCTTTTAGATGTTAGATAATAAGTTTATCTAAATTTCTTACTCATTGACTCTGCATACAATGTACTTTTCTACTGATTGGAACTAGAAGTGTATTCTTACAAATTAAAAAGTTTGTCATGTTTGGGAGAGGTATTTTTTAGAAATACCAGTCGAGAGACAATAAAAATTCCCAAAGCGATATTGGAGATATACATTTAGATTCAATAATAATATAATAATTACTTAAAATAATATAATTCAATACATTAGAAGATTATGCTTTTATTATTATTATTTACCAGATTTTATGGGTTGTCTTCCCCCTTGACCTTCAGAGTCACCGTGTGTCTCCAAAGCTTTTTTTTGTTTTGTATTGTCTTAATATGTTTTCAAATTACATTTAATTATTACAAATCATATGTGTATTTTATGTTCTTTAATTTGTAAATGATTATTCTGCTCAGTACTGGGCTCCATGATTGGAAAATAAAATATCTTGTATCTTGTATCTTGTATATCTCTTTAATTGTACATCTAATATTAATCAGAACAATGACTAAATACTTTCCGTTTGTTGGTTCAGCACTTTAAGCAATAATTCATCTATATCATGGCGACCAGTTTTAGTGGTGGAAGAAGCCCGAGCACCCGGAGTGAACCACCGACCATGGGCAAGCAACTGGTAAACTTGATCACTTGTGGCTGCGAGTCGAGTGCACCATTTTTGTAATTAACAAAGCCGGACACGAACCCACGAGGTATTGGTGATAGGCTTGTATGAGTTGTTAGGTAATCCAATTACCTAAATCATTGAGCCACCCGAGCCCTTTTTTAATTTGATTAATCACGGTATATATAGAACGGTAATAAAGAAAAATTCCGAATAGTTTCTACCGGGTTAAAGCTCGCGTTTAAGTAAAACAGGCAAATTTGTATTTGGCCAAGAGAAAGCAAGTGAAATCCTCGTGCAAATACCCCGACGGTGGTGAAAAGGGTCGACTCAATTTCAGGATACTTATATAAGATTTACGTATAAGAAAAACGATAGACGACGTCGTCGGTTCTTGGCTTTAGGTAATGATAAACATTCGTTTTTAAGAAAACATACTGACTGATGTTGAATGTTTTCAATATTCATTTTTATTGTATTCATATTATAGTAAATATACAATCAAGCCTCGTTATCTCAATCTGTGATTAGTCCATTTTATAAAATGTTAGAGAATACCGTAGGGGCAATAAAAAATGGACAATCCAGAGAAACTGGCAACACAGGGCACACAAGACAAACAAAAACAAAACAAAACACAACACAATATGACAATCCAGAGAAACTGGCAACACAGGGCACACAAGACAAACAAAAACAAAACAAAACACAACACAATATGACAATCCAGAGAAACTGGCAACACAGGGCACAGAAGACAAACAAAAAACAAAACAAAACACAACACAATATGACAATCCAGAGAAACTGGCAACACAGGGCACACAAGACAAACAAAAAACAAAACACAACACAACACAATATGACAATCCAGAGAAACTGGCAACACAGGGCACACAAGACAAACAAAAAACAAAACACAACACAACACAATATGACAATCCAGAGAAACTGGCAACACAGGGCACACAAGACAAAAAAAACACTATGCGGAAACAAACACAAATAACGTAAATAAGACATGAGCCCTCCTACAAACAATTGGAGGTAAAGACGAACCGAACATCGTTTTTATGCTGACATCGTAACGGACATCAAAACGTAATGACACGTAATAGGACAACACAAAAAACTAATAACAAATGAGAAACACGGATACTACTAAAAAACCTTGGGTTCTCGCAAAGGATAGACAGTTCCTGCTTCTTATAAGACACCCACCGTATCTATGGATAACTCATAGATAATTCGTTTTCGCTGATTGCTCGGGATAAGTATTTAGTCTGTTTGTTATATCGTTTAACGCTTGTGTATCAAGTTTTACTGGAATATTCCACTTTTTTAAAACTAATATCGTCGTCCAATCGTCTTCGACTAAACAAATGTAGTATTCTTTCTCCAAAAAATGGTTGTGTGTTTGTTACTACAATATCTACAGCATTATACACAATGGATATCATATTTGGAACAAATGAATGTGGTCTTTTGAATACAGATATTCTCGCACTCGGTTTTTATAAGTACATGTGGAGACTTTGTTTTTAAGTATACTGTGACTGATAGTCAGTCGCTTTCCTGGGAATCACTTCTATCATCGGTACTCTGCTTTGGTGTAATGTTTTATTTACTGACAATTTGCAGGAACCTCCGAGACCTTAACAACAACTCCATCTTTATGCCTTCCCTGTACAACTACTGAAGCTATGTGTGATGCTCAACCTACAATGACCATTACAACTACAGCAGGTTGTTAATAACTTTAAAATCTCAAATATGATTTTGTCTTATTTTTTTCAGCGATCCATTAATATTTAGCAATATCCTGAATCGGCTCACATTCATTGTTGAATGCTCTAACATTTTCATATCAAGCTCTTTACTCTTAGAACCCAATGATTTCATATGGTCGTTGGTTATTAGTCGTTTGTGATCCGATATAAGATGACATTAGATGTTAGTTGATCACCAAATAACAAAATTTAATAAATCTCTAACAAAAATCTAATTTTAATTTTCTTAAACATAATTGTATTTATTCTGAATTCTTGTTTGTTACGGGATTGTCGTGGTCGTGATCGTATGGTAGTTGGATTCATAACTACCTATGCAATCAGTTCCTAACACCACTAACGTTGTGAGTTCGAACTCTGCTCAGGCGAGGTGTATTCGATACAACATTAAGTGATAAAGTTTGTCAGTGACTTGCGGCAGGTTGATGGTTTTGTCCGGGTACTCCGGTTTCCTCCACCAAAAAAACTGACCTCCACGATATAACTGAAATATTGTTAGAAGTGGCGCTAGACGCCATAATCACCACTTGTTTGTTGCAATTCTGATCAAGAGTCCAAGCTTCTCTTGGTGTACTCTAATTTTAATTTAGTAAACCATAAAAAGCTACTATCAGACTATAGATTTATGGTTTGATAGCAAGAGTTGTTACTGATCAGGCTAACAGACAACTATGAATTTATTTACGACATTAATTTAATATGGTTTGGCTGTAGGTTATTTCAATAATATACGATCTGTTAATCTATCACTGGGTGGTTTGATGATGTTCGTGTTGCTTAACAGTAATACGACAGGAGTCTCTAATGGTGCAGATACTGATAACCCTTCCGGTTAAAGGGGAGTCATCAATCAAAATTAATGCAGTCACCACCATGTTTTGGTTTACTGTTACGGAATATCTGTGTCTCAAATTGCCACATATACTTCCTTTGTCGTAATCACAATCCGGTACTTTCCTAATTCTTGACTTATCAACGGGTGTGTGCCAAGAGTAATATGACGGGTGACACCAGTGGAGCAGGAACTACTTAGTCTTCCCGAGAACATGGGTTATCTCCAGTTTTTAGTGGACTTTGCTTAGCCCAATCTTTAGTTTTCTGTGTAATGCTTTGCCTTTTTTCTCTTAGCCATTTTATTGTCTGTCCTCATTCAAATCGTGACTTTCGATTACCTCTAGGCTTTGGTATCTTTAGACTTTTCACAACACCTTTTCTTCTATTAAATCATGATATCTTTACAATTTGTTTCAAAACATACGAGTTATAAGTGGTTGCATTGCGAGTTGTTAATATCCATTAAATTCTAACAACCCACTACTAAACCATATCAGCGAGTTAGTAGTGACCCAATAGTTTAACAAACGACTACCAATCCACATGTATGAGATGGTAGCAAGCTATTGAATGCATGTGAATGTTTACTAATTTCAGCATCACACTATCAAATCATAGCTTATTTGTAAATTGCTTTAATGAGTTGTTGGCCCATATTTTCTGTTTTGGGTAATACATTTATTAATTTTAATTTAGCACCAGCACAGACCGAAAATCCAGTGACATCAGGTTAGAATTGTAAAACTGTTAATGTCATGTGTAAGCCAGTGTATGATGTAACTTATCACCAAGTAACACGACGGGCGCCAGATATGGAGAAGGAACTGCTTACACTTCTGGAGCATCTGAGTTCATAGTGCAGGTTTTAATGGGTTCGCGTTGCTCGATCTTTAGTTTTCCATGTAATGTTTTATAGATCATTGGTTGTCCTATTTTTGCCATTACATTATCTGTCCTTCTACGATTTACAGCTTCTTATTAACCCTTTGGCATCTTAAAACTTGTTTTTGCCTTTTTTCTCGATATTTGACATTTATCTTTTATCTTTTATCTTTAAAAACATAAATCCAATCAAATATTGTAATTATTTTCTACAAGAACAAGTGTTTCGTTTCAAATGTATGTCATTGCCTACGGTTTTCAGAATAATCTTAATAGTAGTGTTTAGGTTTAAATATTTGAAGGAAATATATCGCACTTAAGTACAATCTTTATCTTTTATTTATATAGGTCAGTCCCCCAACACTGTGGTAACCACACCTACGATTGCACCAATAATACAGACGCCACAAGTTGTTAATACTGGTAACAATTTTTATTTATTGACAATTTGCAATAATAATTGTCATTTTGTTGGGCCAGAAAACTAAGATCCTGATTTCCTGTTTTTACTGTTTTTATCCTTCATTAACGCTTTACGGGACTCTTGACCTTAACATATTAAGGTGAAATGAATTGTATTAGAAGAACGGCAAGTATAATAAAATGTATTGAACTTGGTATTAACACGCCTGCAGATTGTTTTATATGAAAAATGAAATATGTTTAAATTAGATGAACGCAAAGTACGCAAGTCTGAGGAGATCTCAAATTGAAAGGACGAACCGGAGAGAAAACAAGAACAATACAAGCACAAAGGTAAAACGAACGAAGGTTTGAACAGCACAAATTCCCCACTAATAAATTGGTAATACCAGGTATGTTGAATGACCAGTTCACATCTTCTGTCTAATGAAATCGTGATCTACAAAGTCAGTGAAGGAACAGAGTTTGTATTTCAGACATATCAATAGAGACACAACTATTCCGTATGAATCCACTAAGGTTTTCAGTTTCTAAAGCAAATACATAAGGCCGTTTAAAAACAAAACTTATTGACAGAAGAGGTGCTTTCAATTTTCCCATTTGTGAACATTCCAATAATATGTAACACTATTCCAACAGAAACATCATATGTAATATATATCTCTCAGTTGATCCGATATTCCAGAGCTTGTGGTACCCATCATGATTTCAGTCATAGAGGGTTGATATTCCAGAGCTTGTGGTACCCATCATGATTTCAGTCATAGAGGGTTGCTGCTAACAAGTAAACAACTGAACCAACGATCATAGTGGTTAAGTTGAAGTCATCAAACAGTTGTACGGTCATCACCATGACTTGTTAAACGTTACGGAATTTCTATGTCATAATCGTGATTCACAAAGTCAGTGAAGGAACAGAGTTTGCATTTCAGACATATCAATAGAGACACAACTATTCCGTATGAATCCACTAAGGTTTTCAGTTTATTGACTTATTGACTGAAGAGATGCTTTCAATTTTCCCATTTGTGAACATTCCAATAATATGTAACAATATTTCCAACAGAAACATCATATGTAATATATATCTCTCAGTTGATCCGATCCGACACGACGTGTGACACTAATGGAGGAGGAACTGTTTACCCTTCCGAATCACCTGAGTTCATCACCGGTTTTAAGTGGGGTTCGTGTTGCTCAATTCTTAGCTTTTTGTGTAGTGTTTTGTAGATCATTGTTTGATGTGTTCTACTACGTTTAGTAGGGTGCTTGTAGACTAGTTTCACGCTGTTCTGTCCTTGTGTCCGTGCACCGTCATATCTTTTGTGCACATTTTACGTGCATTGTTCTCTACACTTGAACAACAGATAATAATTTGTATATGCTTCAGGCTATTAAGCATTAGGCAAGTTATCAAGCAAAACATGAGAAAGTCCGTAAAAATCTATCATCTGGAAATCGTGATATATAATATTTAAAAGATCCATGTTTGAATTTATTTTATAGTGTTTATTTTTCTGTTTTCATACAATGCATTGCTTATTGCTTACATTTAATTTAATCGTGTTTTATTGATAGATCAAACAGATAATCCAAACCTAACCCTCCTGATATTATCTGCTCTATCTGGTGTAATACAAATTGGGGTAAGTGAACTAGGAGTGAGTGAGTGATTGTTGTTTAACGCCAAATGAGCAATGTTTCAGCTATCATGGCGAGAACAAGTTAAATTCAATGAAATGATTATGATGAGGATGATGATGATGTCCACTTCTAGCTAGATCAACATGTTTAGTTGGTATACAAAACATTATAATGCTAACTCACTGAAACAACAGACCGTGGGTAGACCTGTCTTTCCACTCGGACACATTATTATGATTCCCTGTCAAACAATTTTTGCTCTTACTCCTTTAAATCTCGCGCCTAGCGGAGAAGTAGAAAATGACAATTTTATAGTCTTTGGCTTGAGGCGAAAATGGCTTCAAACCCACGTGTTATGTAGTTGTTTGGATGGTTTCGTAAGTTTGTGTAAGAGTTATCTCCGTTTGTGCTTTGTCCGGATTTGTTTTATGTATTATCTGGCTCTGGAATAAATGTTAGAAATGGCAGTAGACGTGTTTTTGTTGTTCATTTAATTTGTGATTGCTACAGGGCACGCATTGTGTCCTGTTACATCATTACATGGTGGAGAACTTTAAAAATCTCAATTCCCCAATGATATAAGACATTGCATTTTGGTACCATCTGGATTTTAAAAGGCAAGAATGCTGCTCAAGTAGATTTTTTTGGTGCTCGTTTTCAATGTCGTCTGCGTGATGGACCTGTCTGTGTGTGAAATAGTCAAAATCGTCGTGTGTTGATTGATATGTATCCCACCTTTTTAAAATTCGTTAAACCTGTATGTATTTTAAAATGTTCATCATGGATGGAGTAGGATTTAAATCACTGAAATGTTGGTGTGGATTGATTTGCTACAGCTTGAGTTAGCACGTGGTCCGTTGAAAATTTCATTGGAGTGGGAAGGATATTGCCTTTCCAATTTCAAACTTTGCTAAATTGTTGTTTTCAATATTCTAAATTTACGCTGGGCACCTGTAAATTGTAAATAATACATTGATGAGACTATATTGTTTTTCACGCTAGGATCGTGCGTTGAATATTTTGTCCGTCAGTTGTGTTCGTTATCAGCGAGTTTTCTTTAATTTGAGCTACTGATTAATGCATATGAAGTTTGTTTTCAATTTTACACATGTGACACATTTGTGATATCGACGAAAAGATGTGAGAAACCTAGTGATAATACCAGCACGGTAGATCGTGATGCCTGGTATTATATGTGAGGACGGTTCAGGATATCTGCAGCGCATCAACTTATTCTTACATTTGTGAAATTTCTAAATCAAATTAAGCCATGGCTTGGCTCATAGCCAGAAATGATAGGTGATTTGCTCATTTGCATATTCAAAATGGCGGCTCAAAAAGAATTTGGATTTTAACATATAGTTGAACGGGAAACTTTCTGTTAGCTTGGGCCGGTTTGAACAATATCTCAAAATATTACAGCTGTACCATGAAAACTCAAGGTTCCCACACAGTTTCAAATGTTGAAGCGGAAGCGCCATTCAAAAGCATTGAGAAGAAGTGAAAAAATGCATCCTGCACGGTTTTCAAGACCTAAAAGCACTTTTCTTCCAATCCCCATTCTAGTTGCCGGGACAAATTCGGTCAGTTACGGTAACATTGTTGAGGAATCTTTCTTCGATAAATATTTTGCTGAAAAATTAAAGGTTCCCACGATAATTTAAAAGAGGGCTTCACAAGTTTTTTTTTACCTTTCTAGTAAATATTCAATAGGGGTTCACGCAAAAAAATCTACTCTTTCGTAAAACTGCTTCTGCTAGACATAGCATTATTTGAGTAAGCACTGCATTCCATTGTAAATGTAAATAAACAATTAAAAAAGGCTCCACAAGGGTATTTTTGTATTTCGACAAAACAACAGAACAAGTAACTAGAATCTATAATACAATTGGTAGCAATACTGCTGATATATAAAGATCAAAAAATTTAACAATATATACAGTCAAACCTGTCTCTAAAGGGCACTCAATGGAACTAAAAAATGTGCCCTTGATGAGCAGTTGCCCTTTATATACAGGTTAAAATTATATGCACTATACATTTATGGAGAAAATGAGGCTGCCCTTTATAGACAGTGGTTTGTTATATAGAGGTGCCCTTTAAGGCAGGTTTAACTGTACTAAGCGATTTCAATGACATACTAATACTTATGTGGGGCAGAAATTGAAAAAAAATGCACAATATATTTTTCATTGACATATTTTTATTTCATGGAAAAAGGGGGGGGCAGTGCATTAAATATATTTTCGATCTTTTACACACATCATCGGATTCCTAATAAATATATGATGACAATTAATTTTGATACGATCACAAATAATTATGAAGTTATTTATGTGATCAAAACTGTGGTGAAATATTATTTATAAAAAATAGATACGAGTTTTCATCAGCGTCTTCCAAATATGGTTCAACGTTTATTTGCCGACGTCATTACATGACGCGATTTGGTTTATGAATATTCATGAGCAAAATCACCCATGATTTCTGGCTATGTGATGCTGTAGTATCTTGACATCAGTAACTCGAATAATTCAGCGCCCTCTATTCGCTGTCGCTACAGTCGAGGGCTTGAACTCGCTTCTTGTTAAAAATCCTTCAAGTGCTCTCTGAATTACGTGACCAATCAGCGAGCTTCTTTTTCTTGAGTGTGCGCAATTGCACTTCCGTTAGAGTAATATATTGTTTACAAACATGGAAGTGGACGCCGCCTTGAGTTCTATCGAGACAAAATACTCGTTTAAATTCAAAGAAAAGCAAATCCAAGCTATCAAATCAATTGTAAGTGGAAAAGACACATTTGTTGTTTTGCCAACCGGCTACGGAAAGACTAAAATTTATGCACACTTGCCAGAAATATACGAACATTTGGACAATTTTGGGACAGTGCTTGTGATATCACCACTCAAATCTTTGATGATGGACCAAGTAACCAAACTTACATCGATTGAAATTAATGCCACATTGGTTGGTGAGTGTCAGAAGGATAAAGGCGTTGCAGACAAAATCGCGGAAGGGGCATTCACAACTGTATTTATGTCACCAGAGGCTGCACTTGCCCCTGCCACTGGTATGTGGAGGAGATGTTTCACATCAGGATTTTCCCACGACAACCTGAAAGCCATTGTAATTGATGAAGCTCACTGCATAACTAAATGGTAAGTTTTATTGAAATATCAAAGTACCGAAATTGCAGTAAATTGAGTTCTGCATATGGCCATTTCGACATTTATGTCTCATCAGTGCAGATAAAATCAAAACATTTGGAAGACCAAAAACCAAAAGATATTAAAGGGCTGATAGAGAACGAATAACCTAAACTTAAAGGGCCTAAAATTAAATTCACATGTTACGTCATTGTTAATTCATTTATAATAAAGGACAGGTCAGTCTTGCATACCTGTGACACTGAAGCACAAGTCTTTACTGTTCAGATTTTTCTTCATACATGAACATGTATTCCTTTTCCAGGTAACTTCAGTATTTTATTCTTTTGGCATTTATGATGCAAAATAAGTGTTATATCCACTTCAAACAAGTTGCAAATGGTAGTGAATTATCCCCAATTTTAGAGTTTTCATTGATAAGGTGACAGTTGTAGGTGACATCATGTAACAAACTTGATTTTTTTTCAACTCGAAAACCAAAAACAATGGTAGAAAATAAAGTTGAAATTTATGATAGAACTACATGGTTATGAGTAATGACTAGATTAAAAAAACTTTCAATATCGGATTACAGTTAATGTAATGTCGCAAAATCTTTTAAGATGTACGTATAACAATTAAATGAACAATCCACGACAAATACAAACACAATTCACTGTTCATGTTTAGTCTTCAGCAGAAAACATACACTATAAGGTAAGGTATATTGATCAGATAGCACCTGTATTTAAATTCAGAAAACAAGTAACACAGAATTAGTTAAGATATACAATACATGTATATAATTTACATGTACTTTCAGGTACAAAAAAAACCCAATTATTTTAAATATTTTCTTTTTTACAGGGGTACTGAATTCCGACAAGATTATGGCAGATTATCAGAGCTTCGTTCAATCTTACCAGATGATGTAACATATGTAGCTTTAACCGCCACCGCAACAACAAATATGAAGTCACAGATCTTCAAGAAGTTGGACATGATGGAGGAAGAAACCAGTGTAGTATATGAATTACCAGATCGAAGAAATATAACTTATCATGTAAAGAACCGTTAATGAAGCGATCGATAGTGAGTGGAATATAACGACTGGATTATTCGGGTTATGACATCAGGTGATGATTGCATCGCCGGTGGTTCGATTTATTTCAGAAATAAAACCTGTTCGTTTCTTGTGAAACATTTAGGAGTTTGAGGTCTCTGCTGAATTCATCGTATTGTGACGTAGATGTCCGGCCAGTTGATGTATTCACTCTCCCGTCAAAGCTGAATATTTGTTAGGCCATGTACACATTCCGACTTCATATTTAATTAACACTATGTACCTGTATTTTGAAAGTTTGGATTTGATAGTAATTTAGATTTACAAAAACTTTCGGACCATTGTACAAATTTGGAAAATGTTATTTTGTGGGGCGGGATGTTATGTAGTTGTTTGTATGGTCTCGTAAGTTTGTGTAAGAGTTATCTCCCTTTGTACTTTGTCCGGATTTATTTTATGTATTATCTGGCTCTTGAATAAATGTAAGAAATGGCAGCAGAGGTGTTTGTGTTGTTCATTTAATTTGTGATTGTTGCAGGGCATGCGTTGTGTCCTGCTATATCATTACACATGATCTACCACACGTTAACCATTACACCACCGATGCGGTTACTGGTCTGTATTGCTATTTTATCATAAAATAGGTTGACATGAATATACATATGTAGGTCATATCAAAACTATTTATTACAAATCCAGGCAATATATTAGTGTTGATGAACGACATTAAGAATGTGTTATATATATATATGAATTAACTTGGATAATAGCAAATCAGTATTCATGGTTATTCCTAAAACGCGCCGTACGCATTAAATTAGATTTCTACCTTTTTACTACTACCGGCGTGTCGTTATCTCTGCTGGTGGACTATTTGTAAGCGCGGATATCATCCGCCCCATAATCTGTGTGTTGACACTGATATGGTTTATTAGATATATTTATTATTGACATTTACAGTTCCTATATAATGTAATTATTACTAATATTAATGTTTTCGGCCTTCAGATATAGGCGACATTGGTCGATTATGACTATTTTGTTCATGATATTTAGGTTGGTTTTTTCCTAAAGACTTCTAAATTATTAGGCTTCCAATACTTTAACTTTGTTTGCCCCCTGTTGCGTTACGGTTTTGAGTTCTTTTGTTTAGTTTTTGGTATGGGGATTATCTGTTATGTGATTATTAATGCTTTGTTTTGTCTAATCGTGATTTCTTTGTGACATGATATTCATGTCCTCTTTACAAGAAGGATATCGTAAAAGAAACAATTCACAAAGTTTTCAGTCATAGAAACGATGGCTCAAAATTTGTTGTGTTAGGCTACAATTCCACATATTTTTCAAACAAAATTCAAAAAGGTAAAGCATGCTACTCCGAGGAACAAGTGATCAGTATGCTGGAGTTCCTCATCGATAACATATTTGTTTCCTTTGGAGGGACACTGTTTCAGCAGGTCGTCAGCATACCAATGGGTACGAATTGTGCCCCTCTTCTCGCCGATTTATTTTTATACTCGTATGAGTCGGAGTTTCTTCAAAAGCTTGTAAAAGATAAGAAGATTCATGAAGCCTTTAATTTCACATACAGGTATATTGATGACGTTTTATCTATCAATAATTCTAGATTTGCAGAATTTCTTCCATTGATATATCCTCCAGAGCTGAAAATTAAAGAGACCACAGACACAGCTTCGTCCGCATCATTTTTAAACTTATACCTCGAATTTGACGACAGTGGTCAACTCAGTACTAAAATTTATGATAAACGGGACGACTTCAATTTTAAAATCATAAATTTTCCAAATATGTGCAGCAATATACCAGCTTCTCCTGCATATGGTGTTTGCATCTCGCAATTGATTCGTTATGCAAGGGCCAGTAGCAATTATTCTGATTTCTTGAAACGTCATCTTTATCTGAGAAACAGGCTACTGGACCAGGGCTATTAAAAGATTCGCCTTATTCGATCTCTTTAAAAGTTTATATTCCGATACCAAGATATTGTCGAAATATATCCTGTCTCTGCAGAGACAATGGTGGACGATGGATTTTCATCAAGTGAAAATGTATAAAGATAATGAAGTCAACAACAATGTCAAAGATATTTTTTGTCAATGTGTTTTTGACATTTACTTTCGTAGTTAAAATACTTCAGGGTACTCGTGGTTGTTGATGGAGATGGTTCACGATAGATGTTCCACACTCCTCACTGGATTTAGTACTGCGTTGACTACTATTTTACCTATTTTGTTCCAGTATTGTTATAGATGCTGCTATAGTGACAGCCGGAACCTTTAAACCGTAATAAAGCGGGAGGTTTGGCCCCGTAAAATCTGATTCAACCCACCATTTCTTTGGAAATGCCTGCACCAAGTCAGGATCATTACGGTTTTCCCAGTCTGTTTATATACTTATGAGTTTTGACTTTCCCTTTGGAAGATTGTTCGGAGTTCGGTAATTTTGTTATTACCCTTAATTAGTATATTATGTTTCGTGTCGATTACATCTCACTACAAGTTTAACTGAACTCACCAACATTAGTACTGATTTCAAGATATAATATCAACTACCATAGTTCGTGACGACGGAAGTCGCTTTGAATTAATGTAATATGATTTTTTTTCACAGATAATGTACAGAATACTAGATGGTTTAGAGACAATACTATACGATTAACAGGAGTAGCTGGCACACCTCTGGTAAACATGTGCAAGGATGGAATACCCGGAATAAAGTATAAAACGAGAAAATGTAAACTCAGAAACATTAAATAACATGAAATAAATAATAGTTTTACAACATATGGGAATTATGATAATGTGATATATTGATTTGACAGGAGGAATATGAAAAACTGTTTAGAAACATGCTTTCATTTATTCATTTATTTGCAATAAGCAACAAAAGTATGAAAAAAACAAAAACAAGGGGGACGTCCTAGATGGAAACTAAACAATGCACAAAGGCAAAACAAAAGAGAGTGGAGGATCTCTGCAGAAGCCCACAATAAACACACAGGTAGAACATAGTAAAGGGAGGGTCTTGATAGAAACCAACAATAAATAGATAAAACACAACAAGGGGACGCTCTGGATAGAAATTAAAAAAAACATAAACACACAGGCAAAACAGATCAAGGGGATGGTCTTGATAGAAACCCACAATAAACAGGCAAAGCACAACAAGGGGACGCTCTGGATAGAAACCCACAATAAACAGGCAAAACACAACAAGGGGACGCTCTGGATAGAAACCCACAATAAACAGGCAAAACACAACAAGGGGACGCTCTGGATAGAAACTCACAATAAACCGGCAAAACACAACAAGGGAACGCTCTGGATACAAACCAAGCAATAAACACACAAATAAAACAAGGAAACGTTCAAAACACATACACAACAGTAATAATACAGGAAAAACACAGGAACAATCTGGAAACAAACACTACAATAAACACATATATACTTTAGAATCGAGTTATCAATAGGAAGGGTTGGGATCCCATTAACCGGTTTAACAACGCCACATGTTTGTGCCTGTCTCAAGTCTGGCCCTGGATTTCCAACATCATATGTTATTGTCTTTTTGTGTTCAGTGAGTTAAAGTGAGAGATGATTGTTCGTTCAAATTTAACCAAGCAAGGATATAAATCCTTGAACCATGATAAGAAAAGTTTGAAGACACCAATTGGGCAATCTGAAGCGGTAAATCAAGGACAGACAATACAATGGCCAAACGAAAACGAACAAGCAATGATCTAACAGCCCAATCACAAAACATTGAGAAGGACTTCCCTCTTGTCAAGAAGATAAGTATATATCAGATAGAATATAAAGATAACAAATATTATCACATATTTCGTTGCAATATGTTCGTTTTTGCATGTCTAATAATAGCTAGAAGTCAATGTTGAAATATTAACCGGGATGAATTCGAACATATCCACATTCGCCCTCAAATATCCGTATTTGCCCCCGAATTCAACTTCCGGTATCTGCGCAGTGATCTCAAATATTATATGTCAAAGTACAAGGAAATATGGGGCATAAATATATGCATCAAATCGTATTTCAATCAAATTAACACATTTCATACAAAATACACGTATTGGAATAAGGTTTAAATAACTTGAAACGGAATAATTAGGAATTTCCATTCAAATCTCAACGTCTTTGGTAAGTAGTAGATAGGGACAGCCAAAGTCGCATTTGAGGAGGAGCAAGGAGGTGCTACCGGAAGCGGCCCTTACCGGAAATGATGTCACCGGAAGTCACGTAACCAGAATTATCGCATGCGCAACCGGTTCCCGCGCTTTTTTCTTACTATAGTAGTCATCAAACGTCACATGACCCCGAAGGGGTTCCCTTGGAACGGTGGAGTGTGCCCTAGTGGGACCTTTTCACCGGAAATGACGTAATTAAACGTCACGTGAAACCCGAAGGAATTCCCTTGGAAGGGTGGAGTGCGCGCATGCGCCACCGGAAGTTTTACGATATCCGATCAAACGTCACCTGTAGGGCTTCCCCTGGAAAATATGGGAGCGCGCATGTGGTATCGGAAGTGTCCTTGTGGTGCTCTCTAGGACATCCGGGTCCTATAGCCTTATTTCCCGCCATTTTATTTTCATGGGGAGCCCCTTCAATAATTACACAACCATTTTTTCCAGTGTTTTCGGATATATTCGTTATAGACTATGTTGTGTAGTACTCCAATGGTGTTTTCTATCACGTCCGCTTTCTCACTGTGGTATTTCTACTAAATAACCTAAGAGTCAAATGAATGAAATGGTATATTTGATCCCCTCAGTCACCCAATAGAAGGTCACTGCATTTATCCAGGCTTGTGACTGGCTATAACTAAATAGTTATAGGCTGCATTACCTTTTTTCTTTTTTTTCTTCTTTTTTTGCTTTTCTTTTTTCTTTCTCTTTTTCTTTTTTCTTGTTTTGTGGATTTAATACGTCCCCCAACTTCTTACTTATTAATAGATGTACATCTGGTGATTCGTCTATACGTCTTGAGTGAGTGAGAAAAGTTTGAAGATACCAAAGTAAGTGATATTTATTTATTTCGTGTAAAGATTACCTCCTGCTTCTTTAATTTTACTTGAAGTCTGAATCAAATTATAAAGTCAGCGTACTATATTTGTAATGTAATGGATGATGTTGTATTATTGTAATCAGGGCCTATGAGAGGGGGTTCAGCCGGTACAGCGCCCTGAGAGACAAGAAGGAGCATGTGAATCTCTGAAGGGGTTGGTATTTATGAGAGGGAATTTTGTCACAAATGGTTCATTTTGTACAGTTCGTTTAATTAATCATCCTTGAGACAGAATTAAGTGTTTGACAAGCTGTTTAATCAGAATTATATTTTTTCTATGCCTTTTATTCTCGTGGGGTGTAAATATTTGTCTTTACCGTCACAATACCTTGAAAGCATATATTCTTACTTTTTCTTCAACATAAACGATAAAACCGATATGAATATAAACGAATGATTTGTTCTGTTGATACATGTAGAATTACTCATATATTTTTTTCTTATAGCTACGAAGTATTGGAAAGGTTTGTGTGTCATAATTTCAAAGTTGAGATCCGGGATGTATATATTTTTGCTATATTCTTTAACTATTGCTCAATGGTCAAAAATAACTGAACTGGGTTATAGATGTGCTACTACAGTGTCATTTAAGGTTACATATGTTGTATAATTACAAATATAATATACATAAAACATGTTTGAGCTCGTGACGCAAAGGAAAATTTGTGACGGTAAAGAAAACGTATGTGACGGTAAAGACATTTTGGTTTATAATAACCGTGGGGCAACTACCAACATAAATCAAATGCACGAGGTTGAATGTAACGCCTTTAATGGTGCTCAAAGTCATTCCTGATGCTAAATAAAAGTGATTAAAAGTATGTGGTTGTCTTTACCGTCACGACTGTAATATGAAATTGTGACGGCAAAGACTGTTACGGTAGAGACAATTCAGCATTTCGGTATTGATTCCGTATATTACAGAAAATATTTCTAAAGGTGAAATATGTACATTGCTATTGGGAACAACGTTTTATTTTCACATGACGTTTAAAAAGTTGTAGCAGGTGAACAGAGGAACTTCTATTATGGTTGGTAAAGACGTTGAATAAAAGTACTAATGCATTTTAATGGAGATACTGGCTTGTTTCTTTGAATCCTGCTGAGAGTCGATCCACGATACCGTTTATTTACATCGATGAAGTAAAAAGGAAAGCACCAACATGACTTCGATCTCAGAGTCACCTGTATATTAGCGTTCTTCAATGTTAAATTTTCGTGTCGGTAAAGATAGAAATTCGTAGGACACACATTTCAGAGTAAATAAAAGAAATATTTTACATGCAAAATATATAAATCTTTAAGTATATTATTATTCAATGTTTACTGTAATGATTAAACCTATAAAATATAAAGAAACGCCATTTTTGAAGTTTTAATTCTTTTTTTCCATAATCATCCATGTTTTGGGACATTACCGTCACGTGTATTATTCTATATGTGACGGTAAAAAAGAGAATTTGTAAATCCATTATTTGGCGTATACCTTAATGCATTTTTATTAATCTTTTAATGAAATAAATACAATTTAACATGAACAACCGTCATATCTACTTTTATTTTAATTACAATTTGTTGTTTTTCTGTAATATTAATGGGACACAATTGCAGTCACTATTGTAAAAGTTGTCAGAGAATGACCCAATTATGTAAAATTCACTTAGACTTCTGAATTCTGGTTGTTGATCATCACTTACCTTTGCATTGTAACCAGGAAGGCCATCATTAGGAAATAAAGCATTTATGAAAGTTTACCAGTGGTTTTATTAGACCTCAAATCCTTAATTTTGAGAGAAGTCGCAGCCTATCCCCGAAGTTGAAAATTGATATATTTAGTTGTTGTAATTATGTATCTATGGTAATGTCTCTTCCTTTCCTTTTACATAACATATGTCATTTGTTGTGACACCTAATTTAGCTCTATCTGATTGTACGGGGTAAGTTTTCTTTTTTTTGGGCTAACCCATAAATTTGTTCGAACTGTTACAAGTACCTTAGTTGAGAGACTTTTGGGTACCAGACGAAGAGAAATCACACATGTCCGAAAAATAAGTGAAAGGAAAAAACAACAACAAAAAAACACCGACTTGATCATGGGAAGACAAAGAAAAAGAGACAGGAAGCACAAACCGACACCTAAGAAAGTAAACTATTTAATCTGTTTACAGTATCAAGCGACACACAATCATAATTTCATATTCACAAAATTCGTAAACGTACCGTGTAGTTTCAAACGTAACGTATTACATACATGCCAACCCTACCGATTTACGCGGTAGTCTACCGAATTTTTAAGTTTTCTACCGCCTACTGATTTAAAAAACAAATAAATGTAAAAAAAAATTCCGTGAATTGTTCATACATGTATGATGATTATTCTTGTAGATTTCTACGACTTCTAGAAGTTCTACTTCTACCATACTGTGACCACCGTCATCGAATCCGGGTCATTTCGCCCCGGAAAGTGAGTCGATTCGCCCCACTTAATCACTATTATATTATAGATGAAGTCTTTTTCGACAATTTTTTGTTAATTATTTATTTATTAGTTGTATGAAAAAAAAATAATAATTCATTCATTTTGGTCTACTTTTGTCAAAGATCTCAAGCGAATTTACAAAAAACCACACAAGAACAGTAAAAAGTTTTTTTTTTGTACCAACGCAAAAGTACATGAAATGACTAAGATGCTGTACAAGTGCGCAAATAACCTCTTTTTTAATGAATTACGCATCAAATGCTAAAATAGTATAAATTTAATCAGATGTCAAGCAAAGAGTAAAGCAATACATAATATTAAACACATCAAGAAAGCATGTTAATTATGAGGAAGACAAAAATAAAGTACCCATGAACAAGCCTTACAACATCCAAAATACGAATATTTGCAATGGTATTTTACATATTTCATTTTTTAAAGCACTATTAATAAATGAGGGTGAAACGACCCGGGGCGAAACGACTCAGGGGGCAAACGGGATTCGGGGCGAAACGACCCGGTACCCCGTCATCTGGCTGACTATTCTGTCACTTTAGGTGTGCGCATGTATTGGATAAGTTAAATCGGTGCTTTACATATTTACAGTGAGAATAAAAACAGAATGACAGAATATTTTACTTGGTGGCTAGTAGCCACTTGAGGGATTCAAGGCTACTTGCGGCGGTCACCAAGTTGGGTAAGGTGTTCCAATCCCGGATTGTTCTCGGGTAGAAGGATTCTTTCCTGGTTGTTGTATTGCATGATGGTGACTGGAAGCAGTTACTGTTTGTATTTCTAAGTTTCCTGTTGGTTGGTATTAATTTGTGATCTGCCTCGGTATTGACTTCTTTGTCTTTTATCTTGTACAGCATTGTTAATCTTGCATTTGTCCTTCTCTCTTCCAATGTTTGCCACTCAGATTTTCCCGCATGTCATTAACCAATGATTTATTATGGTACCTGTTTGTAACGAATCGTGCTGCTCTTCTCTGCATCATTTCTATTTTATACTTGTCCTTCTGTAGATATGGATCCCAGACTGGGCTAGCATACTCTACCGTTGTTCGTACAAAGGAGATTTAAGCCTTTTCTTTGATTTTACCATTGGATATATTCAGATTTCTTTTCAGGAATCCAATAGTTTTATTTGCTTTTTGACTGCTGTTTGTTACATGGCTTTCCCACTTCAAGTCTGATGTAATTGTTACGCCAAGATATTTTGCTGATGGTACATGTTCGAGAGTGTTGTCATGAAGGTTATAATTCTTCTTTATTGTCGTTTTCTTCTTTGTAATGGCAAGCACTTGACATTTATCAGGATGGAACTTCATCATCCACTTTACTTCCCAAATAGCCAATTTGTCCAGATCTTCTTGGAGCGTATTGTCACATGAGGACACTGAGGTAGACTATCGTGTCGTCTGCAAAGAGTCTCACTGTTGATTTTATATCATCTGGCATGTCATTGATATAGAAGAGGAAAAGACTGGGAGCCAATACAGATCCCTGTGGTACTCCAGACTAGACATCGATGGAACTTGATTTTTCCCCTTCAACAAGTACATATTGTGTTCTGGCCGATGGAAAGCTCTTAATCCATCTATTTGTTTTCCCTCGTATTCCATAATGTTGTAATTTGTGTACCAATAAGCTGTGGTTAACTTTGTCAAATGCCTTTGAAAAGTCCATTATTAAACAATCGGTTTGCTGTCCATTGTCAATATTTTTTGTGACATCGTCAATGAATTCTATCAATTGGGTTTCACATGAAAACTCTTCTAAATCCATGTTGCATTTTGTTCAGTATGTTGTACATTGTATTTGTCTGAGTGGCCCATGATGTGGCTCGTAACTAAGTGTTCCATTATTTTGCAGCATATGCAGGTCAAGGAAACAGGTCTATAGTTTATTGGATCAAGCTTTTTTCCTATTTTGAAGACTGGACAAACATACACTGTTCTCCATGATGATGAGCGTATATACTCATTTATACGTCGTATCCATTGTACAAGTACAAATCCAAATTATTTAGGCCCTTTCCGTAATCGTTTCCCTCTTAATTTGTACCGGAAACTTCCATTGGTCAATTCTTTATCATTAAACCAATCAGAAACGGTATTTAAAATAAAGTTTTGAAGCACTACATTTTGAACTTATGATTCCTAAACATCAACAGATCAATGTCTGAATGAATATGTCCGAAACGCCAGAAAAAAAGAAGGCTCGTTTACGTTATGACAGCATGAACTGAAGAGTTTCATTTCATTAAACATTCCCGAAAGGAAAATAAATTTGCATTTTGTGAATTCTGCAGGACTGATTTTTCAATCAATCACGGAGTTCATAGTGATGTGACAAAGCATGTAGGTACCGCAAAACATAAGGGGAACGCTAAGGACGTTCAGTCATCCAGATCCCTGGCAATGTTTTTACCAGGAAGTAGCAAATCTTCTACAGATAATATTACTCAATCGGTAATAAATGCAGAAACATTATTTCAAGGTTTCATAATAGAACATAATCTTCCACTTGCAACAGAATGCACCATTTTGCGTCCTTCTGAAAAAGAAAAAAAAATCATGGTTTTATCATACTATATTTAAAGTTTTGACTACACAGATTTTATATCCAAAATGCAACAAAATGCACCATTTTGCGTCCTTCTGAACATTCCCCCCCCTCCCCCCCTACCGCTTTTAGTCTCTCGAGGGTTGGCATGTATGACGTAAATTTACTTCCAAATTGATATTCACAAAGATGTAGTGGATATTCGTGTTACTTCAGACAGATGCAAAAGTTCGGACTATTTCTTAAATGTCTCGATAACATATGAATGTGACTATTGATTATGTCATATGGCGGTTTTTTGACCAAGGATTTATATAGTAGAAAGGATTCGAATCTCGTATTTTCTCCCGTGTCGAGGTTTTATGATACAACAGAGCAAAAATTAATTCATTCATTTTGAAATGCCTTGAGAATTCGTAGGAAAATCAACCAATTACACCAAAGTTTGTGCTATACATGGTCTATATACTACACTACACAAAACAATCCTTGGATTTGCCGATATAGGTTCAATGGAAAAGTTTTTTTGATTTTTTTCTGTATCACCCCTCGTACACGTAAAATTAAAAAAAAGTACAGTAGGGTTTCATACATCTAAAAACATATTAAAAATGATAAAACAAAGAAACCAATCACGCCAAGTTTTGTTCTATATATCGAATACACATTAATACACTTTGGTATGTCGATTTCATGTAAACAAGGAAGTTTATTGATTTCTAAATAGGTCACCCCCATTTCCACCCAGAACGCCGCCATTTTGACAAATGATGGTAAACAATCCTTAATAAATACAAATCGGGAGCACTGTTTTCAATAAACTCCTTCTATACATTGAAAAATATTTACATTATCACAAAAATGACGGCTCCACTTCAATATTCTGTATGATGAGAGAAGAGAGGAGTTTGAAATTTAAATTTGAGTCTTGACCACCCATAATAGGTGGGATTATGAAGGTCAAAAGGGCAAATCGATTAATGTCAATTACATGTATTGATGAAATATGGGTGATACATCTACAAAAAGTCGATACTCTATTATACCCCCGCTCCACGAAGGGGGAGGGGAGTATACTGTTTTACCTCTGTCCGTCCAAGATATTTTTCGTCGCATTTTTCTCAGTAACTGTTGATGGCAGAAATCTGATATTTGGTCACAAGCATCATATAGGTATACCATATTGTGGGTAGCGTTTTTGGACCCGTCAGATTCCTACTTCCTGTTTGCCGACTTAGTTGGTTTCTATACACATTGAACATATATGCACATTTTTCGTCACATTTTTCTCAGCAACTATTGATGACAGAGATCTGATATTTGGTCACAAGCGTCATATATGTACCCCATATCGTGGGAAGCGTTTTTGGACCCATCAGATTCCTACTTCCTGTTTGCCGACTTAGGCCAAAAAAATATATATGTGTGTTTACTGTCACATGTCAAAAAAATCTAGGGTCGGTCGGTCAGGATTAATTTTTTATTTTTTTTTTATTATCGACAAAACCGGAAATAGTAGTTCCCGGTTCCGGAATCCGATTCTGGTATTTAATTTTCGAAAATTCCGGTAAAATGACGAATTATGCAGTTTTTCTACCTTCTTTGCTCTCAATTTCGACAAAAAACTAGCAGTTGAATAAATAAAACATAGCTGCTGGTTAAACAACAAAAATGGTTATCCGAATTCTGTGTAAAAATGCATAGGGTCGCTAGCAAAAATTAGGGTAGGTTGGGTGACCGTAAACACACATATTTTTTTTTTGGCCTTAGTTGGTTTTTATACACATTGAACATATATGCACATTTTTCGTCACATTTTTCTCAGCAACTATTGATGGCAGAAATCTGATATTTGGTCACAAGTTTCATATAGGTACCCCATATTGTGGGAAGCGTTTTTGGACCCATCAGATTCCTACTTCCTGTTTGCCGATTTTGTTGATTTTTATACACATTTAACATACATTTGTATATGCACATTTTTCGTCGCATTTTTCTCAGCAACTATTGATGACAGGAATCTGATATTTGGTCACAAGCTTCATATAGGTATGCCATATTGTGGGAAGCGTTTTTGGACCCGTCAGATTCCTACTTCCTGTTTGCCGACTTAGTTGGTTTCTATACACATTGAACATATATGCACATTTTTCGTCACATTTTTCTCAGCAACTATTGATGGCAGAGATCTGATATTTGGTCACAAGCTTCATATATGTACCCCATATCGTGGGAAGTGTTTTTTGACCCGTCAGATTCCTACTTCCTGTTTGCCAAAGAGCGGGGGGTGTCATAGGTGAGCATTAGCTCACAGTTCATCTTGTTAATGATTGGTATTTAGGACAGATATTTTCACTTTATACCTGTAATTATGGTTTTATATACTTACAAATACTGGTTTGAAATGTTGAAGTGATGAAAATTTCCACAAGGCACGTGCATCGTCAACGAATTGCACTATGGGTAATCACGCCACGCAACATACTTACATACAATCTATGTTAAATCTCCTGAGATTCATATCCTTCCTACTATATAAATCCTTGTTTTGACATACAAAAAAAGTCATATAAGATATAAACCCATTGTTACTAAGAAAGAAAGTCTCTAAGTCATTCTAATGTTCGATACAACTCACTTAAAAATCGCATGTATTGACAAGGCTGCATGTAAAAAGTTTGAAGTCCATGAATTTTCAATGACAGAATCAAACTGATTCAACAGATGAGACGCTCTGAAAAAAAACTCAATATAACTTTTGTCAAATGTTTTTCTTTATCAGCATTATTTTCAAAGATCAGAAAGTAGTTTTTAACATTAAAATGTAAAAAAAAATTATTAATAAGAACAGTAGAAATATTAATAATTATTAAAAATAAAACTGTCTGAAATTTTACGACCATGTTTTGACATCGCAAAATGGTGAACAGTAGAGATTGCAACAACTTTTTAATATTATTCCTTGGTGAAATGAAATTGAAATCTCAAGTAGAACTGTTATTGTTTATTGACTAGAATCCTGTTCTCTCTAATAGTCTGAAAAACCTGTAAAACAACATTTAAACCTTATTTATTTAACAGGAAATACAGTGTGATTCTAATCTGGGATTCATCACACTTCTTATGCAATTTCAATGCATTATAGAATTATAGAAGTTGATTGGTTAATGATCTGAGTAAATTCACAATCAACTTGTTTAATATAATAATAAGAAGTAATAATAATATTTTGTTTAATTTCTTTTCTTGTCTACCTTTCTATTTAATTGAGTGTCAGAATATTATACAATTACAGACTTTTGTAGAAGTGAATATGAGTTTTTAATCACTATTTCATTGATCTAAACGCTCTCATTTGGGATTTAATAATTTTTGGGATTGTTTTGGAAGAAATCGATATTGACTGACTGTCACTTTCGTTTTCGTCTGATTTAAACGATATTGACTCACTTTCACTTTCCGAATCTATTTTAAGAAACTATTTTGAGTAACCAATGAAAAATATTATAAAAAATTGTGATTGACCAATCAGGTGTGTCATTAGATCGGCTCTTCAGAAAATCCTCCAAAATGGCGGACGAAACAGCAGACGTATTAAAGTGATTTTTCAACTTATCCTATATTCCTGGTTCCTATAAAAAAAAAAAAACTTGTTGAGCAAGTTATTGTTGAAGTTATTATTGTTAAATTAAATGAATATTGTTTTTCTACAAATTTGACAAAACACACTTAATAAATCCATTTATATTACATTTAGTTATTTTATTAAAATCAAGAAATTATGTAAATGTTTCTGAGACAACAATTTGTGGAAGTCCTGGATTGCATTTGGTTTAATATGTTCATGAGACAACCTGAAATTGTATATTGTACAATTTATTTTCAGTCATATCAGTTAAATATAGATTTTGGTACTTCTAGTGTACAAGGGTTTCTGTTGGTTTTCTTATCGATAGTAATTTCTGGTTCTAATTCTGTAATAAAACAATTACAGTCTTGTATAGAAGTCGATTTGAGGTTGAATGGACTAAGAAAGTAATATCGACTGTGGCCTACTGCCTTAGTCGATATTGCTTTCTTTGGTCCATTAAACCTGATATCAACTTCGACACAAGACTATAATTGTATAATATTCACTGATACAAAACCTGTAATTGTTTTATTACATACTATAATGCTTTATGACGTCAATGACGTCACCCGGTGAATATTACTTCCAGCAGGTGAATCCCATTATTTATTGACTTCTAGACTTTACTTTGCTAAAGTACGGATATTTATAGTCATTACATAAAAATCCTGCTTACTGTCCGAATTTGACCTTTTCACACTTTTCTGGTAAATGTTTCAGCATTTATTGTAGACTGTTTTACCCAATGAAATAATAGAGATTTATTGGTCATTTAGAATGCCTCTTGATCAGCCCAGTAACATTGTTTTTCTTGGATGAGGGTGCTTGCCAATAACAGTGCATGAATAAGTCATGTGATGAAAGTCATCCGAACTTACCTGAATCTCCCCTAGTCACTATGTACGTGTAAAATCCATCCTTATCCTACATCTGCTATGTAATAACAATAACTACATGTATGTCTGGTATCTACTTGTTTCTCCAGTGACATGGTCAAACACATGCATCAAGGAGAGAAATGGTATGGTCCCATCACCAAGTTTGAAACAAATCTTTTATTGACTACTGGTTTAATTTATGTTTACATTATAATGTAATAATTTAATTTGATTTAAATACTGCAATCTGATTGGCTGAACCACTTGGAGAAAATTTTGGTTATACTTGATAACCTGGGTTGGTATTGTGACGTCCCCAACGACAAATTCAAATAGTCACATGAAATAAACGTAATTTATTAAAATTGAGGAATCATTAAATTTTGTTGTAAATATTAAATTATAAGGAATATTTGAAATTTTTGGTTTGGTACAGTTTATGCTTTTCATAATCCGCTTCGCGGTTTAGTAAGCATAAACTGCCCCAAACCAGGTTATATCGTATAACCTGTTCAAAAATTTAAAATATTCCTTAATTCATCCTGTATTGTATATCTGTGGTTAGATGGAATCTATTTATTATTTCTATTGAAAGGGAACTCAAGAAGGAAGACATGAAAACTATGCAATCACAAAAAAGACAAATGCACAGTATGAAGAATACTATAAAGTAAGTAAAGCTTTGTTTAAAAAAAAAATCTGGCAAATAAAATCCAAGATGCTTTCTTTATCTGATATAAACAATTCGCAGACAACAATGTAAGATTCTTCAGGGGTTGAACTTTTTTAACCCAAGTCCAGTCAGTGATTTGCCAAGTTCCAATTTGTAGGATAAAATTTGAAATTTTACTTGCTTGTCAACTAAAGTTTGTGCAATTGATGCAGCAAAAGTTTTACAACCATTAATATTTCTATAGTTTTCACCCAGGTCAAGTCCATTTTTAACTTGTATTTCACATATCAATTTATAATCTGAAAATGGTTTTCCAGCTTTGACAACATCGTAGGCAGTATTAAACAAACTTTCAAGACGTTTTCACTGACTTTCATCTAATTTCAATAATGACTGGCCTATTGGGGTGTCAGCAAAGGCCTGGGGATCATCAAGTTCCTTAAACCAATGCTTGACACATAACAAGTACTCCTGGTGTTTATCGTGTAACTTGAGTCCATCAATGCGTAAATTTTTAGTTTCCAGAGTAAGGGCATCTTTCCTATCTGACAAGTGTGGAAATTTTCAACAGTACTTGCAGTACATTTCCTGAGCATTCTCGTCAAAGACGACCCAAGGAAATTTATCTATCCATGAGTTTTGATATGTTCTCGTTCGTTTCTTCCTATCATATTTAAGATCTTTATTCCTGGGAGTTTCAGGATCAGTTGGCTCGTCATTCGCTTTCCATTTTTCTGCTTTTTTGACTAAAATTAAAATTAAGCAACAACATTTTTCTCAAAAGTTGTCAACATAAACATACGATTGATCAATGCTATTCTGACGCTTGACTTTACATAGGTATGTGGGAAGCGCATAGGTGATTCGGAACTTGTTAATATTCATGAGGAATATCGATCCGTCCAGGATGTGTATTACCGTTCTTGAAATAGCTTTTTAGTACTTATTTACAGTGAAAGGAGACGATTGACAAAAACTTGCATGTGATTTGAATTGAAAACAAGACGTTTAGAAAAAAGTGGAGTTTTTATTTTATTAAAGGCATGCCCGACGGGCTTTTTCCATGGAAAAACAGCAAGCCCGAAGTTTCAATTTTCTAGTCCCGGGCGTCGGACTTGAGGAATTTTCATCCCCTGAAGATGGGCAATAATTTTTATTTTATCTAGCCTGAAGTAATATGTGAGGTATTGTCATCTGTAATTTTTTTTACATTTTATTCTTTTCTTCAGAAGACACTGTGCCAATTCAAATCAAAAGTTAAGAATGTTGTTTGGATAGTACTGTACAAAATTTTATTTTATTGTTTTTGGTTCCAATTCTAATTCTAATGTAGTTGTTTAATATTCCTGGTTTGTGATTGGACAATGCTGTAATTTTCACGTTATCAATTCCACAGTTGAAATACCATGAGATATTTTTAGAATTTTAGCCGATTACCTCTTACGTCATCTGGTGACTAATGTGGCAATACACATCAATACACATGATTACATTAGAATGGAGATAACTGTATTGTATTTGAAAATTTAACGGCATCAGTTGTCGATTTCATGGTCACAAATATCCGTTTACTGGCTCTGCTAAGCACGTTGCCAATAAACTAGATTTTCCACCATCAAATCTCCAATTGATGCCGTGAAATTTTCAAATACAATACAGTTATCTCCTAAATTGTCAGCATGATTGATAGGGTCAGTTATTTATTTTTATTGACTCACTCCAAAATCATTTAAGAAAAACACATAGTTGATACAATTGTTACATTGTAGGAATATTTGTTGATTGATCTGCTACAAAATTTTATTGTTTAGATTAGAAATCCCAAGACTGTCACCATGGCAGGACAATATTTAACATAGGGCTCAATAGAAAAATTGTGTGGACAGTCTGTTTCTCTGAAATATTTGAACCATTTAAAAGGAAACTGAAGAAATGTTCAAACATTGGATGATCTCCTACACAGTTAACACTTTCTGGGTCAAGCAAAAATCTAACATGGCTGTTACTACAGGACATAGTTTAACACAAATAATGTGGGTATTTTAATATTTTATCTTTTTGAGAGCTACGAAACAGAATTAAATGAGAGGCCATGAAAGATTACTGGATGGTGCTTTACAAAGTGTTTTTTTTGTACTGATCTGATTAGGCATCCTAAATTGCTACCACCACAATACACAGGCCTTTCATTAAGGGGCGGTACCAGGTACTTTTACCTGCCTGAAATGGTCTTTGGTACCTCCTGATTTTAATGAGTATTGTATAAGATATTCATGAAAATTGTTTGAATTTTAATAAAAATGTACTGTCTGTAAATAGGGAAGTACTGGTAGACTTGTTAAGACTTGTTAACCAATCATCCAATGAACATATACAACTTTCCAGATGATCTATAATATTATACTATGTATTCAGGGTTTTCAATATTTTTCAAGTTTTTTGTGTAAATGGAAAATGAGTCTGAAGCAGTAGTAAACAGAACATATTTTATATTGTCTATTTAAGGAACAAGGCATTATGAAGGATGAAGAATGGGAAGAATTTCTAGAGTCCATGCGTCAGCCATTACCAACAACCTTTAGAATTACTGCATTCAGAGGGTAAGTGGAAAGGATTATTGGAATTCAGGTGTCAATAATTACTAATGACCTTTAGAATTACTGCATTCAGAGGGTAAGTGGAAAGGATTATTGGAATTCAGGTGTCAATAATTACTAATGACCTTTATTATGTTGTCTATGTAGCAGTGTGTACCAATAGAGCCAAGCAGGACATTTCAATGTAAAACAGAAGCAGGTACACATCTGATCTCTAATCTACATTGAGTAATACTATGATGTCCAGCAGATTATTGTACAGACCAAATTATTCTATTTTAAAATCATTATTTTATCACTAACATTCTTTTTTTTTATATATATATTAGGTTTTTTCATTGTTTTTATTATATTTTAGATTTAAAATTTAAGTAAATGAAATAAGTGAAATAAAATATAATGAAAAAAACTGTAGAAATATACATTGTGTATACATGTATATAAAAACGAGAGAATATCACTGATGAAATATTGATTATAGAGACAGTCTAATACATTGTAACTGCAAAGAGATTTTTGTTTACTTTTCCAGGGAGGCACAGGAAATGTTGAAGATAATTAAAGATGAGTACATCAGCAACATTGTATCTAAGGATGAATGTCCAGTACATAGTCTACCATGGTAAGATTTTCTAATGTCATTCTTTTCCATTTCATTGAAAGTACATGTATGAAGATTTATATACATGTAGTAGTACATTATTGGGTTTTTATGCCAATTCTGACATTATGTTACTGTGGATTTATCAAACATAGGTAACATGTTTTACAACAAACTACCATTATCTAGTAATTGATGATGACTTACTTTGGATGGGTATTATGGGGTATATACTCGGGGATTTCATTTGAAGCTGGTTGCGACCGATATTTGACGTCTATATATCAGTCAACCCCTGGCTACTCTATTAATTTAGAATAAAAGTATGGGACATGTACGCTCATTTGAAACACTTAAACAGCCACATGACTCTCTGCTCATTAATCCTGTCAAATATATTGACCAATGAAATTGCTCGAAAACAGGACAAGAATAATAATTAAGAAAAACTAAAACTGATGAAATTTGCTGAAATATATCAATGAAGCTTGTATACTTATCCAATGCTTTAGTATACAGCTTATCAGGGTTTTATTGACATACGTGGACATATAAATCCTGACAACTTAGGATGTTGAAGTAGATAGACATAGTAACAAGTGTGTGATTCAACATACTAGCAATGAAGCATATATTAGGTGTTATGTTCCTGGGAAAAAATATGTTTATTACAGACTCAACAGTCTACACGCTATTATAGGTATATCCTAATGAACTTGTCTATAATTATTGTATTATAGGTATCCTAATGAACTTGTCTATAATTATTGTATTATAGGTATATCCTAATGAACTTGTCTATAATTATTGTATTATAGGTATATCCTAATGAACTTGTCTATAATTATTGTATTATAGGTATATCCTAATGAACTTGTCTATAATTATTGTATTATAGGTATATCCTAATGAACTTGTCTATAATTATTGTATTATAGGTATATCCTAATGAACTTGTCTATAATTATTGTATTATAGGTATCCTAATGAACTTGTCTATAATTATTGTATTATAGGTATATCCTAATGAACTTGTCTATAATTATTGTATTATAGGTATATCCTAATGAACTTGTCTATAATTATTGTATTATAGGTATCCTAATGAACTTGTCTATAATTATTGTATTATAGGTATCCTAATGAACTTGTCTATAATTATTGTATTATAGGTATATCCTAATGAACTTGTCTATAATTATTGTATTATAGGTATCCTAATGAACTTGTCTATAATTATTGTATTATAGGTATATCCTAATGAACTTGTCTATAATTATTGTATTATAGGTATATCCTAATGAACTTGTCTATAATTATTGTATTATAGGTATATCCTAATGAACTTGTCTATAATTATTGTATTATAGGTATATCCTAATGAACTTGTCTATGATTATTGTATTATAGGTATATCCTAATGAACTTGTCTATAATTATTGTATTATAGGTATATCCTAATGAACTTGTCTATAATTATTGTATTATAGGTATATCCTAATGAACTTGTCTATAATTATTGTATTATAGGTATATCCTAATGAACTTGTCTATAATTATTGTATTATAGGTATATCCTAATGAACTTGTCTATAATTATTGTATTATAGGTATATCCTAATGAACTTGTCTATAATTATTGTATTATAGGTATATCCTAATGAACTTGTCTATAATTATTGTATTATAGGTATATCCTAATGAACTTGTCTATAATTATTGTATTATAGGTATATCCTAATGAACTTGTCTATAATTATTGTATTATAGGTATATCCTAATGAACTTGTCTATAATTATTGTATTATAGGTATATCCTAATGAACTTGTCTATAATTATTGTATTATAGGTATATCCTAATGAACTTGTCTATAATTATTGTATTATAGGTATATCCTAATGAACTTGTCTATAATTGTTGTATTATAGGTATATCCTAATGAACTTGTCTATAATTATTGTATTATAGGTATATCCTAATGAACTTGTCTATAATTATTGTATTATAGGTATATCCTAATGAACTTGTCTATAATTATTGTATTATAGGTATATCCTAATGAACTTGTCTATAATTATTGTATTATAGGTATATCCTAATGAACTTGTCTATAATTATTGTATTATAGGTATCCTAATGAACTTGTCTATAATTATTGTATTATAGGTATCCTAATGAACTTGGATGGCAGATTGATTTATCAAGAAGAGAGATTCGTCACCAACAAGATCTACAGACATTGAAGGACTTTCTTCTGAATGAAACAGAAAGTGTATGTTTGTCTTTGTTTCACTATCAAATTTAGATCATATGATGTTTGTTTGTTTATGGTGTTTAACGACACTTTCAATAATATTTCAACTATATCATAACAGTCAGTTTTATTGGTGGAGGAGACCGGAGTACCCGGAGAAAACCATAGACCTGTCGCAAGTCACTGACAAACTTTATCACATAATGTTGTACACCTCGCCCTGATCGAGATTCAAACTCACAATATGAGTGGTGATAGGCACTGATTGCGTTGGTATTTGTAAATCCAACTACCATACGATCATGGCCACGATGGCTCCTTTGTTGTAATAAGGATAGTTTGTTACAAAGGAAAAGAAACAGTTACCTCCATCATTTAATACTAATTTAGGGTGATCCAAGAAATTTATTTGAATAGACTAGGGGGTTCAGGGGCATGAATTTATCCTGCACTGGTTCTATTTGAGCAGTCACATTACATTGACTAGATAAATTTCTGCTATATACAGTCACTGACCAAAATACATGATTTATGTAGAGCGATGGTAAGAAACTAACAGTATAAGTGTGGACTTCACAGAGGACACCATCAATCTAAGTATCATTTACCTCTATTTCTTATTGCCTTGTGTGTCAGATGTTAAGGACGGGGCCATCGTGGCCGTGATCATATGGTAGTTGCATTTATAACTACCTATGCAATCACTACCTATCACCACTAATGTTGTGACTTCGAATCCCGCTCGGGCAAGGTGTGCTCGATACATCATTATGTGATAAAGTTTGTCAGTGACTTGCAGTAGGTCAGTGATTTTCTCAGGGTACTCTTGTTTCCTCCACCAATAAAACTGACTGGCATGATATAACTTAAATATTGTTGAAAGTGGCGTTAAAGTAAACACCATGATCCTAGCCCCATGACAACAAATGTCTGATCCTGTGTAGTTTGTTATGCAAAGTTTATTTCAAGGGAAATTAAGTATTACATATTATGATGGATGGACAGTCAAAAATAAATGCTTGAAAAGAATTAACTTAATCTTAGTAATAAAGTTATAACTTTTATAATGAATTTGACATTAGAATTTGGCTTATGGTACGTTATAAGCTGTAGATGTGTTTATTTGTTTATTACAGGGTAATATAAGTAGACAGGAAGCTGTATCAATGTTTATTATAAGCTGTAGATGTGTTTATTTGTTTAATTCAGGGTAATATAAGTAGACAGGAAGCTGTATCAATGTTTATTGTCAGCTGTAGATGTGTTTATTCCAGGGTAATATAAGTAGACAGGAAGCTGTATCAATGTTTATTTGTTTATTTCAGGGTAATATAAGTAGACAGGAAGCTGTATCAATGTTAATTGTCAGCTGTAGATGTGTTTATTTGTTTATTTCAGGGTAATATTAGTAGACAGGAAGCTGTATCAATGATTCCTCCCTTGGTGTTGGATGTCAAACCTCATCACAAGGTTAGTTGTAATATTTTATCATGTATTCTTACACTTTGTTAATTGTAGGATATATATACTTCTCCCACAGGGAGCAGTCGTGTACATGATTGTTTGACATCTATCCATGCAATCAGTTCTTATCATCACTAAAGTTGTGAGTATATTCCTGATCCATGGTGAGGTCTACCTCATACTTATTCTATCATCACTAAAGTTGTGAGTATATTCCTGATCCATGGTCCACCTCATACTTATTCAGGGCTTTCAATAGAAATTTAAATAGCTGGCTAAAATCTGAAAGTCGACAGCTATCTAAAACTGGTTTATTCCGCGTTTTGTAAACGATTGGGGTACCAGTTGTATTTTGTCCAACGTTTACGTAAGCGACATACAAACATAGAATAACGATTAATAAGGATGAATGAAAAAATGAATGCATTTCGGCTATTTATAGCCTCGACATTCGTAATTACTTCCATGTCTTTTATTTTTGTTAAATGGCCGGCGATTGACAATCATATAGATGTCCATTTTCAATGGCAACCAGCTTCTATTGAAAGCTCTATGCTAATGTGATAATGTTTGTCAGTTTTGCAGCATGATGTTGGATTACTCAGTGTACTCTGGTTTCATCCACTATTAAAACTGAATACCACTGTATAATTGAAATATTATTTAGAGCTTTTCTAATCTACTTTTCTTTATTTATAGTTGAATTCCTTTGTATGATCAAAAACAATAAATATAGAATATCTATGAATACAATAAAACATCTATTGAATGATTGCATGTCTAAATTAAACCCGGATCATGAATGAAGAACATATATGACATCACAATCTCTTACCTTTATTATTTTTACTCTAGTTTCAGGTGAATTTTCTTTATGTTCATTCCTGAAAAGTATAAAAAAATAAATCTAGTCCACATCCTGTTTCACTGTGCAATTTATATGAACTAAAAGGAGAATATTTTTCAGATATTAGATATGTGTGCAGCTCCTGGATCAAAGACAGCTCAGTTGATAGAATTATTGCATTCTGATGGTGACAATGTTCCAGGTGAGCATTCAAATAAAATCTGTTTTATTATCAGACAAAAGTATTAAGCTAAATGTGTACAGTAATTTTTAATACAGTCAAACCTGCCTTAAAGGGCTCCTCTATATAACAAATAACTGTCAAAAAAGGGTAGTCTTATTTTCCTCATTTATGAATGGTGCATATAGTTTTAACCTGTATATAAAGGACAACTGCTCATAAAGGTCATATTTACAGGTTCCCATGAGTGGCCTTTATATACAGGTTTGACTGTTTGTCAATTAGAAATCTATTCTAACCATCAGTGACAGTTACATGTGTATTCACTATCGGCATAGATAGAAATAAAATCTATTGATGCTAATAATAATCTTGATGGGGTGCCTTAACAAACATACATTTTTACTACACTCAAACTTGTATTCAATGGTCATCATTTGGGAGAAAGGGAATATGAACGCATAAGAAAAGTGACCATTTATTCAAGAATGGTAGATCTGGATTGTTAGCTCTGGTCTGTAATGATTTATGGTATACTATTACACAAAGGTAAATTATACATGAAAATGATGATTTTTAATATATAGAATGAAACTGACCGTTCAATACTGTAAACTGATACAATGGGATAATCTTTCAATGACCACATTAGTGAGGTGACTGCTTATTTGAGTTAAAATAACACATAAAACCAATTGTTACTGTCCTTTGTATTTACAGAGGGGTATGTCATAGCCAATGACGTAGATAATAAGAGATGTTATTTAATGGTTCACCAAGTCAAAAGATTACAGAGTCCATGTTGTGCAATAGTTAATCACGATGCTACTACATTACCTAACATTAGAGTGGGGGTAAGTTTTATCAGTCACGTGATAATCTACAGGTCTACATTGTTACAGGACACTGTTGTACAACATCAAAGTGCCTAAATCGTCCTTTGTACACAAAATGTCCACCTCATTTAAAGTGTATTTGTGTGTTTGTAATTTTATTGCCTTGTGCATTTCTCTTCCCATTGCTCTGCTTTGACAGTCAATTTATTCTGATATCCATATTTGATCACTTATAATTAAGAGTTGAAGCGATACGCCTGTCTAGCCATACCCCTGCCTAGTGATATTCCAGCTTAGCGATAAGCCTGCATAGCGATACAATGGTCATGATTCGATTTATTTCAATATTGATACATTTCTGGAATATTAAATCTAAATTGTCAGACAAAGACATGTAACCAAACGGACACGTTAGATACCAAAGCACAAAATGTTCAACTCAACTACAATGATATAATAGAACATCGTGTAATCATGCTGATGCTCAAAGTTTTGATGAAAAGTCCTTAAAATGGATTGAAATTATCACTGTGCTGACATTTAGTCAAAATTGACAATTAGAAAGATTTTTTAATAGAAACTGTGATTGGTGGTTGACAGAATTTCATTGAAATATATATCAAATCTAACTTGAAACCAAATCAAAGCACATGTTCAATATATTGAAGTAAAAGATACATGTTACATCAAAACTGATGAGGAATCGTTTCTCCTGTACTTATAATAAAGGAATGTTTTCTGGAGAAGACCTGATTATATGTTTATGTATGAAGGTATTCATTTTGAATTATCACAGTTGATATTACAGCAAAAGTTTATTTACTTTAACCTTTACATATATTTTACAACTATTTGATAGAGCCATTACAAAATATTTATAGTCAGAATCTGTCTAAAAACATCAGTAAAAAATGAGAAGTTATTGTTACTGAACTGAAATACCTGCTGAACCACCCATGCTGTTATTTCACGTACAGCCCTAATTGAAACCTTACGATAAAAGAGATGATTTCAATTTTCCCATTGTGAACTTTCCATTCATATGTAGCAACATTCCAGCAGCACCTGCATATGGAGTATATATCTCTCAGTTGATACGATATTCCAGAGCTTGTGGTTCCTATCAGGATTTCCTTGATGGAGGGTTGCTGCTAACAAGGAAGCTACTGAACCAAGGATTCCTCTTCGTTAAGTTGAAGTCATCACGTAGAAAGTTTTACGGTCGCCACCATGACTTGGTTGACCGTTATGGAATATCTGTGTCACAAATGACCACGGATATGTTCCACTTGTCGTAAACACTTCCTGGTCCTTTCCTCGTTCATGACTTATCACCGGGTGTGTAACTAGATTAACACAACGGGTGTCACTAGTGGAGCAAGAACTGCTTACCCTTCCGGAGAACCTGAGTTCACCTCCAGATTTTTATTGGGGTTCGTGTTACTTGATCTTTAGTTTTATATGTATGTTTTGTAGATCGTTGTTTGTCCTTTTGTACTTTTTCTTTTGGCCATTGTGTTGTCTGTTCTTCTTCAATATACAGATTCTGATTGCCCCTTTGGTATCTTTTGACCATTGTGTTGTCTGTTCTTCTTCAATATATGGATTCTGATTGCCCCTTTGGTATCTTTTGACCATTGTGTTGTCTGTTCTTCTTCAATATATGGATTCTGATTGCCCCTTTGGTATCTTTTGACCATTGTGTTGTCTGTTCTTCTTCAATATATGGATTCTGATTGCCCCTTTGGTATCTTTTGGCCATTGTGTTGTCTGTTCTTCTTCAATATACAGATTCTGATTGCCCCTTTGGTATCTTTTGGCCATTGTGTTGTCTGTTCTTCTTCAATATACAGATTCTGATTGCCCCTTTGGTATCTTTTGGCCATTGTGTTGTCTGTTCTTCTTCAATATACAGATTCTGATTGCCCCTTTGGTATCTTCAAACTCTTCTTACATTGTATTGTGATATTTTAGGATGGAGTAAAAGATTTTGTACAGTATGACAGAGTACTTTGTGATGTTCCTTGCAGGTAAGTTGTTCTTTTGTTGTTTCTATTGAAACAAGATTTATTTCCCCTTTTAAAACGGTAGGTGTTGTACATAGATTTAAATAATACATACTTATTTTTATTATTGTACTGAAGTTTTTTTTTTAATTTAATCATTATACCATAGATACCCTTAGTGGACATTTTAAATGCATGGACACATTTTTTATTTCTACTACAAATGTATGTTATCTACACAAGGGAGGTAAATCTTGTATCTTTTCTGCATAATGATAGTAATTTACTGTCAATTAATTAAATTTTCTATAAAATTATCAATTTGATATTTCATGTACTTACTGTTATATATTGTCTGATTGATACTTATAACTGTAAGCTATATTTTGTCAGATTTTGTATCTAGGAATTATAGAAATGTTAATACTTCTCTTCAATTTTATATTCTACAGTGGAGATGGAACATTGAGGAAGAATGTGGACATTTGGAATAAATGGAATCCGAACATTGGACCAAATTTACATAAGTAAGTTCTGGAATAAATGGAATCCTAACATTGGACCAAATTTACATAAGTAAGCTCTGAAATGAATGGAATCCTAACATTGGACCAAATTTACATAAGTAAGCTCTGAAATGAATGGAATCCTAACATTGGACCAAATTTACATAAGTAAGTTCTGGAATAAATGGAATCCTAACATTGGACCAAATTTACATAAGTAAGTTCTGGAATAAATGGAATCCTAACATTGGACCAAATTTACATAAGTAAGTTCTGGAATAAATGGAATCCTAACATTGGACCAAATTTACATAAGTAAGTTCTGGAATAAATGGAATCCTAACATTGGACCAAATTTACATAAGTAAGTTCTATAATAAATGGAATCCGAACATTGGACCAAATTTTTATAAGTAAGTTCTATAATAAATGGAATCCGAACATTGGACCAAATTTATATAAGTAAGTTCTATAATAAATGGAATCCGAACATTGGACCAAATTTACATAGGTAAATTCTGGAATAAATGGAATCCAAACGATTGGACCAAATTTACATAAGTAAGTTCTGGTATAAATGGAATCCATACATTGGACCAAATTTACATAAGGAAGTCCTTGAATAAATGGAATCCAAATAATAGACCAAATTTACATAAGTAGGTTCTGGAATAAATGGAATCCAAACTTTGGACCAAATTTACATATGTAAGTTCTGGAATAAATGGAATCCTAACATTGGACCAAATTTACATTTATAAGTAAGTTCTGAAATGAATGGAATCCTAACATTGGACCAAATTTACATCAGTAAGTTCTGGAATAAATGGAATCCTAACATTGGACCAAATTTATATAAGTAAGTTCTGAAATGAATGGAATCCTAACATTGGACTAAATTTATATAAGTAAGTTCTGAAATGAATGGAATCCTAACATTGGACCAAATTTACATCAGTAAATCCTGGAATAAGTGAAATCCTAACATTGGACCAAATTTACATAAGTAAGTTCTGGAATAAATGGAATCCAAACTTTGGACCAAATTTACATCAGTAAGTCCTGGAATAAATGGAATCCTAACATTGGACCAAATTTACATTTATAAGTAAGTTCTGAAATGAATGGAATCCTAATATTGGACCAAATTTACATCAGTAAGTTCTGGAATAAATGGAATCCTAACATTGGACCAAATTTATATAAGTAAGTTCTGAAATGAATGGAATCCTAACATTGGACTAAATTTATATAAGTAAGTTCTGAAATGAATGGAATCCTAACATTGGACCAAATTTACATCAGTAAATCCTGGAATAAGTGAAATCCTAACATTGGACCAAATTTACATAAGTAAGTTCTGGAATAAATGGAATCCAAACTTTGGACCAAATTTACATCAGTAAGTCCTGGAATAAATGGAATCCTAACATTGGACCAAATTTATATAAGTAAGTTCTGAAATGAATGGAATCCTAACATTGGACCAAATTTATATATGTAAGTTCTGAAATGAATGGAATCCTACCATTGGACCAAATTTACATCAGTAAGTTCTGGAATAAATGGAATCCAAACTTTGGACCAAATTTACATATGTAAGTTCTGGAATAAATGAAATCCTAACATTGGACCAAATTTACATTTATAAGTAAGTTCTGAAATGAATGGAATCCTAACATTGGACCAAATTTACATCAGTAAGTTCTGGAATAAATGGAATCCTAACATTGGACCAAATTTATATAAGTAAGTTCTGAAATGAATGGAATCCTAACATTGGACTAAATTTATATAAGTAAGTTCTGAAATGAATGGAATCCTAACATTGGACCAAATTTACATCAGTAAATCCTGGAATAAGTGAAATCCTAACATTGGACCAAATTTACATAAGTAAGTTCTGGAATAAATGGAATCCAAACTTTGGACCAAATTTACATCAGTAAGTCCTGGAATAAATGGAATCCTAACATTGGACCAAATTTACATTTATAAGTAAGTTCTGAAATGAATGGAATCCTAACATTGGACCAAATTTACATCAGTAAGTTCTGGAATAAATGGAATCCTAACATTGGACCAAATTTATATAAGTAAGTTCTGAAATGAATGGAATCCTAACATTGGACTAAATTTATATAAGTAAGTTCTGAAATGAATGGAATCCTAACATTGGACCAAATTTACATCAGTAAATCCTGGAATAAGTGAAATCCTAACATTGGACCAAATTTACATAAGTAAGTTCTGGAATAAATGGAATCCTAACATTGGACCAAATTTACATAAGTAAGTTCTGGAATAAATGGAATCCAAACTTTGGACCAAATTTACATCAGTAAGTCCTGGAATAAATGGAATCCTAACATTGGACCAAATTTATATAAGTAAGCTCTGAAATGAATGGAATCCTAACATTGGACCAAATTTACATAAGTAAGCTCTGAAATGAATAGAATCCTAACATGGACCAAATTTACATCAGTAAGTTCTGGAATAAATGGAATCCTAACATTGGACCAAATTTACATAAGTAAGTTCTGGAATAAATGGAATCCTAACATTGGACCAAATTTACATAAGTAAGTTCTGGAATAAATGGAATCCTAACATTGGACCAAATTTACATCAGTAAGTTCTGGAATAAATGGAATCCTAACATTGGACCAAATTTACATTTATAAGTAAGTTCTGAAATGAATGGAATCCTAACATTGGACCAAATTTACATCAGTAAGTTCTGGAATAAATGGAATCCTAACATTGGACCAAATTTATATAAGTAAGTTCTGAAATGAATGGAATCCTAACATTGGACTAAATTTATATAAGTAAGTTCTGAAATGAATGGAATCCTAACATTGGACCAAATTTACATCAGTAAATCCTGGAATAAGTGAAATCCTAACATTGGACCAAATTTACATAAGTAAGTTCTGGAATAAATGGAATCCAAACTTTGGACCAAATTTACATCAGTAAGTCCTGGAATAAATGGAATCCTAACATTGGACCAAATTTATATAAGTAAGTTCTGAAATGAATGGAATCCTAACATTGGACCAAATTTACATCAGTAAATCCTGAAATAAGTGAAATCCTAACATTGGACCAAATTTACATAAGTAAGTTCTGGAATAAATGGAATCCAAACTTTGGACCAAATTTACATCAGTAAGTCCTGGAATAAATGGAATCCTAACATTGGACCAAATTTACATTTATAAGTAAGTTCTGAAATGAATGGAATCCTAATATTGGACCAAATTTACATCAGTAAGTTCTGGAATAAATGGAATCCTAACATTGGACCAAATTTATATAAGTAAGTTCTGAAATGAATGGAATCCTAACATTGGACTAAATTTATATAAGTAAGTTCTGAAATGAATGGAATCCTAACATTGGACCAAATTTACATCAGTAAATCCTGGAATAAGTGAAATCCTAACATTGGACCAAATTTACATAAGTAAGTTCTGGAATAAATGGAATCCAAACTTTGGACCAAATTTACATCAGTAAGTCCTGGAATAAATGGAATCCTAACATTGGACCAAATTTATATAAGTAAGTTCTGAAATGAATGGAATCCTAACATTGGACCAAATTTATATAAGTAAGTTCTGAAATGAATGGAATCCTACCATTGGACCAAATTTACATAAGTAAGTTCTGGAATAAATGGAATCCAAACTTTGGACCAAATTTACATATGTAAGTTCTGGAATAAATGGAATCCTAACATTGGACCAAATTTACATTTATAAGTAAGTTCTGAAATGAATGGAATCCTAACATTGGACCAAATTTACATCAGTAAGTTCTGGAATAAATGGAATCCTAACATTGGACCAAATTTATATAAGTAAGTTCTGAAATGAATGGAATCCTAACATTGGACTAAATTTATATAAGTAAGTTCTGAAATGAATGGAATCCTAACATTGGACCAAATTTACATCAGTAAATCCTGGAATAAGTGAAATCCTAACATTGGACCAAATTTACATAAGTAAGTTCTGGAATAAATGGAATCCAAACTTTGGACCAAATTTACATCAGTAAGTCCTGGAATAAATGGAATCCTAACATTGGACCAAATTTATATAAGTAAGCTCTGAAATGAATGGAATCCTAACATTGGACCAAATTTACATAAGTAAGCTCTGAAATGAATAGAATCCTAACATGGACCAAATTTACATAAGTAAGTTCTGGAATAAATGGAATCCTAACATTGGACCAAATTTACATAAGTAAGTTCTGGAATAAATGGAATCCTAACATTGGACCAAATTTACATAAGTAAGTTCTGGAATAAATGGAATCCTAACATTGGACCAAATTTACATCAGTAAGTCCTGGAATAAATGGAATCCTAACATTGGACCAAATTTATATAAGTAAGCTCTGAAATGAATGGAATCCTAACATTGGACCAAATTTACATAAGTAAGCTCTGAAATGAATAGAATCCTAACATGGACCAAATTTACATAAGTAAGTTCTGGAATAAATGGAATCCTAACATTGGACCAAATTTACATAAGTAAGTTCTGGAATAAATGGAATCCTAACATTGGACCAAATTTACATAAGTAAGTTCTGGAATAAATGGAATCCTAATATTGGACCAAATTTACATCAGTAAGTTCTGGAATAAATGGAATCCTAACATTGGACCAAATTTACATTTATAAGTAAGTTCTGAAATGAATGGAATCCTAACATTGGACCAAATTTACATCAGTAAGTTCTGGAATAAATGGAATCCTAACATTGGACCAAATTTATATAAGTAAGTTCTGAAATGAATGGAATCCTAACATTGGACTAAATTTATATAAGTAAGTTCTGAAATGAATGGAATCCTAACATTGGACCAAATTTACATCAGTAAATCCTGGAATAAGTGAAATCCTAACATTGGACCAAATTTACATAAGTAAGTTCTGGAATAAATGGAATCCAAACTTTGGACCAAATTTACATCAGTAAGTCCTGGAATAAATGGAATCCTAACATTGGACCAAATTTATATAAGTAAGTTCTGAAATGAATGGAATCCTAACATTGGACCAAATTTATATAAGTAAGTTCTGAAATGAATGGAATCCTACCATTGGACCAAATTTACATCAGTAAGTTCTGGAATAAATGGAATCCTAACATTGGACCAAATTTACATAAGTAAGTTCTGAAATTAATGGAATCCAAACTTTGGACCAAATTAGATTTAAATGTTGATACTGATGCACTTTGTGATAAGATCTTGTGTAGAAAAAAAACCTTTTCTGCAACATTTTGTTTAGTCATGACATATACCAAATTTCTTAATCATTTCAAATATACTGACCAGAACATGCAACGATTTCACATTTTGTTCCATGTAAATTGTTATTTACTGTTTGTAAGTATAAATATTACTTATTGAGAAGTTAATCATATCATAGCATCACCCATTTTCGACAGTTGCATCTTTTCGACAGTTGTTTCATCTGAAATAATTTGCTTTATTATGATTGTTTCATACATCAATATAGATGTGTGATGATCTATCTCAAAATTTCCTCTATAGATTTTATAATGTAATGGGAGAATCTCCTTTTTCAAGTGATTACCAGTATTTTGAAATGAAAAGCAAAAAATACCACACTGTTGAAACAGTTCCAAAATCCAATAGAAAAATCGTAAAAAGAGGCAATATCAATAACCCTAATACACATATACATGACCCCTAATACACATATACATGACCCCTAATACACAAATACGTGATCCCTAATACACAAATACATGATCCCTAATACACATATACATGACCCCCTAATACACAAATACATGATCCCTAATACATAAATACATGATCCCTAATACACAAATACATAATCCCTAATACACATATACATGACCCCTAATACACAAATACATGATCCCTAATACACAAATACATGATCCCTAATACACATATACATGACCCCTAATACACATATACATGACCCCTAATACACAAATACATGATCCCTAATACACATATACATGACCCCTAATACACATATACATGACCCCTAATACACAAATACATGATCCCTAATACACATATACATGACCCCTAATACACAAATACATGACCGCTCACTTACCTGGCTTAGTACCAGCACTTTCAAAACAAACAAAAAAAGTGAGGTCGTACAATGTATTTTAAATTATATTCTAGACATCTAAGGTTGATCATTTTTAGGATACAAATGAAAATATTAAAGAGAGGTCTAGAATTATTAGCAGTTGGAGGAAGACTGGTTTACTCTACATGTTCACTAAATCCAGTAGAAAATGAAGCAGTCATAGCAAGTATACTGAACCAGTGTAAAGGTAGGTTCAAGGGTCAAGGGTTAAAGTTAATGGGCTATGAGAGTGCCATCACTTTCAACAATTTGTACATACTAATAAATATATGCTTGTTTTGTATCATGTCCATTCCGATCATGTTCCATCTTTTTCTTGTCTTGACGTCTGAAATGACGACTTCCAGTGTTTATGCTATTGCTGTGACAACGTCAACATATCAGTTAGTCGTAGATGTGGTAGATTATAAGTAATTGTAATACATACCTGTTAACCTCTGGGAACTGCTAGGGGGGAGATCTCGCCTCTACCAACTCTTCTAAGGGGGGAGATTTTGTGCGTCGCCTTTAAACGCACAAAATTGTACCTTGTAGTTGCATACATGTGATAGAGTTGCTATGCTACAACTGGAGATTTGTAAATTTTTGGCTGGAGATTTGGTCTCATAACTGGAGATTTTTTATCGACGTATTTGATGCATGTTTTTATTGTTAATTGATGTTTTCTTTTTGTTTGTTTCAGTATTGAACCAACTGCATCCCATTTCAATATATATTGTTTACATTTCTGTCTTATTAGTAGTGTTTCATATGATGAATGAAGGATAAAAACTGTATTTCGATAATTTATTCATAATCATTCATAATCATAAGGTTATAACAAAGCAATAACAATGAAGACAGAATGCTCTGAACAATAAAGTCATAGAGCATTAAAATTAAAAAGTCACTTTGCTGCTGGTGCATTGGGTGATAGCATACGTTTTGGCATTTTTGTGGTTTATCAATTCCATCCTGGAACTTAGTCCTTAAATAATACTTTGATCGGCTTTGGTCCCAAACAAGCCATAGCAACTCAATCCGAGATGAATTCATTGCACGTTTGATCGAAATAAGAACTCCTGTTTGCACAACGGTTTATAACTATTTTTAATTGCCGCTATCACACTTCTAATCATCTAAGCGTGTGCCACAAACCCACTTCCTTATCCCCAATTAATTATCAATCAGTGGATAATTGTTGTATAATCATCAACACCTTAATTAATCTCCATGACCCAATTTACCTGTAAAGGTGTCAAACAGATCAATAACCGGATATCATTTAAACACCTTTACCATTCGTATATCTTGGCGTATTTCATCAGTGCGGAAGTTCCAAATGGGGAATTTCCAGAAATATTGATCGCAAAATGTAGGTCAAGATTTTATTGTACTTGATTTTTTTGTTGGGGGGAGATCGTGCGGGAGGAAAAGGTGTGTGCAGGAGATTAATGTCTACCGCGCATGAGACCCAGTCCATGCGGGAGATAAGGCTCTTACGCGGGAGACTCCCACGAAAAGGGGGAGGGTTAACAGGTATGGTAATATAGCGACACCAAGAAAACAGCTGAGTAAATACTGGGGTTCCATAACCCACTGTCTGTCTGATAACAGAAATATATTAAGACGGATCGTTTTCCTTTCACGATTCATGTATGTACAATCACAATAGTAAATAAAGAAAGAAAACAAATTTAATTTTCAAGAAGTAATTGCCTTGTGCATTGAAGTCTTTGATACAAATAAAATAACTTAATTGATATCTGTCTTTTACAGAAAATGTTATGGATTCTTTAAGTTGAGGAACATTAAAATGCCACATATCGATGGAGTTTTCGTTGTGTACATTGACACCGAAAGTCCAGTGCCTAACATTCAATCAAAATCATGTGGTCTGACAGACGAAAATAAAAAAAAAATGACGGAATGGAAATGATTTAAAACAAGCGTATTGATTTGTTTTAGGAGAATGGATTTCTTAGAGCAAGATTCCATCAAAAGTGAAGCCTGATATGTGAGATGGGATGAGAAATCCATTTCAAGCAAAACATATAGAATATATATTTATTGAAGATTTGTCCAACTGACATCAGTGACATCAATATAACGTCATGTTAAAAATGAATGTTTCTATCACACTTGGTGCTGGATAACAGATACCATCACATGTAAAGAACAGAGGGAAAATTTACAAATCATTGATAATTCAATGTTATTGTTGCAGTCTGTTTAATAGATGGAAGAAACTTGAAAACCTGGAGAAAACCACCGACCTGTTTCATGTAACTGACAAATTTTTATCACTTGAAATTTGAATAAAGTACAATTTGCAATGAGTGGGAACCAAGCTCACAACTTTGGTAGCAATAGGCACTGATTGCATATGAAGGTGTCCATCCAAAAACCATACTATTGCCGGCATGATGGCCCCTGAGTTAGATTTTTATGTCAAGGAATAGAAAACTTGTGTACTCGACTCATTTTCTAGACTTGGTAGAAAAGAGGGAAGTTACAGCCAGTGTATAATATAAGACAACGGTATAGATTTGTATAACAGTTAAAGGTTAAAGGTTTAATGTCAGAACTAGGTGTTAATATCAGATGTAATGGCAAGGTTCAGGGATTAAAGGTAGATGTAGGGGTCGGGGATAAAGAGATAGTTTTTTTTTTTTTTTTTTATATGTTCATTTTGAATAGATAAATCATCATAAAAAAGTGGTCTTATAAGAGGGGTGGCCTCTCTTCACAGGTGACATTTTAGTAGTGTTTTACTATCTCATCTGAAATCTGATCTTATAAAAGGGGTACTACTGTTATTGTATTGGTAGTGAATGAGGAGAACAACTTCCATTAAATTGTAGGCAAACTAACGTTTGTTGTAGTTATATATATACATGTACAATGTATAATATATTTGTTTTCAGGTTGTATTGAATTAGTAGATGTCAGTAGTCATCTCCCTAAATTAAAGTACACAAAGGGTTTATCTACGTGGAAAGTGAGTATTATTAGACATCCCTCTAAATTAAAGTACACAAAGGGTTTACAGTCCTTCATTATTAAATAGCTTTTTAAGTTAATCTTTGATTGGTTTACAGTTCTTCATTATTAAATAGCTTTTTTAAGTTAATCTTTGATTGGTTTACAGTCCTTCATTATTAAATAGCTTTTTAAGTTGATCTTTGCCTGGTTTACAGTCCTTCATTATTAAATAGCTTTTTAAGTTGATCTTTGCCTGGTTTACAGTCCTTCATTATTAAATAGCTTTTTAAGTTGATCTTTGATTGGTTTGCACTTCTTCATTATTAAATAGCTTTTTAAGTTGATCTTTGACTTGTTTGCAGTCCTTCATTATTAAATAGCTTTTTAAGTTAATCTTTGATTGGTTTACAGTCCTTCATTATTAAATAGCTTTTTAAGTTAATCTTTGATTGGTTTACAGTCCTTCATTATTAAATAGCTTTTTAAGTTAATCTTTGATTGGTTTACAGTCCTTCATTATTAAATAGCTTTTTAAGTTGATCTTTGCCTAGTTTACAGTCCTTCATTATTAAATAGCTTTTTAAGTTGATCTTTGACTTGTTTACAGTCCTTCATTATTAAATAGCTTTTTAAGTTGATCTTTGCCTGGTTTACAGTCCTTCATTATTAAATAGCTTTTTAAGTTGATCTTTGATTGGTTTGCACTTCTTCATTATTAAATAGCTTTTTAAGTTGATCTTTGACTTGTTTGCAGTCCTTCATTATTAAATAGCTTTTTAAGTTAATCTTTGATTGGTTTACAGTCCTTCATTATTAAATAGCTTTTTAAGTTAATCTTTGATTGGTTTACAGTCCTTCATTATTAAATAGCTTTTTAAGTTAATCTTTGATTGGTTTACAGTCCTTCATTATTAAATAGCTTTTTAAGTTGATCTTTGCCTAGTTTACAGTCCTTCATTATTAAATAGCTTTTTAAGTTGATCTTTGACTTGTTTACAGTCCTTCATTATTAAATAGCTTTTTAAATTGATCTTTGATTGGTTTACAGTCCTTCATTATTAAATAGCTTTTTAAGTTGATCTTTGCCTGGTTTACAGTCCTTCATTATTAAATAGCTTTTTAAGTTGATCTTTGATTGGTTTACAGTCCTTCATTATTAAATAGCTTTTTAAGTTAATCTTTGATTGGTTTACAGTCCTTCATTATTAAATAGCTTTTTAAGTTGATCTTTGCCTGGTTTACAGTCCTTCATTATTAAATAGCTTTTTAAGTTGATCTTTGATTGGTTTACAGTCCTTCATTATTAAATAGCTTTTTAAGTTGATCTTTGCCTAGTTTACAGTCCTTCATTATTAAATAGCTTTTTAAGTTGATCTTTGACTTGTTTGCAGTCCTTCATTATTAAATAGCTTTTGTTAAGTTGATCTTTGACTTGTTTGCAGTCACACTTTATTCAACCCAAGATTTTATTTATAGATTTTCAGTCGTAAGATGGAAAGACTTAATAATCTGACAGAAGCTAAAAGTAAAGGATATAACCATTTTGAGGCATCCATGTTCCCACCTGATGAAACAGAAAATCTTAATTTAGATAGATGGTAAGTTACCACTGATATAAGAGCCAGACATATTTATTAAAATGTGCAGAGAATAAATTGGTATTACTGGAAAGTCTCTATTTTGGGTAGTATAAGAAAGTTTTAGAAATAGATTTAACAAGATTTCAGAGTATCTTCCACCCAGTAGTCAGTGTTTCGGCACTGACATGCTTTATTACGTATATTTATTACTAAAATTTACAGTTTCTTAATAATGTAATTATTAATAAAGCTAAGGTTCTCCTCCCTCAGGCATAGATGACCATAAACGATGTTGGCTATGTGGTTTAGGACCTTTGGTTTATTGCTCCCAAAATTTAGATTATTTGGCTTTCGATTTTGAGCATACCTGATGAAGGTTATTCCAGAAACGTGTTGTGATATCTGACTTTTTATTCTACATGTTTTCATAGCAATTTAAATAAGAACTGTATTTCTTGGCAGGAAATAACTTTTTTTCTATGAATTATTTTTTATTTGTTGAATACCAATTTCATTTGCACAATCAAACCACTCAATATAGTGCACTATGAATGGTAAATGAATTTATAAAAGTGTTGTGTCAAATCCCAATATGCATATCAGAGGTTTTTTGGTGGGTTTTTTTCTGTTTTTAAGTCTAGAATATATGATTAATTTCTCCAGCACACCTGACACTGAACAAAATTGTTGAAAGGATGAATTTTGACCATCTGCACGTCCCAGATATTAAGTAATGAAAACTATTAAACTCATTCAGCCCAACACTGTTATCAGTATCACTGGTACAGAAAGATATTCTAATGCAATACACAAATATTTTTCCACCAAGTTACTAGTTATTGTGTTATGATGTCATGAATATTTTTGCATATGGCTGAAAAATTAAAGAATTGTATGAAAATGTCTGGTATCATCTATCAACAACTGGTTTTAGTTTAAGGAACCAGTACATTCATAGTTGAATACAAAATACTTACATAATTAATAGAACTATGTTAGAGTCTACTGATATTTTGGCTTTCAGCATTGAATAGAAACTGTTTCAGTATTCCTTTCATGGTGGATAAGACGTCCATTATATTTTTGAAAATTTTTCATATAATTATTCTGACATTTTATTAATTGAACAGACTTTGTCCACCATAAGGGATATCTATCTCTTCTTCTAGTGTAATAGAGGAAGAATTATAGTCTTATTTCATAGATTTGTGACTACAGATTTAAAGTAACCAATATTTTGTTTTCAGTATTAGAGTTTTACCACATCATCAGAACACAGGAGGGTTCTTTATTGTTGCCATACATAAAACATCTACTCTGCCATGGATGACGCCAAGACGTAAGACTAAACATTCTTCTGATTCATTTGTCAGTCAATATTAGTGTATTATCCTTCGAACCAACACTGGTTGAAATGATTGATGGATGGTCGTCCTTAAAACTTTGCATCCTTGCTTATTACTATATGGACATTTGCATATCGTTCTGCCATTTTGATTGGACCATTTATGAAGGAGTATTTGTCCTTATTGACTTAGAATATGTCATCAGAAAGATTGTAAATACAACTCCTCCTAAATTTTAAATGTGATTTTCTTAAGCTTTGCTTGCTTGCCGGAACCTTTGAACCGTAATGAGAGCGGGAGGTTTGGTGCCTTAAAATCTGATTCAACCCACCATTTCTTTAGAAATGCCTGTACCAAGTCAGGGTCATTACGGTTTTCACAGTTTTCCGGTTGTTGACTGATTTTGTCTGTTTATATAATTATGAGTTTTGACTTTCCCTTTGTAAGATTGTTCGGAGTTCGGTAATTTTGTTATTACCCTTAATTACCATATGGAGATTCACATATCATTGCGTCACATAAATCAAATCTGCTGGTAGACTAGTAGTCCCTCAGTCAATTTTTCAGTACTGACACAAGATGTATTTATTATTGAACTTTGTATATTCTAAGATTTGTAAAACTAAGGATCATCTCCCTCTTAGCTGATTTTAGCTTTCCTGTTGGACCCTTTAGTTTTCTTGCTCCCCAAGATTTTAAAATTATTTGGCTTTCCAATCTTTTGACTTTGAGTTTACATTGATTAAGTTTATTCCAGAAATGTGTCATGCAAACTAAATTTAGATGTCTACCTTTTTATGTGTAAATTGTAGGTTAATTTCATGTTTTTGTTTTGTTCTATTTTCAGAGCCTGTAGTAGAAGTCATTGATAAAGAAGTTAAAACAGAACAAGCACAAGAGGAGAAAAAAGATACTAAATGTGATGGTGACAAACAGGAAGTGAAAGGTGACCAGACAGAGACAGGGGACCAGGAGGTAAAACCTGTTACCTCTGGTAAAAGACAAGCTGAAGAACCAGCAGAGTAAGACTTTTTGTGAAATTGTTATCACAATCCAGGACACCATTGATAAATTTTAAAAGTAATATTTTTTGGTATTTTGGGGAAATCAGTATTTAATAGGAAGTCTGATTTCTATTTATGTCTTTTTTTTCTTTTTTTTTGTTGAAAATTGTCAAATCACGAAAATGGGCATTGTTGATTTCAGAAGACAAAGTCAAACCTGTCTAATTCCTAAATAAAAAGTCTGAATTGTTGGAAATCTTTGTTACTTTAAAGGCATACAGGCTGTCAGAATTTTTTTTTTTTTGTTTATATTAAAAGTTGCCAATATTCGATGTTTTATACTAATAAAATGTTCTGAACAAGAAGCTAGGTTTAAAAAATATGTTATAATGTAGTAATTAGTGAAAAGAATTCAAATATCTGTTGGTAAAATCGTCATTAACACAACCTAATTATAAGTCGGCTGCTTTTCCGAAGTTTGCCGAATACTGATAACTGCTATAAATAACCAGGAAGCATGTTGCATGTAAATTCGTTAGAATTAATATAATCTAAGAAATATATCTATGAAATTGGATCCTGGGGTAATCAGTTGATATTATATAATGGTATTTAGTAAGAATGACACTTAAAATCGGAAATACGTGATGAAATCAATAAAAACAAACCCAAACTCTGCAAAGGGGCACGATAAAGGGAAAATTGTAAACAAATTGTATTGCATATTATTGACAACACTTGAGTTGCCTTGATTATATTTTTTTAGAAAAAAACAGACATGAAGTTCATTATTTTAGTCTCTAATTTGATAGAGATATCACCTAGCGTTTTCTCCTGAAAAAAAGACTATATAAAAAACTACGATGCAATTCTACTGTCAAAATACGGAAAAAGATACTAAATTATGCTTACGTGTTGAAAAATGGAGTAGGTCGGTATAACATCTTTTTTTAATTTTTACACAAAGCTTGCTGAATCCTCCTTTTTGTGTCGTTTTTGTATAGAATCCGTCAATGTGTTTGTTCTTCGACCATTTGATTTGTGCCATGTGCTTTCTTCATCAACAAACAATTTCTCACATGCGCAAATGCTTTCCCGAATGAGTTCACTGTCAGATCGTATGAATATTGCATGGGTAAGCATTGGATTCTTTACTGGATTCAAGAAAATAAAACAGCGACGTATTTCCTTCGTTCTAGGCTATTTATGTATGATATTATGAAAAATTTCAACTGCAATTAGTATAAAACATCAAATACAATGTATTGGCAACTTTTAATATTTAAATTCAATTCAGTATTAACTGGTATAAACTGAACACAAAAGTTGGTCCCAAGGAGGTTCAGTTTAGACAGGTTTTACAGTATATTCAATGAAGAACTGATAAAAGTCTTTTTTTTACAGGCCACCTCCAACAAAACACAAGAAAATGCATGGTTATAAAGAAGATCCATTCTTGTTTTTAAATACTAATGACACGTTTTGGGAGCCAATACAGTAAGTACATGTTAAATATATCACTGATGTGATTAGTAGTAATTAATGATTTGTTTGATGGTGTTTAACGCCACTTTCAACAATATTTTAGTTATATCGTGGCGGAAAGTTTTAATGGTGGAGGAAACCGGAGGACCTAAAGAAAACTACCAACTTGTCGGAAATCACAGACTAACTTTATCATATAATGTTGTACACCTCGCCCTGATCGAGATTCGAACTCATAACATTAGTGGTGATAGGCACTGATTGCATAGGTAATTGTAAATCCAACTACCATGCGATCATGGCCACAACAGCCCCCCATTAATTAATGGCATTTTGAGAATGCACTTATCATCTTATAATAAGTTGAGTCAGATAAGATATACTTATTTATTTCTTTTATCAAAATTATACTGCCTGTAATTTTCATTTATCAATTGATTTCTTTATTTGTTTTTAATTTGCACAAATGTCATTCAAATATTTTGAGTATGATTTCCATCTATGGCTATTCGATCTTAATATAACTTTATATGATAAAGTTTGTCAGTGACTTCTTTCCTCCAGCCTCAGAACTGATCATCATAATATAACTGAAATATTGTCATTCCAGAAACTCATCCTGCATAGTAACTGCATCGGTGGCATAATGGTTAGGGTGCTCGCCTTGAGTGTGGTAGATCTTGGAATCGAGCACCAGTCGGGTCAAATCAAAGACTATAAAATTATTATTTGTTGCTTCTCCGCTAAGCACGCAGCATTAAGGAGTAAGAGCAAAGGCTGGTTGGCTCGGAATTAGAATAATGTGTTCGAGTGGAGCTACATGTCTACCCGCGGACTGTTGTTTCAGTGAGTTAGCACTATAAAAATCCATCTCAGCGTGTTAGTCTAGAACAAAGCGGACCTCATCATCATCTCATTGAAGATTACCTTGTTCTTGCCATGATATAGCTGGAAAATTGCTGAAATAGCGTTAAACAGCAATCACTCACTGACTGATCCTGCACATTAGATATCTATGTGTTGTGTACTAGTCTGTTATACAGTTAATGTGTAGCCTTAAAACATACTCTGTTTATAACAACTATTGTACACATGTTAGAAATGAAGATAAGGGACCGTCGTGACCATGATCGTATGGTAATTGGATTTACAACTACCTATGCAATCAGTGCCTATCACCACTGGTGTTGTGAATTCGAATCTCGATTAGGGCGAGGTGTACAACATTATGTGATAAAGTTTGTTAGTGACTTGTGACAGGTCGGTGGTTTTCTCCGGGTCTGCCGGTTTTCTCCACCAATAAAACTGACCGCCTCAATGTAACTCGATAAAACATAAAATCTGTTTATAACAGCTATTGTGCACATATGACCTTTGAATGAAGATGAAGGATAATTTGTATACATTACATTTGATTTCAGAAAATTTTATGGTATAAGATCAGATTTCCCTGTAGAACAAGTAATGTATAGAGCAGAAACTGGACAGAAACGTACCATCTATTTTGTGTCGTCACAGTTACGTAATATAGTACGTAGGAATACAGATAGGATAAGGGTAGGTATTATTGTATAATTTTATTGGAGTGATATAAAAAGGGTAGGTAATACAGTCTTCACGCTCACCCACTCGCCCGAAGCCCGGTACAAGGGAAAATTGTGAAAGAATTTGTTTGAATGAATGGAACATTTTTCTAAATTTGACTGTCGGGCAAGTAGGTGAAAAAAATTAAGGCAAAGGTGGGTAATATTGTATAATTATATAGGGATGATACAAGTTGACTACATACACACTGACAGAAAGGAATGATAATCCCTGTTACTGGATATAACATTAAAAATTAGATTTCCCAATCAAGATATTCATTACATAATACAGCTCCAGATGTTTTGCAAAAAAAACTTTTAAACTCGTGTGATAATAATAGATTATGCCATTACAGTCCTCACGGTGAGCACTGGTCCTCCGGCCCATGTCCAGTAATTTTTGTAATTTTTTTTTAGATAATGATATATATAAAAATAAATTCAAGAAATTCATTTGGACCAGTAAATTCAAATTTTCATTCCAAGGACTGCAATTATATAGACAACATATGTGCATTGTCGAAAATATATAAATTATTTGTACAAGCTTTAGAAAGAGGTAGAAAAACCAGCCTTTGGTGAGCTTTTCTGTCCTGTTTCGCAGTGAGTACAAATGAAATTTATATTTTCCAACAATGTACATATATTGTGTTTGTCCTGCAATGTCAAAAAGCACAAAACAACTGCCAAATTGGCTGAAAAGAGCAGGAAAACTGTCATTCTCATCATTTTTGATGGTGTCCTCTGTGAAGTCTGCACTTATACTGTTACCGTTTCTTGTCTCATCATGAATTCGGTACCAGAAAAACTATATCTTGATCAGTGACCATATATAGCAAACATTTATCCAGTCAATGCAATTTTACTACTCAAATAGATAAACAAAAAAATTAAGTTATATTTACATTAGTTGATCAGTAAAATTATAAAATTATTCTTGTATTTAAATTTTATTTCAGCAATGGTTCTATGACTATTTCAAGTTTTTATTATTCTAACTTTTTTCAATTATATTTGGCCAGAATCTTCAGTCTAGCTAAATGTTTATGAAAATATAAAGATTTGAGAATTACTAGAAATTATTAATTTCTGCTGCCTCACAAAGATGGTACATGTGTAATTGGATTTACATCTACCTATACAATTAGTGCCTTTCACCACTCACCCATAATATGCCAGCTCGTTTTCGGTTGGTGATGCTGTTGAACTCAATTCATCTTTAACTGATAAAGTTTGTTATTGACATGCAGCAGGTCAGTGGTTTTCTTCCTCCACCATTAAGACTGACCACCAAAATATAACTGAAATATTGATATTGGTGATAAAGACACATTAATCCTAGTCAGATATTTTTTTTCTCGTTTACATTCAGTTAATTTGAGTTAAGTGAACTCTATAATCAGAGTTCAATTTTGCGATTAGTTTGGTCGCCATGGCGCCTAAGGATGTCATTTTGCAACCAAACTTTTGTCATAGGGCGCCAAATTGGCGACCAAGTTTTAAAACGTAAACTTCCGGAAAAGCGGTTTCTCTGTCGTTTAGTTTCTCGGTTTGAACTAAGTCGTGTCCATGATAAAGTCAAGGATAGAATTTCATTATTCACTGTCAATTTAGTACATTATTTCAAATGCAGATCCGATTTTGTCTTAAATCGTGATCATTTTCATAGCAATTGAATGATACATCGATTCAAATGCGCAAAAGATTGTCGTAATATTAAAACCTGATGTTACGGAACCACATTTCCAGAAGTGTTGCTATATCTAGTGCAGTGTGAGCGGACAATTTTCGGCACAAAATACAATAAAATGTGATGTCCGATCAGCTTTGAACATCAGCACAGTTGAGACCCTGATAAGCTTAGTGGTGAAGGCTCCAGTGTTGAGGAATTTGATTCAAGTGACTCAATAGTACAGTTTAATCTGTTGATAATGTTTCTTACATTTTTATTTATTTTTTTTTTTTGGGAAAATTTTGAAAATGCACCTTCATAAAACAATATTTTCAAGATGTCAAATTAGGTCTCTGGACATTGCCAGAATGCAGCTTTTGGCACCACTTACCCCATACCCCTGGCTGTAGTAACCACTGCGCTAGCCTTATGAATAAACCTGCTTCGTCTGTTGAACGTCTTGATGGCTCATACATTTTTTTATTGGCTCCTTTTTTTGTTCTGCTAGGAGCCAATTGGTACCTGGGTCAAAAATGCTATTTTGAGGCCTGATAATACTTCTACCTATTGTCTTCTAAATTACATCTTGTTTAGTTACCAATAATTATAAACAGACATTCAAATACTTTTAAATTATTAGGCTTTCCAACATTTTGACTGTGCGTACCTGATAAAGGTAATTCCAGAAATGTATCATGCAGATAAAATTAAATATCTACATGTTTATTCAATGAATCATGTTTATATTTTCAGTTCATCAACCTTGGATTAAGAATATTTGGTAGAAGTACTTCACCATTGGTTCCTGACTGTGATTTTAGAATATCACAGGAGGTATATACAATCTTCAATTTAAAGTTTGTTTTCAATTCTATATGCATTGCGTGTCATTTACATTTATTTTAACCTTGTGAGTATTCTCTCAGAAAAATCTTAAATGTAGAATGATTTTCCTAAAGGAGAACTTAAAACAATTCCTATGCATTATCTTCACTTTCGTTCGGACTTTATCATATGAAGAGTAGTCAGTTGTAACTATGTCTGATGCTAACTATGGTTGACTGATTTTCGTTAAGCAAATATAAATAAGGGTAATAACAAAATTACCGAACTCCGAACATCTTACAAAGGGAAAGTCAAAACTCATAATTATATAAACAGACAAAATCAGTCAGCAACCGGAAAACTGTGAAAACCGTAATGACCCTGACTTGGTACAGGCATTTCTAAAGAAATGGTGGGTTGAATCAGATAGATATTGTTGTTTTGATGTGTGAAAGTAAATGATTTCCATTTTTGAATTTTCTGTTAACTATTCATGCTATCGTTAAATATTTTTAAAACATTTTTTAATTCAGCTTAATAAAAAGTCAAGAGTAATTGATAATAAACAGCTGAATGATATACAAATGATATCCCTTTATAAAGTCCCCTAACTCTCCAACATCAACCGTGGTATATAGACATTCATTATTTATAATTTGGTATAGTTTAAGTATTACCTCAGATTGTATTTATTTGCAGGGACTGACTGTTCTGGGAAGTGAGTGTATAACAAGATCTGTACAGTTGTCTAGAGATGATATGATCACTTTTATTTCTTATGATAACCCTTTCTTTGATAGGCTGAGTGATGAAGCAAGGAATGAAATGAAAAAGTTTGGTAGGTGATAGATAAATATCTTAAATTTAAAAAGTAAAATATATCCTAACCTTCAGGAAAATAGTGTAATAGAAGGCATGTTATTATATACAATGAAGCCGAATACTGATTTAAACAGAATTTTGTATAAACCAAACTAGATATAGTCTACATGTAGGAGATCTTTGTTAATTTAACCTGTATAAACTGAACACCTACCTGTCTATTCTGACACAAAGGTTGGTCCCAGGGAAGTTTAGTTTAGACAGGTCTCACTGTTTATTATAATGTGATGTAAGACAACATAACATATTTATCACTTAAGTAAAATTTTAGACGAAATAATGGTAATGACCTGCTGAAAACAGGGGACGTCATGGTCGTATGGTAGTTGGATTTTCAACTTTGCAATCAGTGCCTATCACCACTAAAGTTGTGAGTTTGAATCCCACTCATGGAGAGGTGTACTCGATACAACTTTATGTGATAAAGTTTGTCAGTGACTTACAGTTTGTCTGATTTTCTCCGGGTACTCCAGTTTCCTCCAACAATAAAACTGACTGCCATGATATATCTGAAATATTGTTGAAAGTGCCATTAAACACCATAACCCCTGCTGAAAACACAAAACATACAACGAACTCTATTATACATTTATTGATTTAATTTAAATATGTTTTATTTTCAGCTATTGGTTGTATACTGATGACATATAAGCCTGAGGAAGGGTGAGTTATTATATAGACGTTGCAAGATCAGAGAGAAAAAAACAATTGATTAAAATTGAAAAGATTATTCAAGTGGTATACATAAATATACACAATCGATTAACTTCTGTGTCCAGATGGTGATCATTTTGTCTGTCGCCATCAGTATCTGTTTTAAACTCTACCTTGGGATCTCAACTCTTTACTACAATACAAATGTTTCTTTTTTTACAGCATGAAGATGCACATATTATATTTTATTATATTATAATTTTTTAATGTTGAATCTCAACTAGAACCTTGTGATGGCTACTACTCCAACATTTTAATCTGAGGAGTATATTATAATTTATTATTTGATCCAAATAGAGATGAAGGATATAAAATTATGAAAAGAAAGTTTAAACAATGATCGTCAATAATTTCACCAATATCAACAAAACGAACAATCACCTCTCATCTTAGCTGAACTCACTGAACACAAAAAAAAGTCCATGACATATGACGTTGGAAATCCAAGTCCTGGTTTTGGATAGGCACAAATATGTGGCTGGGTTTAAACAGTTTAATGGTCAACATTTCCACAAATATTAATCTTCCACTTTAACTTGCTGAACACAAAAAAAAGACCACAACATATGTCATGAAGTTAGAAATCAAGGTCCTGATTGTTATAGGCACAAATATGTGGCTTGGTTTTGCTTTGACATTTTTCTAGTCTCACATTCTGTTGATATTATTTTTGGCTTAGAATTAATGCCATTTATTTTACAGTGATACAAAGCCGTCATGTGGTATTACTATTTATAGTTAATATTTTATTACTTTTTTACAGTGATACAAAGCCGTCATGTGGTATTACTATTTATAGTTAATGATTTATTACTTTTTTACAGTGATACAAAGCCGACATGTGGTGTTACTATTTATAGTTAATGATTTATTACTTTTTTACAGTGATACAAAGCCGTCATGTGGTGTTACTATTTATAGTTAATGATTTATTACTTTTTTACAGGGATACAAAGCCGTCATGTGGTGTTACTATTTATAGTTAATGATTTATTACTTTTTTACAGTGATACAAAGCCGTCATGTGGTGTTACTATTTATAGTTAATGATTTATTACTTTTTTACAGTGATACAAAGCCGACATGTGGTGTTACTATTTATAGTTAATGATTTATTACTTTTTTACAGGGATACAAAGCCGTCATGTGGTGTTACTATTTATAGTTAATGATTTATTACTTTTTTACAGGGATACAAAGCCGACATGTGGTGTTACTATTTATAGTTAATGATTTATTACTTTTTTACAGGGATACAAAGCCGTCATGTGGTGTTACTATTTATAGTTAATGATTTATTACTTTTTTACAGGGATACAAAGCCGACATGTGGTGTTACTATTTATAGTTAATGATTTATTACTTTTTTACAGTGATACAAAGCCGACATGTGGTGTTACTATTTATAGTTAATGATTTATTACTTTTTTACAGGGATACAAAGCCGTCATGTGGTGTTACTATTTATAGTTAATGATTTATTACTTTTTTACAGGGATACAAAGCCGACATGTGGTGTTACTATTTATAGTTAATGATTTATTACTTTTTTACAGGGATACAAAGCCGACATGTGGTGTTACTATTTATAGTTAATGATTTATTACTTTTTTACAGTGATACAAAGCCATCATGTGGTGTTACTATTTATAGTTAATGATTTATTACTTTTTTACAGTGATACAAAGCCGTCATGTGATGTTACTATTTATAGTTAATGATTTATTACTTTTTTACAGTGATACAAAGCCGACATGTGGTGTTACTATTTATAGTTAATGATTTATTACTTTTTTACAGTGATACAAAGCCGTCATGTGATGTTACTATTTATAGTTAATGATTTATTACTTTTTTACAGTGATACAAAGCCGTCATGTGGTGTTACTATTTATAGTTAATGATTTATTACTTTTTTACAGGGATACAAAGCCGTCATGTGGTGTTACTATTTATAGTTAATGATTTATTACTTTTTTACAGTGATACAAAGCCGTCATGTGGTGTTACTATTTATAGTTAATATTTTATTACTTTTTTACAGTGATACAAAGCCGTCATGTGGTGTTACTATTTATAGTTAATGATTTATTACTTTTTTACAGTGATACAAAGCCGACATGTGGTGTTACTATTTATAGTTAATGATTTATTACTTTTTTACAGGGATACAAAGCCGTCATGTGATGTTACTATTTATAGTTAATGATTTATTACTTTTTTACAGGGATACAAAGCCGTCATGTGGTGTTACTATTTATAGTTAATGATTTATTACTTTTTTACAGGGATACAAAGCCGTCATGTGGTGTTACTATTTATAGTTAATGATTTATTACTTTTTTACAGTGATACAAAGCCGTCATGTGATGTTACTATTTATAGTTAATGATTTATTACTTTTTTACAGTGATACAAAGCCGTCATGTGGTATAACTGTTTGTGGCTGGAGAGGAAAGTCTTCAATTCGATCATTCCTATCTAAAAATTTGAGGGCACATTACCTACGCATGTTTGGTCTAGAACTTGGAGAGATCTGTAAGACAATATAGCTATCTTTATTTTTCTGTTGAAATTAATTTGCTTATTCTGGCTATAAATAGATGTTTGTTGTATCTGTTTTTTCTTTTTTTAATGTTGGCAATGCAACAACATCCACTTTGGAGTCATTTCATTCATTTTTGACAGTCCAATCATATGTAAGACAGTGTAATAAATTTACCAATCAGACAACAGTGTCCTCGGTTTAAATACCTCAATATTTGGTAGGCTCATTGCTGATTGGTCGGTTGAATGTATGAACCCTGACTCATCAACTTTTAACCCATTCGTGTGGAGGACAAATGCATGAATAGAGCATAAATTCGGGCAAGAAAAGGGTATAATGAAATAAAAATGTGTTCAATTATCGTTAAATATTTCCATCTTTTGTGGGTGAAATTTAGAGAGAGAAAAAAGAATAATTATATTAAATGATCGACTTTTTTACTTTCTTTCAACAGCTATTGTTATCGTAATTACAATTAAACTTTATGATCAAATAGCTATAAATAGCCTAATCACACAATCAACCTGTGTTTACCTTGATCTGTTACCGCACCTTAAGCGAATGTTGACAGAAATATATGCTGGGATGCAGTACTTCATAATTCAATAATTTTCAAAAACACGATTTTTATTTATAAAAGTGAAAGATTAAAATGTGTTTTTCTAAAGTAAACAATTTTAAATATTTGATATAAATAAGAAATAAACAAAAAAACAAAAAAAACAACAATAATAAATCATCACGTATACAACTTAACGCTAAAAAAAAATGGCGGTCTTACAAATAACGCTAATCGTGACTTCATTTAATATGAAAAATCTATTATTATGAACTAGTAACAGGTAGGGACTTTGTAAACATGTACTTTTAGGAGTGAGAGTTAAGGAAATATAGATGTTGTCAGTAGATCATGCAAATATCGGCTAGAGAGATAGTGACAACAATCGCTGAATCAGCTGGGCAAAACGGAAATAAAATGTAATTTATTTTATTAATATAAATATAAATTGTTCCAAAGTCGGGACTGTGTTTGTTTATTTATTATCTAACTTCCAATTTGATAAAAATGTTCTAATAGTCATACGTAGGATTTTCAGCCATAGAACACGGTCGTTAGTCGCGTTAGACAGTGAGTCGTTATATAAAGGTCAAAAGCATGGGAAAATGCTGGGGAGGAATAAATAAGGTCGGATAAGAGAGGAAGTCGTTATATGGAGGGGGTCGCTAAGACAAGTTTGACTGTACATATAATATCATGGTAGTTGACCTCTATCAACATGTTTAACTCAGTGTTTTTTGTCATCACGTCTAATCTTATACTGCACATTATACAAAATAAATCCATTCTTTTGAGAAAGAAAAAAACTGAAATACAAATGCAAGTTTTAATTTGCCTCCTTGTCAGAGATTCTAAATATCAGCATAGAAAGATTGTTATTTTTATGCAAAAAAACAAATAATTTCTTCAATGCATGGTTATTTTTGTCCTCCAGAAAAACTAGTAAAGGGATATAAAAATCAAATTGACAGGAAAATATCTGATACCTGATTTCTCATCTTGGTAAATGTTACGATTTAAAAAAGAGTATTAATATATTTTTTGATGGTGTTAGAGATTTCTGTTGAGTGCCGTCATTTTTATTTGTTTTTATTTCTCGCCAAACAGGTGGACATCCAGAATTGAAAACAACTGCTTGAGTATTGACAATTTGGATGTTCACCTCACACAAAGGCAATAATAGTATTATTACACCAAACATTTAGCAAATCTTTCTCTTTTATCATTAAGGTTGTTTTTATTGACAAGTTTAAAGAATTTTAAAGAAATTCCAGATGTATTTGATTTCATCATAAAGTGTTGTTTCTTTGTGTGTAATTGGATGTTTCCAATGTCTGTAGTTTGTGTAATGTTGTCTTTGTGTGTAATTGGATGTTTCCAATGTCTCTAGTTTGTGTAATGTTGTCTTTGTGTGTAATTGGATGTTTCCAATGTCTCTAGTTTGTGTAATGTTATCTTTGTGTGTAATTGGATGTTTCCAATGTCTGTAGTTTGTGTAATGTTGTCTTTGTGTGTAATTGGATGTTTCCAATGTCTCTAGTTTGTGTAATGTTGTCTTTGTGTGTAATTGGATGTTTCCAATTTCTCTAGTTTGTGTAATGTTGTATTTGTGTGTAATTGGATGTTTTCAATGTCTCTAGTTTGTGTAATGTTGTCTTTGTGTGTAATTGGATGTTTCCAATGTCTGTAGTTTGTGTAATGTTGTCTTTGTGTATAATTGGATGTTTCCAATGTCTCTAGTTTGTGTAAAGTTGTCTTTGTGTGTAATTGGATGTTTCCAATGTCTCTAGTTTGTGTAATGTTGTCTTTGTGTGTAATTGGATGTTTCCAATGTCTGTAGTTTGTGTAATGTTGTCTTTGTGTGTAATTGGATGTTTCCAATTTCTGTAGTTTGTGTAATGTTGTCTTTGTGTGTAATTAGATGTTTCTGTTTCCAATGTCTCTAGTTTGTGTAATGTTGTCTTTGTGTGTAATTGGATGTTTCCAATGTCTCTAGTTTGTGTAATGTTGTCTTTGTGTGTAATTGGATGTTTCCAATGTCTCTAGTTTGGGTATTGTTGTCTGTGTGTAATTGGATGTTTCCAATGTCTGTAGTTTGTGTAATGTTGTCTTTGTGTGTAATTAGATGTTTCCAATGTCTCTAGTTTGTGTAATGTTGTCTTTGTGTGTAATTGGATGTTTCCAATGTCTCTAGTTTGTGTAATGTTGTCTTTGTGTGTAATTGGATGTTTCCAATGTCTCTAGTTTGTGTAATGTTGTCTTTGTGTGTAATTAGATGTTTCCAATGTCTCTAGTTTGTGTAATGTTGTCTTTGTGTGTAATTGGATATTTCCAATGTCTCTAGTTTGTGTAATGTTGTCTTTGTGTGTAATTGGATGTTTCCAATGTATCTAGTTTGTGTAATGTTGTCTTTGTGTGTAATTGGATGTTTCCAATGTCTCTTGTTTGTGTAATGTTGTCTTTGTGTGTAATTGGATGTTTCCAATGTCTGTAGTTTGTGTAATGTTGTCTTTGTGTGTAATTGGATGTTTCCAATGTCTCTAGTTTGTGTAATGTTATCTTTGTGTGTAATTGGATATTTCCAATGTCTCTAGTTTGTGTAATGTTGTCTTTGTGTGTAATTGGATGTTTCCAATGTCTCTAGTTTGTGTAATGTTGTCTTTGTGTGTAATTGGATGTTTCCAATGTCTCTAGTTTGTGTAATGTTGTCTTTGTGTGTAATTGGATGTTTCCAATGTATCTAGTTTGTGTAATGTTGTCTTTGTGTGTAATTGGATGTTTCCAATGTCTGTAGTTTGTGTAATGTTGTCTTTGTGTGTAATTGGATGTTTCCAATGTCTCTAGTTTGTGTAATGTTGTCTTTGTGTGTAATTGGATGTTTCCAATGTCTCTTGTTTGTGTAATGTTGTCTTTGTGTGTAATTGGATGTTTCCAATGTATCTAGTTTGTGTAATGTTGTCTTTGTGTGTAATTGGATGTTTCCAATGTCTCTAGTTTGTGTAATGTTGTCTTTGTGTGTAATTAGATGTTTCTGTTTCCAATGTCTCTAGTTTGTGTAATGTTGTCTTTGTGTGTAATTGGATGTTTCCAATGTCTCTAGTTTGTGTAATGTTGTCTTTGTGTGTAATTGGATGTTTCCAATGTCTCTAGTTTGTGTAATGTTGTCTTTGTGTGTAATTAGATGTTTCCAATGTCTCTAGTTTGTGTAATGTTGTCTTTGTGTGTAATTGGATGTTTCCAATGTCTCTAGTTTGTGTAATGTTGTCTTTGTGTGTAATTGGATGTTTCCAATGTCTCTAGTTTGGGTATTGTTGTCTGTGTGTAATTGGATGTTTCCAATGTCTGTAGTTTGTGTAATGTTGTCTTTGTGTGTAATTGGATGTTTCCAATGTCTCTAGTTTGTGTAATGTTGTCTTTGTGTGGAATTAGATGTTTCCAATGTCTCTAGTTTGTGTAATGTTGTCTTTGTGTGTAATTGGATATTTTCAATGTCTCTAGTTTGTGTAATGTTGTCTTTGTGTGTAATTGGATGTTTCCAATGTCTCTAGTTTGTGTAATGTTGTCTTTGTGTGTAATTAGATGTTTCCAATGTCTCTAGTTTGTGTAATGTTGTCTTTGTGTGTAATTGGATATTTCCAATGTCTCTAGTTTGTGTAATGTTGTCTTTGTGTGTAATTGGATGTTTCCAATGTATCTAGTTTGTGTAATGTTGTCTTTGTGTGTAATTGGATGTTTCCAATGTCTCTTGTTTGTGTAATGTTGTCTTTGTGTGTAATTGGATGTTTCCAATGTCTCTAGTTTGTGTAATGTTGTCTTTGTGTGTAATTGGATGTTTCCAATGTCTCTAGTTTGTGTAATGTTATCTTTGTGTGTAATTGGATGTTTCCAATGTCTCTAGTTTGTGTAATGTTGTCTTTGTGTGTAATTGGATGTTTCCAATGTCTCTAGTTTGTGTAATGTTGTCTTTGTGTGTAATTGGATGTTTCCAATGTCTGTAGTTTGTGTAATGTTGTCTTTGTGTGTAATTGGATGTTTCCAATGTCTGTAGTTTGTGTAATGTTGTCTTTGTGTGTAATTGGATGTTTCCAATGTCTCTAGTTTGTGTAATGTTGTCTTTGTGTGTAATTGGATGTTTCCAATGTCTCTTGTTTGTGTAATGTTGTCTTTGTGTGTAATTGGATGTTTCCAATGTATCTAGTTTGTGTAATGTTGTCTTTGTGTGTAATTGGATGTTTCCAATGTCTCTAGTTTGTGTAATGTTGTCTTTGTGTGTAATTGGATGTTTCCAATGTCTGTAGTTTGTGTAATGTTGTCTTTGTGTGTAATTGGATGTTTCCAATGTCTCTAGTTTGTGTAATGTTGTCTTTGTGTGTAATTGGATGTTTCCAATGTCTCTAGTTTGTGTAATGTTGTCTTTGTGTGTAATTGGATGTTTCCAATGTCTCTAGTTTGTGTAATGTTGTCTTTGTGTGTAATTGGATGTTTCCAATGTCTCTAGTTTGTGTAATGTTGTCTTTGTGTGTAATTGGATGTTTCCAATGTCTCTAGTTTGTGTAATGTTGTCTTTGTGTGTAATTGGATGTTTCCAATGTCTGTAGTTTGTGTAATGTTGTCTTTGTGTGTAATTGGATGTTTCCAATGTCTCTAATTTGTGTAATGTTGTATTTTCAGTGTTTTATCATTTGTTTGTTTAAAAAAAACAGTATTTTCATAGTATTTTTTTGTTTTCATTTCCAAAAGTGGATTAAATTTATATCCTTGCCTCCATCAATCCAACAATTCCTGTGTTGTTTTTTTGTGTTTCCTTTGCATTTATAATCTCATTAATTGATTGGAGATCTGTTTTCCCAACCAGTGTTTGCATACAAATAAACTCCTTCTGATAGGAGTTGTCTTCCATGTTGTTTACTGGTGAAAAATAGGATTGTTTACTATTGCACAGGATTCTATTATTATTTGTGTGTGTGTGTGCATTATTACAATGCAGTTTATATTTGTCTTTATTGGTGGAGTTATCTACCCTTGACAAACTGTATATTCAATTAAGAAAGTCATCCATCTTTTATAATCTGCATTGTCTTTACAGTGAAAATGTTGGCTTTGAATAAAAGTGAGAAAGACGGAGCAGAGAAAAATACAGAGACTGAAGAAAACGCCAAGCCTGATGAGAAGGATTTATCTGAGGGAACGACGAAGTCGGAGGATTTATCTGAGGAAACGATGAAGTCCGGGGAATTATCTGAGGGACATACAGATTCTCCCTCTAAAGAGGGTCATTTGCCGACATCAGATATGGAGGTTAATGAAGACACTTGATATTTCGTTGTAACAGCTTGTTATTAAATGTGGCAATAAAATTAATTTTTAAATTTAATTTTTGGTATTTACATTAAAAGATAATATTAACACCACCTCCATAAAATGTCATCACTTTCTGTCTGTTGTTGTTTTTAAACTTTAAATTAAATTTCCTCTTCAAGGAATACAAAATATTGAAAACAAAACTTCTGATAAGTTCATGCAGGGGCTTCTCAAGAAAAACAAAAAGAAGCTAGCCAGATCCTTTAATTTCACGTTCCGTTATATAGATGATGTCTTTTCACTAAATAATTCTAGGTTTGGTGATATATTTCGTTTATCGCATCTATCCCATTGAGATTAAAATAAAGGATACCACAGATACAGATAGGTCTGCTTCATACCTTGACCCACACCTCTAAATTGACAGTGGATGCTGGTTAAGAACGAAACTTTATGACAAAGGAGATGATTTCAATTTTCCCATTGTGAACTTTCCATTTATAGGTAGCAACATTCCAGCAGCACCTGCATATGGGATATATATCTCCCAGTTGATATGATATTTCAGAGTTTGTGGTTCCTATCAGGATTTCCTTGATACAGAGTTGCTGCCAACAAGGAAGCTACAGAACCAAGGGTTTCTATTGGTTAAGTTGAAGTCATCACTTCGAATGTTTTACTGTCCCCACCATAACTTGGTTGACCGCTATGGAATATCTGTGTCACAAATGACCACAGATATGTTCAACTTGTCGTAAACATTTCCCGGTCCTTTTCTCATTCATGACTTATCACCTGGTTTGTAAATAGATTAACACGACAGGTGCCTCTAGTGGAGCAGGAACTGCTTGCCCTTCCAGAGCACCAGAGTTCATCCCCCGGTTATTAGTGGGGTTCCTGTTACTCTTTAGTTTTATGTGTATGTTTTGTAGATTGTTGTTTGTCTTTTATCTTTTGACCATTGTGTTGTCTGTCCTCCTTTGATTTATGGATTATGATTACCCCTTTGGTATCTTTCAAACTCTCATTATAATTTCAAAAAAATAAAAACTGATCTAATTGGACAGAAACTTTTTCAAGAATGATAAAATGAATATAATGTTAAACCTTGTGTGGAATTTAGATAATTCATTTATTTGGACAAGGGACAACTTAAGTATAAATTAAAATAAAAAATAGTCAGTAGGTAGACATGTCACTCCACTCTGACATATTATTACGATTCCGAGTTAACCAGTCTTTACTGCATGCTTAGCAGAGAAGCCTCAAATAACCAATTTTATAGTCTTTGGTTTGTTACAACAGGGGATCAAACCCACGATCTGTCATACTCGAGGCAAACTATCTAGCTCTCGTTTTATTTTGGTTTTTTTGTTTATAACAGAATAAAAAGAAAAAATACCACATCTTCAGAACAGTTAAAAAAATGTAGAAACTGAGGCAAAATGACCAACACATCACACATATACACCAAGTAACCATGACAACATGACTAACACATATACACCAAGTAATCATGACAACATGACTAACACATCACACATATACACCAAGTAACCATGACAACATGACTAACACATCACACATATACACCAAGTAACCATGACAACATGACTAACACATCACACATATACACCAAGTAACCATGACAACATGACTAACACATCACACATATACATCAAGTAACCATGACAACATGACTAACACATCACACATATACACCAAGTAACCATGACAACATGACATACACCAAGTAAACATGACTAACACATCACACATATACACCAAGTATCCAAGCAAGGGAGGTTACTCTTATCAGCTAACTTGTTTGTTTGTTTGTTTTGATGGTGTTTAATGCCACTTTCAACAATATTTCAGTTATACTGTGGCGGTCAGTTTTATTGGTGGAGGACAAGGAGAAAACCACTGACCTGTTGCAAGTCACTGACAAACCTTATCACATAATGTTGTACACCTCACCCTGATCGAGATTCCAACTCACAACATCAGTTGTGATAGGCACTGATTTCCTAGGTAGTTGTAAATCCAACTACCATACAATCACGGTCACAACGGCACCTATCAGGTAATTTGTCAACCAAAGTAACAAAAGTTATCACAATAATAATAGGTTGATCAGGTATCTATATGTAATAAGAAATAAATCTTTAGTAGTTCAGGTTTTGTATATGAAGGAAAGCTGTGTGTGATCTTTATTTATCAAAGACAGATTCAGTAGTTCAGGTTTTGTATATGAAGGCTGTGCGTGATCTTTAGACAGATTCAGTAGTTCAGGTTTTGTATATGAAGGCTGTGCGTGATCTTTAGACAGATCCAGTAGTTCAGGTTTTGTATATGAAGGCTGTGCATGATCTTTAGACAGATTCAGTAGTTCAGGTTTTGTATATGAAGGTAAGCTGTGTGTGATCTTTATTTATCAAAGACTGATTCAGTAGTTCAGGTTTTGTATATGAAGGAAAGCTGTGTGATCTTTATTTATCAAAGACAAATTCAGTAGTTCAGGTTTTGTATATGAAGGTAAGCTGTGTGTGATCTTTATTTATCAAAGACAAATTCAGTAGTTCAGGTTTTGTATATGAAGGTAAGCTGTGTGTGATCTTTATTTATCAAAGACAGATTCAGTAGTTCAGGTTTTGTATATGAAGGTAAGCTGTGTGTGATCTTTATTTATCAAAGACAAATTTAGTAGTTCAGGTTTTGCATATGAAGGTAAGCTGTGTGTGATCTTTAGACAGATCCAGTAGTTCAGGTTTTGTATATGAAGGTAAGCTGTGTGTGATCTTTAGACAGATTCAGTAGTTCAGGTTTTGTATATGAAGGTAAGCTGTGTGTGATCTTTATTTATCAAAGACAAATTCAGTAGTTCAGGTTTTGTATATGAAGGTAAGCTGTGTGTGATCTTTAGACAGATCCAGTAGTTCAGGTTTTGTATATGAAGGTAAGCTGTGTGTGATCTTTAGACAGATTCAGTAGTTCAGGTTTTGCATATGAAGGTAAGCTGTGTGATCTTTAGACAAATTCAGTACTTCAGGTTTTGTGTATGAAGGTAAGCTGTGTGTGATCTTTATTTATCAAAGACAGATTCAGTAGTTCAGGTTTTGTATATGAAAGTAAGCTGTGTGTGATCTTTATTTATCAAAGACAGATTCAGTAGTTCAGGTTTTGTATATGAAGGTAAGCTGTGTGTGATCTTTAGACAAATTCAGTAGTTGAGGTTTTGTATATGAAGGTAAGCTGTGTGTGATCTTTATTTATCAAAGACAGATTCAGTAGTTCAGGTTTTGTATATGAAGGTAAGCTGTGTGTGATCTTTAGACAGATTCAGTAGTTCAGGTTTTGTATATAAAGGCTGTGTGTGATCTTTAGACAGATTCAGTAGTTCAGGTTTTGTATATGAAGGTAAGCTGTGTGTGATCTTTATTTATCAAAGACAGATTCAGTAGTTCAGGTTTTGCATATGAAGGTAAGCTGTGTGTGATCTTTAGACAGATTCAGTAGTTCAGGTTTTGTATATAAAGGCTGTGTGTGATCTTTAGACAGATTCAGTAGTTCAGGTTTTGTATATGAAGGTAAGCTGTGTGTGATCTTTATTTATCAAAGACAGATTCAGTAGTTCAGGTTTTGTATATGAAGGTAAGCTGTGTGTGATCTTTAGACAGATTCAGTAGTTCAGGTTTTGTATATAAAGGCTGTGTGTGATCTTTAGACAGATTCAGTAGTTCAGGTTTTGTATATGAAGGTAAGCTGTGTGTGATCTTTAGACAGATTCAGTAGTTCAGGTTTTGTATATGAAGGCAAGCTGTGTGTGATCTTTAGACAGATTCAGTAGTTCAGGTTTTGTATATGAAAGCTGTGTGTGATCTTTAGACAGATCCAGTAGTTCAGGTTTTGTATATGAAGGTAAGCTGTGTGTGATCTCTATTTATCAAAGACAAATTCAGTAGTTCAGGTTTTGTATATGAAGGTAAGCTGTGTGTGATCTTTATTTATCAAAGACAGATCCAGTAGTTCAGGTTTTGTATATGAAGGTAAGCTGTGTGATCTTTAGACAGATTCAGTAGTTCAGGTTTTGTATATGAAGGTAAGCTGTGTGTGATCTTTAGACAGATCCAGTAGTTCAGGTTTTGTATATGAAGGTAAGCTGTGTGTGATCTTTAGACAGATTCAGTAGTTCAGGTTTTGTATATGAAGGCTGTGTGTGATCTGTAGACAAATTCAGTAGTTCAGGTTTTGTATATGAAGGCTGTGTGTGATCTTTAGACAGATTCAGTAGTTCAGGTTTTGTATATGAAGGTAAGCTGTGTGTGATCTTTATTTATCAAAGACAGATTCAGTAGTTCAGGTTTTGTATATGAAGGTAAGCTGTGTGTGATCTTTAGACAGATTCAGTAGTTCAGGTTTTGTATATGAAGGTAAGCTGTGTGTGATCTTTAGACAGATTCAGTAGTTCAGGTTTTGTATATGAAGGTAAGCTGTGTCTGATCTTTAGACAGATTCAGTAGTTCAGGTTTTGTATATGAAGGTAAGCTGTGTGTGATCTTTATTTATCAAAGACAGATCCAGTAGTTCAGGTTTTGTATATGAAGGAAAGCTGTGTGATCTTTATTTATCAAAGACAAATTCAGTAGTTCAGGTTTTGTATATGAAGGTAAGCTGTGTGTGATCTTTAGACAGATCCAGTAGTTCAGGTTTTGTATATGAAGGTAAGCTGTGTGTGATCTTTATTTATCAAAGACAGATTCAGTAGTTCAGGTTTTGTATATGAAGGTAAGCTGTGTGTGATCTTTAGACAGATTCAGTAGTTCAGGTTTTGTATATGAAGGTAAGCTGTGTGTGATCTTTAGACAGATCCAGTAGTTCAGGTTTTGTATATGAAGGTAAGCTGTGTGTGATCTTTATTTATCAAAGACAGATTCAGTAGTTCAGGTTTTGTATATGAAGGTAAGCTGTGTGTGATCTTTAGACAGATTCAGTAGTTCAGGTTTTGTATATGAAGGTAAGCTGTGTGTGATCTTTATTTATCAAAGACAGATTCAGTAGTTCAGGTTTTGTATATGAAGGTAAGCTGTGTGTGATCTTTAGACAGATTCAGTAGTTCAGGTTTTGTATATGAAGGTAAGCTGTGTGTGATCTTTAGACAGATCCAGTAGTTCAGGTTTTGTATATGAAGGTAAGCTGTGTGTGATCTTTATTTATCAAAGACAGATTCAGTAGTTCAGGTTTTGTATATGAAGGTAAGCTGTGTGTGATCTTTAAACAGATTCAGTAGTTCAGGTTTTGTATATGAAGGTAAGCTGTGTGTGATCTTTAGACAGATTCAGTAGTTCAGGTTTTGTATATGAAGGTAAGCTGTGTGTGATCTTTATTTATCAAAGACAGATTCAGTAGTTCAGGTTTTGTATATGAAGGCTGTGTGTGATCTTTAGACAAATTCAGTAGTTCAGGTTTTGTTTATGAAGGTAAGCTGTGTGTGATCTTTATTTATCAAAGACAATAATGTAATAATCATTTATTTTGTATATGGAATGTAATATGTTACAAAAATACAAAATAATTTTCAATAAATACTGTTCTCTTTACTGTTCTCTTCACTTATAAACATTACCATCACTTCTAGTTTATGATTTATAACATACACAAACTGTCATATGATTTAAAACATATTCTGTCTGAATTGACTGCTCCAACCAAATGTTCATACATAATCAAGGAATTATTTTTACTTAAAAGCCATCAAAAAGATCTTGAATATTCATGTTTTACCTATGAATATTCATGTTTTACCTATATTTCAATAAATATTCTCTAAATTATTTTCTTAGTGAATACATGATATAATTCTTGGCTTGTCTCATCATCAGAAAAATGATTGATTGATTGGTGTTTAATACCAACTTTAGCAGTATTTGAGCTATATCGTGTCATGAACAAATTGTATATATTAGACACCTCATCAGAAAAATTATTTTTGCAATGATATAACAGTTTTGTCTTTAAAAAAAGGATTTTCTTTCCACCATTTTAATCAATTATAGAGATTGTACAACCACCATTTTGGATAGTAGTTTTTCTTCTTTTGAAATAGTTTTTAATATATTCACTGTTTTTTTTTTTTTGAGAAATAAATATTTATTTGTTAGTTAATATGTTTTTATAAAAAAAAAAACATTTTATAAACAGCCTTCATCATGATATGTAATTAAATATAAAATATTAAAATCAAAACAACTTAGAAAAAAAAACATGTAAAATTATGTATTTCAAATAAATGATATATTTCTAGTACAACGAACAGATATATAAGTATATAACATGGAAATAAATTGCCTAGTACACTGCATTAATGTGCTTGTATATGTTTTTAGAAAAAAAAAATCTATTTGACTTTGTCCCAGGTAATATATATGTGGGACTCGTTCAGACTTGCTCTCCATCATAAAGGCAGGATATCAAAAACATTGCATTGATTGATTTTTTGGTGTTTAACACCACTTTCAGCAATATCATGGCGACCAGTTTTAGTGGTGGAAGAAGCCGGAGTACCCAGAGAGAACCACCGACCATGGGCAAGCAACTATTAAACTTTATCACTTGCGGTCAAGTGCACACTTTTTTGTAATTAACAAAGTCAGGCGCGAACCCACGCCGTATTGGTGATAGGCTTGTATGAGCTGTTAGATCTAACGACCCAACTCATTGAGCCACCAGGGCCCTTGAAAACATTGCAACATCATAATATTTAGAACATACAGTTTCTGCATCACTCAAATTTGTCCATTTGTTTAATTTTCCAAAATAAAGGTGAAGCTCATTGTGTTGAAGTCCTAGGGACATATTATTTTTAGTTCTAAATAGATAAGTATTTGACTTGTCAGGGTAAATGTAACTATTAATAACTATTAACGAACACTATTCCTTCAATTTATCCAAGATAATGACTTTTCTACGTGTAAGATGAGGAGATTCAACTGTATAAAAACTAATGTTATTATTCCACTCTATAATATTTATTCTACTTATATGGAAATTTGATTGGTCGAAACAATCCCATGTGACATTTATCAAAACATCGTATTTCCTCTCAACAACATCGTATTTCCCTTATTCGAAATTCTCAAGATTTAACGCTTTGGTCATATAACGGTATTCCATGTTAGTAAAGATAACTCCAGAGATGTTCCGAAATAATAATTTTGTAAACAAAGATGGCCAAAAGATTTCATTTGGCAGAATTCACCAAAATGTTGGGACTGGTGGAATAAAACATTCATTTCCCTTGCATAAGGGAGACATGAAAATTTGTTCACCCTCGAAATAGTCATATTTCCATCGGGCGTTGACCTCGGGAAATATGACTTTTCTCGGGTGAACAAATCTTCATATCTCCCTTATGCAAGGGAAATAAATGTATAATATTCAATGTCTTTTCTAATATTGGAGAAATCTAAAGGTGACTGACGCATTAGTTAATTTTAGTCTTTAACTAACTGTATAAACGTGAACAGAATTGAGCAATGTTCACTCTCCTATCAACATGGACAAGGTATAAATCCACTTTGTAATGTTTTTAATGCAGAAAAAGGTGTTCTTTTTGAGTTTCTTGAGGCAAGATTATAATACAACCAGTAAGTATTTTATTAATTTACATGTAATAAATGTTTATGGTGTTTAACGCCACTTTCAACAATATTTCAGTTATATCGTGGCGGTCAGTTTTATTGGTGGAGGAAACCGGAGAAAATCAGACCTGTCGCAAGTCACTGACAAACTTAATCACATAATGTTGTATCGAGTACACCTCGCCTGAACGGGATTCGAACTCACAACTGTAGGGGTGATAGGCACTGATACGATCACGACCACAATGGCCCCTACACATATAATATAAATTTTTAATCAAATATAATAGTAATTTATATTAAAAATGTAAATAAAACTGAAAAAGTCTATAAATAGATATAGGAACAAGATATGATATGATCTGAAGGATCATAACATGGCTCCCAAACAATGGATATCAATTCGCAACATCATAATCTACTTGGAAACCAAATTTTGCCCAAATCAGAGAATTTTTGTATTTTGGCGACCATTTTGGATTCAAAATGGCCACCATAGCAAACCAAAATGGTCGCCATATGGTGCAGCATGTCTTCCTCCCTGTAAATATCCATTTCCATTGAAATCTTTTCATTTTTGAATTTTTAACAATTTATTTTTATTTTTTTTATTTTTATATTGACGGCCATTTTGAAAATTTTAAAAACAAGGAGCACAACTTTGAGGGATAATCTATTTTTGTGTCAAGTTTCAAATGGATCCGCTGTACGGTTACTGCTTAAAAAGTTTTGCACCTTGGTTACCATGGCAACGGTCGCCATTTTGAATTTTTGATGAAAGGAATCCAAATTTTTTTTAAATCCCCCCTTTTTTGTTTCCATGGCAACTGCAGCAAAGTTTGTCCAACCGATTCCGATTTTTTTGGCTTATCTCGTTCCAGTAGATGTGAATGTTGTTCCTATCAAGTTTCATCAATTTCTGTTCGGCGAGTAACCTGCTATGATCATTTTTGTGTTTTTTCAATTTTTTAGCATTTTGACCGTTTCCATGGCAACGGCAGACATTTTGAAAAATTCAACACTTAAAAAAACAACTTCACATGGCATATGATATTCCTACAAGGTTTCATAAAGTTTGATCAAGGTATCTCCGAGAAATGTGTCGGACAAACTTTTGACGGAAGAAAGAAAGAATAATAATAATAAGAATGTTAATATTGTAACTTTTGTGCATTGAAACATTGTGTTTATAGAATCATGTATGTATAAATCTGTTCTTGGAAAAATAAACAAATTACAAAAAAAAAGAATAATAATAAGAAACAGAGCAAACACAATATGCATAATAATAATAGTAATAATAATAATATGAATAATAATAAGAAATGGAGCAAACTTTGTTTAGAAGCCATAATTATGCCAATTACAATATAAAGCAGAAAAAAATAAACCATTACAACTAACTTAATTCAATTTTGTCTATTTTATTGGAAATTACTAAAATGAAGGTCTTGTACATTTGTGAACTTTGACCTGTATCTGATGCTAAGGATGAATTTATGACAAAATGTTAATATTGAATATATTACGTTTAATATAATGGTAATTCTCTGTATAAAGCTCTGCGATAAATATATTACAGGTGGGCTATAGGAATGTACTATAAATATAACAATATCTTATCTCCAAATAATATCACAACCAATCAAAACTTAAACAATTAAACATAAATATCTTCATCAATGTCATCTAAATTTAAATTTATACAAGATGACGACGTACGACCTGTATCTCCAGGATTTGGCCCAATGTTTGACTGGTAAGTAAGGGCTGTGTTTCCAGCACTCAGCCCACTATTTATCTCATTGTTTGCACGCTCAAATCTACAGTCAGAGCCTCTACTCATCATATTATCATTTAAACTCGTAGAAGATCTATGGACTTCATTTGTGTGACCAGCACTCAGATTTAGACTTAAGTTAGACCCTCTAGTAACAACATGGTTATTTGTAGCACTTTTACTATCACTGTTTTCTCTTCTTATTAGACATCCATTGAAATTCCTTACTTGACTATCAATTCCAGATTCCAATCCATATTTACCCGACTGTACAGGTGTTTTGTGTGTAGAATCTGTACTCCGTTCAACATCAGATCTGATATGACTTCCGTTTTTGTGATGACTGTCATCTCTAGGAGAACGAGATTCACTTGTATCAGTATAGACAGGTGCTTTGTGGTAGTTTTTGCTATATTCATCAACTCCCCTTTGGGATCTTGGATTCTTATGATCTACATTGTTGCTATGACAACTGTCTTCCTCCTGTGCTCTAGAATAATGCTGGTGTTCTCTATGATTGGATGGAGATCCCATATTTTCAGGACCTTTATTTTTCTTTTGTCTTGGTATGATACTGTTAGGTTTTCTACTATTTTCCCTTTTCATTAATTCATCATTGTACTTTTTATTTAAATTAGGATCTGCTGGTTTTAATCTGTCTCTGGCACTCTGTTTCTCTTTCTTTGATTTATCTATCAAAATATTGTTTTGTTCTCTGCTATTGGTAATATTTTTCTGTTGTTTTTTTATTATGTTATACTGGTATTCAGACATATCCTTTGGATTTTTATAGTCCTGATGATGCACACTCGGATGACTTCCATCCTGTCTTGCAACATTTGTGGAACTGTGTTCACTTGAGGTTGGGAGGTCAAGGTTAGATACAGCCTGACCTCTATATAACCTTGACTGTTTATTGGTTGTTTGATCTTGATCATCAATAAATCCGTGGTTGACAATACCTGCAGCCAAGTTTTGGGGAGCCAGGATTTGTTCAGATCTTGCTCTAGCTAAGTTATCATTGTGACCAATATCTGATATATTGTACATAGATTGTGTCCCAACAGCTGCATGTATACTTGGTAGATTGGGCAGACGACCAGTATCCGGAAGATGCAATGATGGCTGTTCTTTATAGTTTTTGGGTCTTTTGTGGTTATTTTTTACATATGGTACATTAGTCTGTGTAGAAGTAGAGACAGAATCCTGGTTATCAGTTATTTCTAGCCTATCTGTGGGATTACTTCTAGAATGTCCAGGTCCTTCATCTGTCACACCTCTTTCATCGTCTAAAAAAGACTGATTGTGTCGAACATCTTCGCGAGATGAATATGGAGGCGACGGTATGCTGGATTCTCCCATCAATGGTGATGCAACAGCTTCAGAGTATGACGGTGGTTTGGGGGCCCCGTCATAGCTATCATCAGGCTGAAATAAGATATTATAATGATCAAAACTCTATGTTGTAACAGCTTCAGAGTATGACGGTGGTTTGGGGGCCCCGTCGTAGCTATCATCAGGCTGAAATAAGATATTATAATGATCAAAACTCTGTTGTAACAGCTTCAGAGTATGACGGTGGTTTGGGGGCCCCGTCATAGCTATCATCAGGCTGAAATAAGATATTATAATGATCAAAACTCTATGTTGTAACAGCTTCAGAGTATCACGGTGGTTTGGGGGCCCCGTCGTAGCTATCATCAGGCTGAAATAAGAAATTATAATGATCAAAACTCTATGTTGTAACAGCTTCAGAGTATGACAGTGGTTTGGGGGCCCCGTCGTAGCTATCATCAGGCTAAAATAAGAAATTATAATGATCAAAACTCTATGGTAGAATTATTGGAAGACTATTGTAAGCGTCAAATTAGTAAAATCTTGTACAAGTTGCCACTAGTGTAACAGCTTAACCTTCTAGACCACATCAGTTGTTTTAAGTGGGGTTGGTGTTTCTCATTCTTTAGTTTTCTGTGTAGTGTTTTGTCTATCACTATTTCTCCTGTTGTCTTCTTTCTTTTAGTCAATGTATTTGTCTGTCCTTCCATTTACAGCTTCTGATCATCCCCTTGGTATCTTCTAAGTTTACTTACTGGAATCAGACTTTTCTGTCATTTACAGCTTCTGATCACCCCCTTGGTATCTTCTAAGTTTACTTACTGGAATCAGACTTTTACACAGTAATAACTACCAGTGTTAAGTTTAATATATTAAATGAATTATAAAGTATTGCAAAATATATAGCATAGAGGAAAAGAAATATATCAAAATGACATACAAAGCCATGATCAGGAACAGGTATACCAGTTATTAATGCTTCATCATAAGTGGGTGGGGCACCATGTGGTCTCTGTAAATGATCATCGTGTCTTCGTCTTCCTAAAGAAAGAAAGAAGATAAACCCATAACTTTTATTCTTATTTATCTCTTCCATTTTTTATCTAATTTCTGTCAATTATACATAATCATCTGTACATAATTTCACTGGAATGAACATCAATAATCAGTCTTAGTCAAACCTGTCTTATAAAACAGACAGTTAGTCAGTCTTAGTCAAACCTGTCTTATAAAACAGTCAGTTAGTCAGCCTTAGTCAAACCTGTCTTATAAAACAGTCAGTTAGTCAGTCTTAGTCAAACCTGTCTTATAAAACAGTCAGTTAGTCAGTCTTAGTCAAACCTGTCTTATAAAACAGTCAGTTAGTCAGTCTTAGTCAAACCTGTCTTATAAAACAGTCAGTTAGTCAGTCTTAGTCAAACCTGTCTTATAAAACAGTCAGTTAGTCAGTCTTAGTCAAACCTGTCTTATAAAACAGTCAGTTAGTCAGTCTTAGTCAAATCTGTCTTATAAAACAGTCAGTTAGTCAGTCTTATAAGTGGAGAAGACTACTAGGCTGCCACTGACTTTGTATTGTAAAGTTGAATCTATAGTAACATCTCTCAATGTACACAAATCAGACTTACATACCTTAAGTCATAGGGACTGACTACATAGGTACATAAATTTCCTAACATATCATTGTGGCCACATCAACTTTTCAGTGGAAAGGTTTATTTCAATGATTGATTGGCAAATTAAAAATAAGATAACTGTTATCCAAATAAATTAGCAGGCAAAATTAACATGACAACAATTTGATTCCCACACCTCTTTGTTAACATTATTGGTGAAGTTATTTAATTGACCGGCTTTGCTGACATCTTTAACCAGTACAAACAAGATAATGATAGCATACCTCATGTCTTTTAGTTCTACATTAGGTATTAAACTGACTAGCTTTACTGACATCTTTAACCAGTACAAACAAGATAATGATAGCATACCTCATGTCTTTTAGTTCTACATTAGGTATTAAACTGACTAGCTTTACTGACATCTTTAACCAGTACAAACAAGATAATGATAGCATACCTCATGTCTTTTAGTTCTACATTAGGTATTAAACTGACTAGCTTTACTGACATCTTTAACCAGTACAAACAAGATAATGATAGCATACCCCATGTCTTTTAGTTCTACATTAGGTATTAAACTGACTAGCTTTACTGACATCTTTAACCAGTACAAACAAGATAATGATAGCATACCCCATGTCTTTTAGTTCTACATTAGGTATTAAACTGACTAGCTTTACTGACATCTTTAACCAGTACAAACAAGATAATGATAGCATACCTCATGTCTTTTAGTTCTACATTAGGTATTAAACTGACTAGCTTTACTGACATCTTTAACCAGTACAAACAAGATAATGATAGCATACCTCATGTCTTTTAGTTCTACATTAGGTATTAAACTGACTAGCTTTACTGACATCTTTAACCAGTACAAACAAGATAATGATAGCATACCTCATGTCTTTTAGTTCTACATTAGGTATTAAACTGACTAGCTTTACTGACATCTTTAACCAGTACAAACAAGATAATGATAGCATACCCCATGTCTTTTAGTTCTACATTAGGTATTAAACTGACTAGCTTTACTGACATCTTTAACCAGTACAAACAAGATAATGATAGCATACCCCATGTCTTTTAGTTCTACATTAGGTATTAAACTGACTAGCTTTACTGACATCTTTAACCAGTACAAACAAGATAATGATAGCATACCCCATGTCTTTTAGTTCTACATTAGGTATTAAACTGACTAGCTTTACTGACATCTTTAACCAGTACAAACAAGATAATGATAGCATACCTCATGTCTTTTAGTTCTACATTAGGTATTAAACTGACTAGCTTTACTGACATCTTTAACCAGTACAAACAAGATAATGATAGCATACCCCATGTCTTTTAGTTCTACATTAGGTATTAAACTGACTAGCTTTACTGACATCTTTAACCAGTACAAACAAGATAATGATAGCATACCTCATGTCTTTTAGTTCTACATTAGGTATTAAACTGACTAGCTTTACTGACATCTTTAACCAGTACAAACAAGATAATGATAGCATACCCCATGTCTTTTAGTTCTACATTAGGTATTAAACTGACTAGCTTTACTGACATCTTTAACCAGTACAAACAAGATAATGATAGCATACCTCATGTCTTTTAGTTCTACATTAGGTATTAAACTGACTAGCTTTACTGACATCTTTAACCAGTACAAACAAGATAATGATAGCATACCCCATGTCTTTTAGTTCTACATTAGGTATTAAACTGACTAGCTTTACTGACATCTTTAACCAGTACAAACAAGATAATGATAGCATACCTCATGTCTTTTAGTTCTACATTAGGTATTAAACTGACTAGCTTTACTGACATCTTTAACCAGTACAACAATAACATACCTCGATGCCTATCTGATCTGCAAACACCAGGGCTGCTGTTGGTCATATTATTAAACTGACGAGCCTGACGACATCTTCTAACAAGGACAAATAGTATACACAATACAATCAGTAGGAATATAGATACAACCATTGGTATTATAACACTGACTGTTAGTGTCTCATGACTGGTACCAGTATCATCACTTCCTGAAATAGGTATAATAATACTGTTAGTGACTGGTTAATTTTCAATGAGATGAAACAACAGTCTGCGGGTAGACATGTTGCTCCACTCGGACACAATATTCTGATTCCGAACCAACCAGTCTTTGCTCTTTCTCTTTAATGCTGCATGCTTAGCAGAGAAGCAACAGATACCAATTTTATAGTCTTTGGTTTGACCCGACAGGGGCTCGAACCCACGATCTACCGCATTCGAAATGAGCACGCTAACCATTATGCAACCGATGTGGTTTTATCTCTTCCTGAAATAGGTATAAATACAAGTAGTGTTTCATGATTGGTTCCAGTATTATCTCTTCCTGAAATAGGTATAAATACACTGACAGTTTGTGCATCAATAAATCTAGAACAACCGTTATGAGAATGTGTGGTTCTTACAAATTTAGAAGTAACGAAGGAGTGTGATTCCTATTTGTAAGTTGTCATTCTGTTCAAGTCATCTGTATCTAACATTTTATGGTTCAATCAATGTGATTGGCTAACTACACTGACCTGAACAACCAATAGTCTCATCTGTAACTAACATTTTATGATACCATCAATGTGATTGACTAACTAAACTGACCTGAACAACCATAAGTCTCGTCTGTTCCATCTTTACAATGCTCAATATGGTCACATGACAATTTATTTGGAATACACTGTCCAGAAGAGCAACGGAAGTGTGTTGAAGTATCACAACCTGTAATAATAGATAAAAGTGTGTATGTTATGTACCTGATACAGGTACTGTTGTTTTAGTCAACGTAATCATATTATACCCATCCATCTGGCCCTAACACCCTATCTGTAATAACAAATGAATACCTAAGACATTGAATGTGCTATGAATCCCACTGCAGTTGCACTTTGCAACAGGTTCGAAAGTTTTCCGGGAAATTTACAAAAGTTGGAATTAAAATATATTTAGAAATCTAATTGTTCCCAGTCACAGTGAATAGTTCTTCTAGTTCTAGAAATTTACAGCTACTAGGAACTTTTACAAAATTTATCAAAGTTGGGATTAATAGATAATATCATAAGTTGTTCATTTTATTAGAAATCCAATTGGTAGCAAGCTACTTTTAAAACAAATCAAAATGTCTCAGATTCTATCAGGAAATTTACACAAATTGGAATCAGTTTTTTTCCACAGAAAACCTAAGATCCAAGCTATTCATATAAACCCCTTCCTTCATGGGAGTGTACATTTATGTCTATCAAACATGTCTGTTTAATTTGATAAGATAACTGTTAAATGGTATGCAAACTTTAAAACCTTTTCAAGGCTTTTGTTTGAGGAGAGCTACTAGTAGCCTCTGGCTGTATGTAATCCTCATAAAATAAATAAAGAATTAAATTAAAACCTTAAATACATAATTAACTTCCATAAGTTCCCTACTTCCCAATGATTATCTGGGCCGTCGTGGTCGTGATTGTATGGTAGTTGGATTTATAACTACCTACGCAATCAGTGCCTATCACCACAAAAGTTGTGAGTTTGAATGCCACTCAGGCGAGGTGTATTCGATACAACATTATGTTATAAAGTTTGTCAGTGACATTCGACAGGTCGGTGGTTTTCTCTGAGTACACTGGTTTCCTCCACCAATAAAACTGACAGCTACGATATAACTGAAATATTGTTGAAAGTGGCATTAAACACCATAATTATAACCCTAACCCAATGATTATGGCATTTAACAACTCTTCACTCACCTGAAGTATAATAGTTCATAAATGATGTGAATGCCATTTGAAATGTAACAGAACGTGTGAAAGTTCCACGAAGCCTAATATAAAATCCTTCCTTGTCTTCATAATCTCGATAAATGCCAGCATTTGACTGAAATAGAGTTCCTACAATTTGTCCATTGGATGTTAAGCCAGCATGGATTTCTACTTTGGCATTCCCTGCACTGACATGACTACTAGTACCAAAATCTGAAACAAACAACCAACAATAAATAAAATACCAATTAGACTTAATATGTAAAGATTGTCAAATTTGAAAATTAAAAAGTAATAGTGGTTGGATTTTCATCTACCAATGAAATTAATTTCAATTAACACATGTTTTATGAGATTGACTCCCACCCACGTAAAAGTGTGCTCAATACAACCACGTGTGATAGAGTCTATCAGAGTTGTAGAGTTGTATGAAGAGTTTGAAGATACATAAGAGGTAATCTGAATCTGTATATGGAAGAAGAACAGACAACACAATGACCAGAAGAAAAAGGACAAACAACGATCTACAAAATGTACACATAAAACTAAAGATTGAGTAACACGAACCCCACTAAAAACTAGGGGTGAACTCAGGTGCTCTTCAATGGTAAGCAGTTCCTGCTCCACTAGTGGCACCCGTCATGTCAATCTAGTTACAAACCCGGTGTATGTTATATTATGTTTAACAGTGGTGGTCATCTTGGATTACATAAATATTGATGGATGACCATCAAATGATCATTCTCATGTCCAGTTTGGGTTCAAACAGTTCCTCATTCTGAGAATTATTTACATATTCCCCATAATACTCCCATGTTCCACTACATTTCATGATGTCGGCCATTTTGAATATTAGATCTGAACAATATACACAATCCATCTAACGATTGATTCAGACAATGTTGTGGTGCCTCAGATGAATTTTTAAATTTATTAGCTCAGAGTTCTATGTTACATTGTGTTCCATGGTGGCAATCAGCCAGGATTTTTTTTATTGTCAAAAGAATATTCATACAATATGATAATTCAATTAGTCATGTGGTTCCTAAGACTTTATTCAGCCAATCAAAATGAAAATAAGATCTGTCAGATATCTTGGTTTTTGGATTCTGCACATGAACATCAACTTTAAAGAAGACGATGAAACATTCCTAATCCTCCCAAGTTTTGTTTTATTTGACTTGAGAAGATTGAAACATGAAAAAGTTACAGAAAATAACAGACAATCAACACATATACCCTTGATGTCAGGTGAGCTTTATAAATAAAATTAGTGGTTCTGAGGAACCCTTTGTTGCCTGCTTTCTATATACAGAGAGTGGACAAAAGTATTTGAATGCTTCCAAGTTTCTCTATATAGTTCATGAAAAACTACAATTAAAAAAAATATCATGAAATCAATTTGTGTCCGATTTTTAATTTTGTAGCTACAAAATCAGAAATTAATGTAATATTATTTTATAATTTCAATATAATTTTATAAGATAAACATTTTGAGAATAGACAAGTTAAACACAAAGCCAAATTAATTTACCACAAAACATCATACAATTCCCCCGCTCTTCGGCAAACAGGAAGTAGGAAACTGACGGGTCAAAAAACGCTTCCCACAATATGGAGTACCTATATGAAGCTTGTGACCAAATATCAGATTTCTTCCATCAATAGTTGCTGAGAAAAATGCGACGAAAAATGAGCATATATGTTCAATGTGTATAAAAATCAACAAAGTCGGCAAACAGGAAGTAGGAATCTGATGGGTCCAAAAACGGTTCCCACGATATGGGGTACCTATATGAAGCTTGTGACCAAATATCAAATTTCTGCCATCAATAGTTGCTGAGAAAAATGCGCCGAAAAATATCTTGGACGGACAGAAGGATGGAAGGACAGACAGACGGACAGAGGTAAAAAAGTATACCTTCCTCCCTCTTCGGGGAGCGGGGGTATAATTATTTAAATCTGTGGTTAAATCATGAAGATCTGAAAAACATTTTTCTTAAAACTATTTAAAAATAACTACTATAAATAACATACTGTCCTGCTTTTATTGATGAAAATTGGAAATAAATTGACTTTAGTATAAGTTTTTGAAAAATTGTAGTTTTACATGAAATATATAGGGAAAATTGGGAGAGTCTGAATATTTTTATCCACTCTCTGAATAACAAAGCAGACAATGCTTAAATATCATTTGTTGCTTTTAACGAATATGCTTATCGAAGGGTAAAAAATAAAAAAATAAAAATTTAAATTCTAATGAAAACAGAAAAGAAATTAGTAATATTTGAGTGAGTGAGTGAATATTTTGACAAATTATTTATTCAGAGAATTCAGCAAGAACCTGTGAATTGTCATAAAAAATGGGAAGATATTTTAGAAACTTCTGTAGAAGATTGGCATGGAATTCATTCACTGACTACAAAACTTTCAATTTAAACTATTACAATAGTTACCTGAGGAAAATCTGTCAAGTTTCATATATGTTGCTTTATAACCAGGCTGAGTCTTGACAACCCATACACAGTCATATGGTAAATCAAAGGTTATAGGTTTAAAATGTATGTGTCCTCCGTTTAATGTAAGATAATATCTCCCACAAGCTAAAAGAATAAGGTAATTATTTAGAGAATACAGTAGTATATCTTATAAGGTATATGATATAGGTTGGAATCCTATCTTACCTTCAGCCATCTAATGAAGCAGAGTCTGCTGCCATGTATAAATTAAACTAGCCAACCCATGTTAAAACTCAAAACACATTCTGGTTTCCATGAATTATTTTGATTCTGATATGTCTAACAGTACAAATACGGTAGTATACTTTGATGGTAAAGACGGTAATTTATATTTACGTTTGTGGACAATGTCGCACACAATTTATGCTGCCAAATTCGAGCAGACAAAAATTAATTAACATGTACTTTTACGACGGGAAAGTCAGTCTTAGTGATGGAGCATCTGTAACAATAATATTGTGTTTGCACGTTTTAATTGCACATCACATGTTTATTAATCTGGGATATGTTGATTATTTTCAATGAATACAGATGATTAAAATGTTAACAACCATATAAACAATGCTTTGGGGTGATTTTATCACCTGACTTATACCTGTGTGCTGTGCATGTACTAATGAGATTTTGCCATCTAATAAATTACTTGTTTGTTTGGAAAGCGAAAGAAGGATGTCATATTAGAATATAATATTTATTTAATGCGAGAATATATATGATGCAATAAAAATATCACAGACATTACATAGAGAGTTATCAAACAATCCACTGCACTCGAGGTGAGAACACTAACCACAACACCATTCTTGTGGTTGTTTGTTTATAGTGTTGTAGTGGTTTCCTTAATTCACTCTAAATTCTAACTCATATATTTATAATTAGAAAATTCAAAGTATGCAATTTAATTTACTCCAAATAATTTGTATATTTATACTCAGCCATGAGGCATAGCAAGGACTAAGTCAGTAAGTTATAATCAGCTTATTCAAAGTATAAATAACTCAGATACATTTGTATTTATACTTGGCTAGTTCAAAGTCCAGAACATCATCAGTACTTTTCACTTCTACACAAGTGTTCACTGTACATTTGTACTAACATTTCATTGAAACAATTTAAGGCTAACTTTCAGAACAGTCAAAGGAACAAAACTCCACAAACCAGGCAATGCCATATGTAAAATAAATATAAAAATAAATGCTGTTACTAAAACTCAAGTTGGAAAACAAGAAAAATAAATCTTCTATGTTCAAGTAGATAATAAGAATATTGTCTTAGAAACCCAGTTATGCCTTCCACAAACAACAGAAAATGTAATAATGTTTTAGAAACCCAGTCATGCCTTCCACGAACAACAGAAAATGTAATAATGTTTTAGAAACCCAGTCATGCCTTCCACGAACAACAGAAAATGTAATAATGTTTTAGAAACCCAGTCATGCCTTCCACGAACAACAGAAAATGTAACAATGTTTTAGAAACCCAGTCATGCCTTCCACACACAACAGAAAATGTAATAATGTTTTAGAAACCCAGTCATGCCTTCCACGAACAACAGAAAATGTAATAATGTTTTACAGTCATGCCTCCCACAAACAACAGAAAATGTTACAATGTTTTAGAAACCCCAGTCATGCCTTCCACGAACAACAGAAAATGTAACAATGTTTTAGAAACCCAGTCATGCCTTCCACAATCATTAGAAAATGTTACAATGTTTTAGAAACCCAGTCATGCCTTCCACGAACTACAGAAAATGCAACAATGTTTTAGAAACCCAGTCATGCCTTCCACGATCATTAGAAAATGTAACAATGTTTTAGAAACCCAGTCATGCCTTCCACGAACAACAGAAAATGCAACAATGTTTTAGAAACCCAGTCATGCCTTCCACGATCATTAGAAAATGTAACAATGTTTTAGAAACCCAGTCATGCCTTCCACGAACAACAGAAAATGTGTTCAACTACAACAATAATACTCACATGTTGTAGGTCTTATATATTTATCATTACCTGAAATTAGAACAGAAAGACTCAATTAATATTATGGGTTAGTGTTATGGTGTTTAACATCACTTTCAACAATATTTCAGCTATATTGTGGCGGTCAGTTTAATGGGTGTAGGAAACCGGAGTACTTGTAGAAAACAACCGACCTGTCGCAAATCACTGACAAATTTAAAACATAATGTTGTATCAAGCATACCTCACCATGAGCAGGATTCGAACTCACAACTTTAGTGGTGATAGGCACTGATTGCACTGATTGCAATGATCACAACGATGACAGCCCCCATTTAATATTGTGATAACATTTAAGCTTATAATTTGTATACATTAAATGTTGAATGAATTAAAAGAGATATTTTCTTAATTCAAGGAAAATGGTTTACTGTTGCTACTTAAGAAAAACCCAGATGATTAGAAGTGATTCTAAACTTTGTGTCTTTGAAGGATCTTGTTCACAAAGGATGTAAAATGTCAATTGCTGAAGCCAACATGTCTATACTGCAGCTATATTTTTCAAACATATTATTGGCCACTTTTGTGGCCATTAATTTGGAGGATCATGGGTAATTGATTCCATTGATTGGTTAAACCCCACCATATTTGTGTGCTTGTCCAAAACCAGGACCTAGCAGGTCTCTACATCAACATATTTTTCAACTTGTCCCTTCGGACAACTAACTAAAAAAAGTACTTGTCCGAATCTTTTAGTTGTCCGAAAAAATTAATAAAAATTACAAAAACTAGAGAATAATTATCCAGGGCTCCCACTACTTTCAAATTAGACGGAGAAGTGACTTCTCTTTCAGACAGCTCGCAGGGAGAAGTGGGGAGACTTCTGGGAGAAGTTAATTGCGATTAATCGAAACATTGTTTCGCGATCCCTCTGAAGTTACACTGCCCAAATTTAGTAAATAGTTAAAGCTGCCTGAACTGATTTGTTCTGGGTTTTTTTTGTTCATAACTACCTTAAGGACATATATTCAATGTCACATTTTTATTTCTGTCTACCTTGATTGGAGTCTTGCATACCAGTGATTTTTATATGTACTCCCTCCCCCTTTTTCCTTTTGAAATATTACTGTGTTGTGATCCAATACCACACAAATTGTAATAACTCATATTTGTGTTATATAAATCCTTGTTTCTGGTAAAAAAAAATATACCTAGATACTATATATACCAGTATCCAGGTATATTTTTTTTACCAGAAATAGGTGCCTGTGATATAAATAAAGCAAAGTATTTTATTTAAATTCACAGAGAAATAAAAATGTTAGTGGATCTTTTCAACCAGATCAGGAAAAAGCTTGTAATATTAATTTGTCCATTTCAAAGGTTTCAATATTTCTCAAAAGCCTAAATCAAGTCCTCTATCATATTTTGCACAAAAGACAAGCTTAAATTTGGTGCCAAATTCATATCCGATAATTTTTACGTTTCCGTTCCGGAGTGATTCTTGTTCTTATATTTCAAATATTGATATTTCCGTTCATTAAAGCGTTTCTGAGATTGCTACTTTAATTTGGTCAATGTCCTTGAACTTCATATGGAGGAACGATAAATGATACAATAAAGGAGTTTTGATCTGGCATTTCACTTTAGTTTTAATCAAAATAAATTATGGACAAATTGGAGATCAAACAGGGCTCTTTTATACAACAAACCCAGTATTTTATACCAGTGGAAATAGATTTGTCCGTCTTACCGCCACGTTTGGGAATCTGATTTTTTCACTTGTCCCATCGGACAACCGTAATACAAGATCTACTTGTCTAACGTCAGTTTTCACTGGTACCGGACAATCGGACAAACATTAATGTCGAGGTCTGCCTAGATTTTCATTAGCTTCTGTCATTGTCATTTCTGTGTTCATAAGTTTCATCATGGTACCAGTTGAATATTTTGGTACCAGTAGAATAATTTGTATTGTGGTGGTGTGTTATATTGTCCACAATTACTGTTTATAATTTCATAACAAAACTAAAATCAACTTGATTACCTCCCTTTAAACAAATACAAAAATATTTTCCATTTTGTTCAAGGAAGTCTGCATCATGTTTTCTACATAATTAAGTTGTAATCATACTTGATATAAATCTGTAGGTAGCTTTAAATCCTAAATATTTTCTGTATGAGGAACCTGTCCATCCATTATCAAATATAAAGTTGAGTGTGTGAGCAGAAGACATAACAACAGGACGATATGATTCATCTGTTATCACTATAGGAGACTGGTATTCTCTATTGCTACTTGGAGTAAACTAAAATAAACAATAAAATATAATTACTATATATATATATTTTGGGAACAGGGCAAAAGCCCCCCGGACAAAAGTCTCCCAGACAAAAGTCCCCCAGACAAAATGCCCCCCAATATTGAAATAATCATACAATCTTATTACATTTGTTTTATATTGAGGGTGATATTAAAAGATATCTTAAAGAATTAATACAAAAAATAAAATACTTTAAAAAATATTTTTCCACATTTTGTTCATTGTTATATTAATTTATAAAGTGTAAATTAAAAACAAGCACTGCTTAATTCCTTAAATTGAAATTAATCAGGTAAAGTTAATCAGGAGTTGTTTTTATTGATAAACAATAATTACCTTTTCAACCTTTGAAGTTATTAAAAGTAATGAGTGAGTTATTTGTTCACTTTGTTTTTTTATATACTATGATTATTTTAAGATAAAAAACAATTTTATCTTTGTTTTTACTTTCTTTGATGAGGGTTATTATAATTCTTAAACAAATTATACTTCAATTGTTTATGATATCTTCATGTTCCAAAAATAGATGAATTAAAATACAGAGATTAAAAAAGTTTTGAATAATGTTATAAAATATAAAGAAACAGTTAAACAAAAACACAGAAAAAAAAATATATATGAAACAAAAAAACATTAATTTATACATATGCTTTTTATTATTGGGGGGCTTTTGTCCGTGGGGCCTATGTCCAAGGGGCTTTTGTCAGGGGTGCTTTTGTCCTAGACCCATATATTTTATATATATATATGGTTCTCTATAGAATATCATTAATTAATAGTCTCCATTGAGGCCTATATGAAATAATTTGCAAACAAAGACTCCGACACCAGGGCACCTGAGACCTTCAATTATACTAATCTAAATCTACATAGTATGCTAATCAAATATTATTGCATTGCTATTTCTTGTTCATAATATGAAGATTTATTGAATATTCCCACTCATCAGTCCCTACTGCCCCCCCCCCCCCCCCCCCCCCCCCCCCCAATCGAGGGAGCAATATCATTTGTACATGTTATGTCTAATCTCAACTTCCCTAGAATTAAAAGTAAATATGAATATAAAATTAACTTGACCACTAATCACCTCTTTAGTTATTATATTTATAATAGATTAAATAAACACTACTTAAGAATTTACCCATACATCTAATAGTTATACATTTTTGTATTTATTTTGATACAACTAATAGCTATATTTATTTTGATACAACTAATAGCTCTATTTATTTTGATACAACTAATAGCTCTATTTATTTTGATACAACTAATAGCTCAATTTATTTTGATACAACTAATAGCTATATTTATTTTGATACAACTAATAGCTCTATTTATTTTGATAAAACTAAAAGCTATATTTATTTTGATACAAATAATAGCTCTATTTATTTTGATACAACTAATAGCTCTATTTATTTTGATACAACTAATAGCTCTATTTATTTTGATACAACTAATAGCTCTATTTATTTTGATACAACTAATAGCTCTATTTATTTTGATACAACTAATAGCTCTATTTATTTTGATACAACTAATAGCTCTATTTATTTTGATTCAACTAATAGCTCTATTTATTTTGATACAACTAATAGCTCTATTTATCTTGATAAAACTAAAAGCTATATTTATTTTGATACAACTAATAGCTCTATTTATTTTGATCAAACTAAAAGATATATTTATTTTGATACAACTAATAGCTCTATTTATTTTGATACAACTAATAGCTCTATTTATTTTGATACAACTAATAGCTCTATTTATTTTGATACAACTAATAGCTCTATTTATTTTGATACAACTAATAGCTCTATTTATTTTGATACAACTAATAGCTCTATTTATTTTGATACAACTAATAGCTCTATTTATTTTGATACAACTAATAGCTCTATTTATTTTGATACAACTAACAGCTCTATTTATTTTGATTCAACTAATAGCTCTATTTATTTTGATACAACTAATAGCTCTATTTATCTTGATAAAACTAAAAGCTATATTTATTTTGATACAACTAATAGCTCTATTTATTTTGATAAAACTAAAAGATATATTTATTTTGATACAACTAATAGCTCTATTTATTTTGATACAACTAATAGCTCTATTTATTTTGATACAACTAAAAGCTATATTTATTTTGATACAACTAATAGCTCAATTTTTTTTATTACAACTAATAGCTCTATTTATTTTGATACAACTAATAGCTCTATTTATTTTGATACAACTAATAGCTCTATTTATTTTGATACAACTAATAGCTCTATTTATTTTGATACAACTAATAGCTATATTTATTTTGATACAACTAATAGCTCTATTTATTTTGATAAAACTAAAAGCTATATTTATTTTGATACAAATAATAGCTCTATTTATTTTGATACAACTAATAGCTCTATTTATTTTGATACAACTAATAGCTCTATTTATTTTGATACAACTAATAGCTCTATTTATTTTGATACAACTAATAGCTCTATTTATTTTGATACAACTAATAGCTCTATTTATTTTGATACAACTAATAGCTCTATTTATTTTGATTCAACTAATAGCTCTATTTATTTTGATACAACTAATAGCTCTATTTATCTTGATAAAACTAAAAGCTATATTTATTTTGATACAACTAATAGCTCTATTTATTTTGATCAAACTAAAAGATATATTTATTTTGATACAACTAATAGCTCTATTTATTTTGATACAACTAATAGCTCTATTTATTTTGATACAACTAATAGCTCTATTTATTTTGATACAACTAATAGCTCTATTTATTTTGATACAACTAATAGCTCTATTTATTTTGATACAACTAATAGCTCTATTTATTTTGATTCAACTAATAGCTCTATTTATTTTGATACAACTAATAGCTCTATTTATCTTGATAAAACTAAAAGCTATATTTATTTTGATACAACTAATAGCTCTATTTATTTTGATAAAACTAAAAGATATATTTATTTTGATACAACTAATAGCTCTATTTATTTTGATACAACTAATAGCTCTATTTATTTTGATACAACTAATAGCTCTATTTATTTTGATACAACTAATAGCTCTATTTATTTTGATACAACTAATAGCTCTATTTATTTTGATACAACTAATAGCTCTATTTATTTTGATATAACTAATAGCTCTATTTATCTTGATAAAACTAAAAGCTATATTTATTTTGATACAACTAATAGCTCTATTTATTTTGATCAAACTAAAAGATATATTTATTTTGATACCACTAATAGCTCTATTTATTTTGATACAACTAATAGCTCTATTTATTTTGATACAACTAATAGCTCTATTTATTTTGATACAACTAATAGCTCTATTTATTTTGATACAACTAATAGCTCTATTTATTTTGATACAACTAATAGCTCTATTTATTTTGATACAACTAATAGCTCTATTTATTTTGATACAACTAACAGCTCTATTTATTTTGATTCAACTAATAGCTCTATTTATTTTGATACAACTAATAGCTCTATTTATTTTGATAAAACTAAAAGCTATATTTATTTTGATACAAATAATAGCTCTATTTATTTTGATACAACTAATAGCTCTATTTATTTTGATACAACTAATAGCTCTATTTATTTTGATACAACTAAAAGCTATGTTTCATTATGATACAACTAATAGCTATCTTTTATTTTGGTAAAATTCAGTCAAGGATATATTTATATCTCAATTATTCGTGTGTTAATGATTTAGTATTACAATGTCTTTAAGCTTTTACTACATGATATAACATGTAAAGTGTACACACAATAAAAAAACATTTACAAATTGTCTTTTTCACTTCAAATAAGTGTTAACATTTACACAACTTACGTATAAAGCGCCCCCTGGAGCAATGTCAAAGTCGTCAAATGACAAGACTACTTTATCTGTCAGAAGTCTACTGATAAACTGGAAGGTCACTTGTTCTCCATTCTGTATATAATTGTTAGGGAAGAATGTAGAAGTAACTGTTCCTGTCATATTATAAGAGGAATCTCCTACCATAATATATTTACGTTCTAAAATATATAAAAAATTAGTCATATTATACAGTAAAACCTCTACCATAATATATTTACGTTCTAAAATATATAAAAAATCAGTCATATTATAGAGTAAAACCTCTACCATAATATATTTACGTTCTAAAATATATAAAAAATCAGTCATATTATACAGTAAAACCTCTACCATAATATATTTACGTTCTAAAATATCAAAAAATCAGTCATATTTATTCAGTAAAATCTATCTAAACTGAACATCACTGGGATCAAATCTTGTGTTCAGAATATACAAGGATTCAGTTTATACAGGTTAAATTAACAAAGACTTCCTATACAAGGACAGTCTATACTGGATGAGGTTTCAAGGTTTGGTTTAGACAGGTTTCAAGGTTTGGTTTAGACAGGTTTCACTGTGTCAGTGTTAACATTAACTGATGGTAGAACTCTAATCTACAGATATTTAATGAACAAGCTACATACTATAATGTTTTGTAGTTTGTAAGTGGTAATGTTGGCGAGTATATCTAAATTTATTTCGAGAGCAATAAAAAAGAAGATCCCACTGAACGAGCCGACCATTCTTTGCTCTTTTTCCTTAATGCTACGTGCTTAGCAGAGCAGCAACATAAAGTACAATGCATTATAACTTACCTATTGTGGTATAGTTGAGAACCATTTTAACATGAGTTGTCGATGAGTGGCACACAGCCACATAAAGTACAATGCATTATAACTTATCTATTGTGGTATAGTTGAGAACCATTTTAACATGAATTGTCGATGAGTGGCACACAGCCACATAAAGTACAATGCATTATAACTTACCTATTGTGGTATAGTTGAGAACCATGTTAACATGAATTGTCGATGAGTGGCACACAGCCACATAAAGTACAATGCATTATAACTTACCTATTGTGGTATAGTTGAGAACCATTTTAACAAGAGTTGTCGATGAGTGGCACACAGCCACATACAGTACACTTGATGACGTGTTAAAACCTTTCCATCTGTTGTCTACTATATGTGTCAATGTTTCATTGTAATAGAATCCATCAAACACATAAGCATAAGAACACCTGTAAAATATATCAGAATTGTATTAGGGTTAGAGTTATGGTGTTTAGCACAACTTTCAACAATATTTCAGCTATATCGTTGCGTTCGGTTTTTATTGGTGGATGAAACCGGAGTACCTGCAGAAAACCAATGACCTGCCGTAAGTAACTGACAAACTTTATCACATAATGTTGCACTGAGTACACCTCGCCATGAGCCGGGTTCGAACTCACAACTTTAGTGGTGATAGGCATTGGTTGCATAGGTAGTTGTAAATCCAACTAAAATACGATCACGACCAATACGGCCCCAGTATTGTATTAGTCCTATGCACAACTTTCTATTGTGGCTGGAGATACATCTATTAAAGGGTAAGTGTCTAGAATTATGAACACTTAAGGTGGGTATTGCTGTCATACGTGAAGTCAGAAGTCAATGACCTTCACTCCAGGTCATTTATCTCCCTTTAATCAACAATACATAATACTCAATATCAGACGATATAACTGAAATATTGTTGAAAGTGGTGTTAAACACCACAACCCTGACCCCTCAATATCAGACTGGGACATAAGATAAACTTCATAACAGATTCTCTGTTTCATTAAAGTGTATCAATTTTAAATCAGACACAAAAAAGGCAGGTGACAATCTCTAAAATATTTTGAAACGGACATAAAATATAAACCTACAATGTAACCAGCTTTCAGATTCATTTAATAATGCATACAAATTATAAAATATAAACCTACAATGTAACCGGCTTTCAGATTCATTTAATAATGTATACAAATTATAAAATATAAACCTACAATGTAACCGGCTTTCAGATTCATTTAATAATGTATACAAATTTCAGGAATGAAATTTTTGGTTATACATAAAAAAACCATGAGAATTTTGTTTTCCAGTGCATGAAAGAATTGATGGAGCCTTTACACCAATGGAATAGGGTCCATATTTATATGAGTGAGTAAGTGATTGTTGCTTAACACCAATTCAGCAATTTTTCAGCTATACCATGGCGAGAACAAGTTAAGTTTCAATGAGATGATGATAAGGTTTGCTTTCTACTAGATCACCACGCTGAGTTGGATTTTTATAGTGCTCGTTCACTGAACCAACAGTCCACGGGTAGACAGATCGCTCCACTCGGACACATTATTCTGATTCCGAGCCAACCAATCTTTGTCCTTTCTCCTTAATGCTGCGTGATTAGCAGAGAGGCAACAAATACCAATTTTATAGTTTTTGGTTTGACCCGACCGGGGCTCGAACCCACGATCTACCGCAATCAAGGCGAGCACGCTAACCATTATGCAACCTATGCAGTATATATATTTATATGATGGTGGTAAAACTTAGCTTTAATAACATACCCTGGTGTACACAATGGTGGCATTGATCTTTGTGAACACCAGATGAAATTAAACGTATTTGAAGGTCGAATGAAAATAAAACTACTTGGTAAAGCTTGCAAACGTAGAACACATGGATTTTGTTTAGCAGTGTAAGGTCCATTGAACACGATAGTCCCAGTTTGTCTCTCGTTACTTAAAGTAAGTCTATCTACATCACAAACATCAACTACATCTGAAAAATAACATAAAGCAAATGTAAGAGTAATGGTTTTGTGTAGCAGTGTTTGATTTACAAAACAAAACAAATATGTGAGTAAGGGTTTTGTGTAGCAGTGTTTGATTTACAAAACAAAACAAATATGTGAGTAAGGGTTTTGTGTAGCAGTGTTTGATTTACATAACAAAACAAATGTGTGAGTAAGGGTTTTGTGTAGCAGTGTTTGATTTACATAACAAAACAAATGTAAGAGTAATGGTTTTGTGTAGCAGTGTTTGATTTACAACACAAAACAAATATGTGAGTAATGGTTTTGTGTAGCAGTGTTTGATTTACAACACAAAACAAATGTGTGAGTAAGGGTTTTGTGTAGCAGTGTTTGATTTACAACACAAAACAAATGTGTGAGTAAGGGATTTGTGTAGCAGTGTTTGATTTACAACACAAAACAAATGTAAGAGTAATGGTTTTGTGTAGCAGTGTTTGATTTACAACACAAAACAAATATGTGAGTAAGGGTTTTGTGTAGCAGTGTTTGATTTACAACACAAAACAAATGTGTGAGTAAGGGTTTTGTGTAGCAGTGTTTGATTTCCAACACAAAACAAATGTGTGAGTAATGGTTTTGTGTAGCAGTGTTTGATTTACAACACAAAACAAATGTGTGAGTAAGGGTTTTGTGTAGCAGTGTTTGATTTACATAACAAAACAAATGTAAGAGTAAGGGATTTGTGTAGCAGTGTTTGATTTACAACACAAAACAAATATGTGAGTAATGGTTTTGTGTAGCAGTGTTTGATTTACAACACAAAACAAATGTAAGAGTAATGGTTTTGTGTAGCAGTGTTTGATTTACAACACAAAACAAATATGTGAGTAAGGGTTTTGTGTAGCAGTGTTTGATTTACAAAACAAAACAAATGTGTGAGTAATGGTTTTGTGTAGCAGTGTTTGATTTACAACACAAAACAAATATGTGAGTAATGGTTTTGTGTAGCAGTGTTTGATTTACAAAACAAAACAAATATGTGAGTAAGGGTTTTGTGTAGCAGTGTTTGATTTACATAACAAAACAAATGTAAGAGTAATGGTTTTGTGTAGCAGTGTTTGATTTACAACACAAAACAAATATGTGAGTAATGGTTTTGTGTAGCAGTGTTTGATTTACAACACAAAACAAATGTGTGAGTAAGGGTTTTGTGTAGCAGTGTTTGATTTACAACACAAAACAAATGTGTGAGTAAGGGATTTGTGTAGCAGTGTTTGATTTACAACACAAAACAAATGTAAGAGTAATGGTTTTGTGTAGCAGTGTTTGATTTACAACACAAAACAAATATGTGAGTAAGGGATTTGTGTAGCAGTGTTTAATTTACAAAACAAAACAAATGTGTGAGTAAGGGTTTTGTGTAGCAGTGTTTGATTTACAACACAAAACAAATGTGTGAGTAAGGGTTTTGTGTAGCAGTGTTTGATTTACAACACAAAACAAATGTGTGAGTAAGGGTTTTGTGTAGCAGTGTTTGAATTACAACACAAAACAAATGTGTGAGTAAGGGATTTGTGTAGCAGTGTTTGATTTACAACACAAAATAAATGTAAGAGTAATGGTTTTGTGTAGCAGTGTTTGATTTACAACACAAAACAAATATGTGAGTAAGGGTTTTGTGTAGCAGTGTTTGATTTACAAAACAAAACAAATGTAAGAGTAATGGTTTTGTGTAGCAGTGTTTGATTTACAACACAAAACAAATATGTGAGTAAGGGTTTTGTGTAGCAGTGTTTGATTTACAACACAAAACAAATGTAAGAGTAAGGGTTTTGTGTAGCAGTGTTTGATAAACAAAACAAAACAAATGTGTGAGTAAGGGTTTTGTGTAGCAGTGTTTGTTTTAAAACACAAAACAAATGTGTGAGTAAGGGTTTTGTGTAGCAGTGTTTGATTTACAAAACAAAACAAATGTGTGAGTAAGGGTTTTGTGTAGCAGTGTTTGATTTACAAAACAAAACACTCATTTTTGTAGTTTACAATATAATTTCAATTTTTCTGCATAAAAAATATTGATACTATCAAAAAGTGTTGTTTTTGTTGACATTTAAAGTGCTTTTACATTGTCAAATTTTTCCTTCAAATTTGCTTTCAATTTTAGCTGTACACCTACTTCAAGCAAATATTGGACATTCTAAACACCTATGCAACTCCATTCTGATATGTAATGGATCAATCAAACATGATTCATGACATGTTTAGACTGTCAGATTTGTTTTTGAAGCAGATGTAAGTTTGAACCACATTTGAAGAAAAATATTTACAGTGTAAACAAACCTTTTTTTCCCTATTGTTTTGTCAAATTGCTATGAAATGAATAAAATGATAATATGTTTTTGTTTTTATAAGCATCAATGATTATATGATAACAGCAATGAGAAATATGGTGTGTCTTGAATGACAAAGAAATCACATAAATAAATATTAAAATGTTTATCTGGAGGTACAAGGTGTACACTTAAATCCCATTTTGTTAGCATTTTTAGACAGGAAATATATTGAAATAATTCAGGGATGTTTTTTATCCCACACAGCCTAAAATTAACACACCTGTCTACAACATGCTGTGACAGTGAGGTGTAACTTTTAGAAGGTTGGTAGGTCATTACAATGCAAATTACTCTGGTTTCCTCCACTAATAAAACTAACCTTAATGATATGACTCAGACTGAAATATTGTTTAAAATGGTGTTACACTTCATATACAGTAATCTCCCTCTGATAAGGTCAACTCCCACCAAAGGCCACCTCTCTTATCAGGTCAGATTTCAGATACACAGAGATAATAAAATACTACTAAAATATCCCCACTCAAGAGATGCCATCCCTCTTATAAGGGCAATATTTCATTACAGAAGGAATGCCCTTATAATAAATGGACTATTGTATCTAAATGCAACATGATAACCTAAGACACTACTACTTCACTGACCTGTCTGTGTAAAAACGTGGACAATATGTAACAAAACAACTGTGTACCACAAGTAACCTAGAAAATAAAACATGATGCAAATAGTTACAGACTAAAACAAAACCACTACTACCATTCTACAGAAATATTTTATAATGAAGGGGTAGAGATAATTCAAACAGACTAGGATGGTGTCTCTTCCCTTCATTAGTTACTATTAGCTTCTGTCTTTATTTCTGTGCTTAGAAGTTTATGGTTTGCCTACAGAGTTTTTAGGTTGTTTCATTTCAGAAAAGGTGTTACATAAACAACTGGTTTAGAACATGTAGAATGAATACGGTTGTTTCGAATCATTTCCATTCTGTCAAAAGTTTTTTATTTTCGTCTGCCAAACCACATGATTTTGATGGAATGTTAGGCACTGGGCTTCCGGTGTCAATGTACACAACGAAAACACCAATCGATATGTGACGTTTTAATGTTCCTCAACTTAATGAATTCTTAATATTTTCTGTAAAAGACAGATATCAATTAAATCATTTTATTTGTATCAAAGACTTCAATACATAGACAATTACTTCTTTAAATTTAAATGTGTTTTCTTTCTTTATTTACTGCCGTCAGCAACACGATTCATGAAAGACCTGAGGCTCTCAAGAGCCTGTATCGTTCACCTGGTAATAAAAAAAACCAATTGGTCCTATGTAAAAACTATGTCCTGCAGTGGTAGTCATCTTGGAATTACGATCAACATAAAAAACACAAAGTTTGTAAAGGACCTTCCAATGATTGATGCACAGTTTAGGTTCAATCAGTGCAATAGCTTCAGAGAAGAATATATTTCTGTATTTTCCCCATATGGTTCTGTGTTAATACTATGACCTGTGGTGGCAGCCATCTTGGATTTCCGATCGGCATAAAAAACAGAGGACCTTCCAATGATCATTCCTGGGCAGTTTGGTTTCAACTGTCCAAGTGGTTTCAGAGAAGAAGCATTTTGAAACATTTTTCCCATAGGGTCCAATGTTAAACTAAGTCCTGCCATAGCCGCCATTTTGAATTTCATATCAGAACAAAAAACGTATAGTTTGTAGAGGACCATCCAATGAACATTCATGTACAGTTTGGCTTTAATCATATTTGTAGTTTCTGAGAAGAAGGCATTTGAACATTTTCCCATAGGGTCCAATGTTAATCTATGTCCTGCGGTGGTGGCCATCTTGGATTTCCGATCGGCATAAAAAACAGAAAGTTTGTAGAGGACCTTCCAATGATCATTCCTGGGCAGTTTGGTTTCAATTATCCAAGTGGTTTCAGAGAAGAAGCGTTTTGAAACATTTTTCCCATAGGGTCCAATGCTAAACTAAGTCCTGCCGTAGCCGCCATTTTGAATTTCTTATCGGAACAAAAAACGTACAGTTTGTAGTGGACCATCCAATGAACATTCATGTACAGTTTGGCTTTAATCATATTTGTAGTTTCTGAGAAGAAGGCATTTGAACATTTTCCCATAGGGTCCAATGTTAATCTATGTATTGCGGTGGCAGCCATCTTGGATTTCCGATGGGAAATAAAAAACAGAAACTTTGTAGAGGACCTTCCTATGATCATTCCTGGGCAGTTTGGTTTCAACTGTCCAAGTGGTTTCAGAGAAGAAGCGTTTTGAAACATTTTCCCCATAGGGTCCAATGTTAAACTAAGTCCTGCCATAGCCGCCATTTTGAATTTCATATCGGAACAAAAAACGTACAGTTTGTAGAGGACCATCCAATGAACATTCATGTACAGTTTGGCTTTAATCATATTTGCAGTTTCTGAGAAGAAGACATTTGAACATTTTCCCTTAGGGTCCAATGTTAATCTATGTCCTGCGGTGGTGGCCATCTTGGATTTCCGATCGGCATAAAAAACACACACCTTGTAGAGGACCTTCCAATGATCATTCCTGGGCAGTTTGGTTTCAATTATCCAAGTGGTTTCAGAGAAGAAGCGTTTTGAAACATTTTTCCCATAGGGTCCAATGTTAAACCAAGTCCTGCCGTAGCCGCCATTTTGAATTTCATACCGGAACAAAAAACGTAAAGTTTGTAGAGGACCATCTAATGAACATTCATGTACAGTTTGGCTTTAATCATATTTGTAGTTTCTGAGAAGAAGGCATTTGAATATTTTCCCATAGGGTCCAATGTTAATCTATGTCCTGCGGTGGCGGCCATCTTGGATTTCCGATCGGCATAAAAAACACACACCTTGTAGAGGACCTTCCAATGATCATTCCTGGGCAGTTTGGTTTCAATTATCCAAGTGGTTTCAGAGAAGAAGCGTTTTGAAACATTTTTCCCATAGGGTCCAATGTTAAACCAAGTCCTGCCGTAGCCGCCATTTTTAATTTCATACCGGAACAAAAAACGTACAGTTTGTAGAGGACCATCTAATGAACATTCATGTACAGTTTGGCTTTAATCATATTTGTAGTTTCTGAGAAGAAGGCATTTGAATATTTTCCCATAGGGTCCAATGTTAATCTATCTCCTGCGGTGGCAGCCATCTTGGATTTCCGATCGGCATAAAAAACAAAAACCTTGTAGAGAACCTTCCAATGATCATTCCTGGGCAGTTTGGTTTCAACTGTCCAAGTGGTTTCAGAGAAGAAGCATTTTGAAACATTTTTCCCATAGGGTCCAATGTTAAACCAAGTCCTGCCGTAGCCGCCATTTTGAATTTCATATCGGAACAAAAAACCTTAAGATTGTAGAGGACCATCCAATGAACATTCATGTACAGTTTGGCTTTAATCATATTTGTAGTTTCTGAGAAGAAGGCATTTGAACATTTTCCCATAGGGTCTAATGTTAATCTATGTCCTGCGATGGCGGCCATCTTGGATTTCCGATCGGCATAAAAAACAGTAACTTGGTAAAGGACATTCCAATGATCATTCCTTTACAGTTTGGGTTCAGTCAGTTCATCAGTTTCAGAGAAGAAGATCTTTGAAATTTCAGCCAATCAGAGCATATTATTGGCCCTGGCAGCCATATTGAATATTCGACTGGAACGAAAAACAGTAACTTTGTAGAGGACCATCCAAGGAACATTCCTGCTAAGTTCGGTTCCAATCGGCCAAGTGGTTTCCGAGAAGAAGCTTGAAATGTGAAAAGTTTACAGACGACAGACGCCAGACGACGGACGCCAAGTGATGGCAATAGTTCACCTGGACCTTTGGTCCAGGTGAACTAAAAAACGATCTGTCTTGATATTTTTTTTGTTATCAGACAGACAGTGGGGTACCGAACCCTATCATTTACTCTGTCGTTTTCTTACTTATAATCTACCACATCTACGACTATGATATGTTGACGTTGTCACAGTAATAGTGTATACACCGGAAGTCGTCTGCCTAACATGTCAGATGTCAAGACACGAAAAAGACGGAACATGGCCGGAATTGACATGATTCGAAACAACTGTATTACTATCAAACTTATGACATAAAACTGAAGGTTACATATAAAACAAGGTGTTGTGATATATTCTGGATAAGTTTCATTGAAGAGCTGTCGTGGTCATATAGTAGTTGTATTTACAAATATCTATGCAATCAGTGCCTATCATCACTAAAATTATGAGTTTTAATTCCTCTTAATAGTGAAGTGTACTTAATGTAACATTACTAGATGAAGTTTGTCAGTGACTTACGGCAGGTCAGTGGTTTTCTCCAGGTACTCTGTTTTCCTCCATCAATAAAACTAACTGCCACGATATAACTGAAATATTGTTGAAAGTAGCATTAAACACCATAACTCTAAATTTCAATGATTTTGTAAGTAAAGTATTTTACCTTTAGACATGTTGTTTGTATGGTAGATATCAAATGACCAAATAAATCACCATTTCTGTAAATAACAAAATATATTACAAATGTAGTTACGATTATTTGTCTTTCAACAGGCTTATACACATGATGAAGCCTAGTAAGAAAATTCTACTTCACATTCTCCAGATCTCACATGATTTACATATATATCAGTCTAACACTAGGCCAATCTATGACATCAAACTCAGCTAAGCATAGACAGTTACCATGGTTACATTGTAAAAAGGACACATAATCCAATGTATATGATTTTCGACTCCTTGTGGACATTATCTAGGTATATCAATATTGATTCCAAAGGGGCAATTATACTGATATCTCATGATATTGAGGGTTCCATTGTATCGAGGCATTTACATTGTCTGTGATTGCGCTATTTGAGGACAATTATCTATACATCATTGAAAGATTTGACAGAAGAAACCATGCTTTATAGTCATAAAAACATTTTTATACCAAATGTTACAAATCATAGTAAGTTACTTTTTATTTTTGATCAAGCGGTGAAAATGCCCAGATTGTTTTACATCTGAGAACCCATAGAAAATTTGTATAAGATAAGTTGTTAATCATAATAATGATTAATATTAATTTAGACATGCTTAAATTATTACATAAATATTTTTGCCAATATCTGAAAAAACATATTTGACTTCAGAAATGAAAATATTGTAGATATCTTATATGTTTCTCTTGTTACTGTTGAAACTGTTGTTTTCTTTTTAATTAAAGCGTCTAAACTTTTTTTGCTTGAATTGAACTAACAGACAATCTGGAGTAATGGCTGTGATGTGTTTATTTATTCGCTCATTAGAAGAGACCTCAGAAATCTGTTTGCTTTGATACCATGAGACGCTTTCCAAAATATATAAAATTTGTCCAAAAACTTCCAGTCATGTTCTTAAAACAATATCAAAAACTAAATTTGAAATGTTACATGTGCAAGAAGATGTATGCTCAAATGGATATAATTGAATAACCATTCATATTTAAATATAAGCTTTTATTTTTTATGTAAATAATTGTTTCTTGTTAACTATCTCAATATCATGAGAGGGCTGTCATGGTTGTATGGTAGTTAGATTCAAAACTACCTATGCAATCAGTGCCTATCACCGCTAACACTATGAGTTTGAACCCCACTCAGGCAAGGTGTACTTGATACAACATTATGTGATAAAGTTAATTGTCAGTCACTTGTGGCAAATTGGTGGTTTCTCTGGTTTCCTCCACAAATAAAGCTGACTGCCACGATATAACTGAAATATTGTTGAACGTGTTGTTAAACACAATAACCTAACCCCCCCCCTCCCTTTCAATATCATGAGACCCAAGCGGGCCAAGGTCCAGGTTGAGAACTGGGAAGAAAATAGTGTCTACATATGATATTATTATTATTATATAAGGGCAATGGGATGTAATATTACCCACTGGCACTGTGCAACTGATATAGTTTATATTTAGTTGTAATGTAACAGTATCTAATGAAATATTATATATATATATCGATATATTTACTTGTTTATCTTAAAATTGTAATTAGTGTACCTGTTGGTTGTCGTCAGTCAAAGTGATTAATCTCTGATATTTTTCTTAAAGTTGTAACGGATACAAGCAGCCATTATTATTTTTTTTTTTTTTTTTATGAATGAGTCACAGTGTAAAACGATGTCACTTGTCAGGACTTCCATTTCAGTATTTGCATATTCAATCATTAAAAATTGTTTTAATCACAGTTCAATATATAAATCTGTTTTTTTAAATAAAGTACTATTAAAACCAATTTACTGCTGAGCTGTTTGTCATTTTGTTGACCACATCACCGAGTAAATACCGTTTGAGATCAATCCAGGTAGACGCAGGAAGTGATCCACCATTTTGTTTTTATTACATGTAGGTCATGTGACAGGTGTAAAATATTTATGAACTTCTTCGAATGATTCGTTCATGTGGTTCCTAGTTGAGCAATGTTCTTGTGTGTTGTCTAATAAAATCTTTAATGACCACACAATATTCCAATTCTGAAGGGAAAATCAATTGGGGCCCTATAAAATATCTCTAATCGATATTAATAATTTAATAATTGAAGTATTATAATAAAGTTTTATTTTAAAATCGATATTAATTAAACATTACATCACAAGTTATAATGAGCTTTTCAAATCGACTGCATACAAAATACATACATTCATCCTACAATCATGCACAAACACACCAATTTAATTAAAATAATGCATAGTAATATTAAAACATAATGCATAAAAGCCGTCGGACGGCAGAGGAATCTGCTACAGCAAGTCCATAAATGCCGTCGGACGGCAGGGGAATCTCGACGGCAGAGGAATCTCGGACTACATAAATGCTTGTTAAGATCAATGATTTATATAAATCCTTGTTAAGATAGAACCTAAATATACATGGCAAAATAAAACATATAAAGCATGGTAAGATAATACAAGTCAAAGTAAAAAATGAAGTTTATAAATCAGAGTTATGGACAAGCATATACTAAAAGTAGCAATGATAATACATGCAAAATAAAAACAAAATAATAATAAAAAGTCTATAAGCGTAGCAATAGAAACAGCAAAATGTTTAGCACTGCACCATATTTCAACTAAAAATGGCAAGAAAAAAAAACCCAAAAAGCATAAGCTACGAAGCACTATATGCATGCACTGCACTGGCATGAGCTGTTCATTGAATCACAGGTTTGTATTAAATTTTTAAACTGCCCCAAAGATGTTTTCCTTCTACAGTGATTAGGCAGCTCATTCCAGATATGTGCAGCATTATAACGAAATGATTTCAGGCCATACCTGGTAGTTCTGACTCGTGGTAAAACTGCTGTTTCCTGTGATCTAAAATTATAATTTTGAAGTTTAATATTGATTAAGGGAACGACCATTTAACTTGAAAGGGAGGGGGGTAATGGGTTTTTTTCTAAAAAAATATTCTGATTCCCAATGTTGCTGAAAATATTCTGATTTTGGTGGAGAAAAAACAAAATAATCTGATTCAGAATTTTGGTCATATAACCTAATGTTAAATTCTGGAAAAAAAATTCCGCGCTTTGTGCGACAAAAAATATAAATATTCTAATTGTCTTGTCCGAAAAAAAAATTCTGAACGAAACAAAAAACCATACCCCCCTCCCTTTCAAGTTAAATGGTCGGTCCCTAAGTCATGAAGATAACTTGGACTGTGTTTATGTATTATTTTAAATGTTTCAACAGCAATGGTTTTTAATCTTCTAATTTTTTAAAGAGGGTAGTTTTGATTTTTGAAAACCTTGAAAATCACTTTTAGAGACACGAAGGCCTATCTGTATCTGTATGATTCTATCTGTATCAATACGTCGAAGAGACCACGTGCTGGTTTTAACTCGCCGGGAGAAAGAGCACCTATTGTCGGTGTTGGAGAGCTGTTTTGAAGCTCTCAACTAACTGTCTGTGCATGCACTATCTCTTCGTCCAGCTGGTTCCAATGTATTACACTTTTGACGAAGAATGAGTTCTTGTATTGTTCAGTATTGCACACAGTAGTCTCTAGTGTTTTTAACAGAATTGTTCACTATATTGGCACTTTCAAAGTTATCAAAGTGCTTTAGCTTGATTTTACGTTTCGGCTTACTTTTCACCAAAAATTCAGAATGATTTATAGCTGGTACCAAACCCTCAACCACCTTGTACAGGAATACCAGTCTTAGGCTTGTTCTCCTCAGTTGAAGGTGCTCTAGGTCGTTGAGCATCTTGGTGACAGAACCTTCTTCTCTTGTCTTATAGTCCCTGGTTATAAATCTCGCTGCTCTTCGTTGGGTCCTTTCTAGTTTGTTGATGTCGCTTGTAGTATACGGATCCCATACTATTACCCCATATTCCATCGTTGATCTTACTAACGAAATGTAGGCGGTTTTCTTGCATTCTTTTGGTCAGAGTCGTAGGTTTCTCCTAAGAAAGCCGAGTGTTGAGTTTGCCTTCTTGGCTACGTTGGTGATGTGAGTTGTCCATTTTAGGTCTTCTGATATCTGTAGCCCTAAGTATGGGTTGTTTTGGACTTGTTGTAATATGTGTCCGTCCAGGGTGTACATTCTCTGGTTTTTGTTCCTGATGCTCAAAATGTAGCATTTCTTCGCATTGAAACGCATACCCCAGTTTTTGGCCCATATCTCAAGATTTGCTAGATCTTGTTGCAAGATTGTGTGGTCCCGTTCAGTTTTGATGTTTCTGTAAAGGAGACAGTGAGTCATCAGCGAAAAGTCTAACGCTTGATTTTACGGTATCTGGGAGGTCGTTGGTGTGATACAGGAAAAGAAGGGGCTCGAGTACTGTTCCTTGTGGTACTCCAGAGTCGACTGTAGCTTCTTCGGATTCTTCTCCATCAATAACCACCTTCATTTTTCTTTTTGTAAGGAAGTTTTTTTAGCCAGTTGTTGATTGAGCCTCTTACGCCTATATATTTAGTTCTCCCATTATTACGGCGTTTTAACCCCGCTGAACTAGTGGTGGAAAAATCTGTAATCCCCTAAAGGATTAAAATGTTTGGTGCCTTTCCCCGCATGTTGTCAAATCGATGATTTTGAAATAAAGTTCGTGTTAAATAATGGGAGAAACAAATTCTCCTTCAGTTGCTCATGTGGGTTACGATATTTCTCCACTCTCGAGATTTAAATTAAAAAATTTAACCAATCGCCTGACGGCTTATGGTTAAATTTTTTTAATTTAACTGTCTTGAGTGGAGAAATATCGTAACCCACGGGCAACTGAAGGAGAATCTACATTTCCATCACTGACTAATGAAAAGATAGAGACGCATTGCATTTGGACGGTTTTTGAAATTGTTGATTTTTCATTTGGACGAATTTTCATACTACATTTAGGAAAAATTGTCATACAGGAATAATGTAGATTAATATGACCGGTCAGAAAATAAAGAAAGTATTTTTTTCGGTAAAGACAAATGAGGTTCATTTAGAGGTGTATCTAATTCTTTTAGAGGTAGCTTTAATTTATATAAATGATCTTAAATAAAATGAAAAACAACAAATATCACAACCAGTGTCGAGCCATTCAGCAGTAGGTCTAATATCACAACCAGTGTCGAGCCATTCAGCAGTAGGTCTAATATCACAACCAGTGTCGAGCCATTCAACAGTAGGTCTAATATCACAACCAGTGTCGAGCCATTCAACAGTAGGTCTAATATCACAACCAGTGTCGAGCCATTCAGCAGTAGGTCTAATATCATAACCAGTGTCGAGCCATTCAGCAGTAGGCCTAATATCACAACCAGTGTCGAGCCATTCAGTAGTAGGTCTAATATCACAACCAGTGTCGAGCCATTCAACAGTAGGTCTAATATCACAACCAGTGTCGAGCCATTCAGTAGTAGGTCTAATATCACAACCAGTGTCGAGCCATTCAGCAGTAGGTCTAATATCACAACCAGTGTCGAGCCATTCAGCAGTAGGTCTAATATCACAACCAGTGTCGAGCCATTCAACAGTAGGTCTAATATCACAACCAGTGTCGAGCCATTCAGCAGTAGGTCTAATATCATAACCAGTGTCGAGCCATTCAGCAGTAGGCCTAATATCACAACCAGTGTCGAGCCATTCAGTAGTAGGTCTAATATCACAACCAGTGTCGAGCCATTCAACAGTAGGTCTAATATCACAACCAGTGTCGAGCCATTCAGCAGTAGGCCTAATATCACAACCAGTGTCGAGCCATTCAGTAGTAGGTCTAATATCACAACCAGTGTCGAGCCATTCAACAGTAGGTCTAATATCACAACCAGTGTCGAGCCATTCAGCAGTAGGCCTAATATCACAACCAGTGTCGAGCCATTCAGTAGTAGGTCTAATATCACAACCAGTGTCGAGCCATTCAGTAGTAGGTCTAATATCACAACCAGTGTCGAGCCATTCAGCAGTAGGTCTAATATCACAACCAGTGTCGAGCCATTCAACAGTAGGTCTAATATCACAACCAGTGTCGAGCCATTCAGTAGTAGGTCTAATATCACAACCAGTGTCGAGCCATTCAGTAGTAGGTCTAATATCACAACCAGTGTCGAGCCATTCAGTAGTAGGTCTAATATCACAACCAGTGTCGAGCCATTCAGCAGTAGGTCTAATATCACAACCAGTGTCGAGCCATTCAGCAGTAGGTCTAATATCACAACCAGTGTCAAGCCATTCAGTAGTAGGTCTAATATCACAACCAGTGTCAAGCCATTCAGTAGTAGGTCTAATATCACAACCAGTGTCGAGCCATTCAACAGTAGGTCTAATATCACAACCAGTGTCGAGCCATTCAGCAGTAGGCCTAATATCACAACCAGTGTCGAGCCATTCAGTAGTAGGTCTAATATCACAACCAGTGTCGAGCCATTCAGTAGTAGGTCTAATATCACAACCAGTGTCGAGCCATTCAGTAGTAGGTCTAATATCACAACCAGTGTCGAGCCATTCAGCAGTAGGTCTAATATCACAACCAGTGTCGAGCCATTCAGCAGTAGGTCTAATATCACAACCAGTGTCGAGCCATTCAGTAGTAGGTCTAATATCACAACCAGTGTCAAGCCATTCAGCAGTAGGTCTAATATCACAACCAGTGTCGAGCCATTCAGTAGTAGGTCTAATATCACAACCAGTGTCGAGCCATTCAGTAGTAGGTCTAATATCACAACCAGTGTCGAGCCAGTCAGCAGTAGGTCTAATATCACAACCAGTGTCGAGCCATTCAGAAGTAGGTCTAATATCACAACCAGTGTCAAGCCATTCAGTAGTAGGTCTAATATCACAACCAGTGTCGAGCCATTCAGTAGTAGGCCTAATATCACAACCAGTGTCGAGCCATTCAGCAGTAGGTCTAATATCACAACCAGTGTCGAGCCATTCAGTAGTAGGTCTAATATCACAACCAGTGTCGAGCCATTCAGTAGTAGGTCTAATATCACAACCAGTGTCGAGCCATTCAGTAGTAGGTCTAATATCACAACCAGTGTCGAGCCATTCAGCAGTAGGTCTAATATCACAACCAGTGTCGAGCCATTCAGTAGTAGGTCTAATATCACAACCAGTGTCAAGCCATTCAGCAGTAGGTCTAATATCACAACCAGTGTCGAGCCATTCAGTAGTAGGTCTAATATCACAACCAGTGTCGAGCCATTCAGTAGTAGGTCTAATATCACAACCAGTGTCAAGCCATTCAGTAGTAGGTCTAATATCACAACCAGTGTCGAGCCATTCAGTAGTAGGTCTAATATCACAACCAGTGTCGAGCCAGTCAGCAGTAGGCCTAATATCACAACCAGTGTCGAGCCATTCAGCAGTAGGCCTAATATCACAACCAGTGTCGAGCCATTCAGTAGTAGGTCTAATATCACAACCAGTGTCGAGCCATTCAGTAGTAGGCCTAATATCACAACCAGTGTCGAGCCATTCAGCAGTAGGCCTAATATCACAACCAGTGTCGAGCCATTCAGTAGTAGGTCTAATATCACAACCAGTGTCGAGCCATTCAGTAGTAGGTCTAATATCACAACCAGTGTCGAGCCATTCAGCAGTAGGTCTAATATCACAACCAGTGTCGAGCCATTCAGTAGTAGGCCTAATATCACAACCAGTGTCGAGCCATTCAGTAGTAGGTCTAATATCACAACCAGTGTCGAGCCATTCAGCAGTAGGTCTAATATCACAACCAGTGTCGAGCCATTCAGCAGTAGGTCTAATATCACAACCAGTGTCGAGCCATTCAGTAGTAGGTCTAATATCACAACCAGTGTCGAGCCATTCAGCAGTAGGTCTAATATCACAACCAGTGTCGAGCCATTCAGTAGTAGGTCTAATATCACAACCAGTGTCGAGCCATTCAGTAGTAGGTCTAATATCACAACCAGTGTCGAGCCATTCAGTAGTAGGTCTAATATCACAACCAGTGTCGAGCCATTCAGCAGTAGGCCTAATATCACAACCAGTGTCGAGTCATTCAGTAGTAGGTCTAATATCACAACCAGTGTCGAGCCATTCAGTAGTAGGTCTAATATCACAACCAGTGTCGAGCCATTCAGTAGTAGGTCTAATATCACAACCAGTGTCGAGCCATTCAGTAGTAGGTCTAATATCACAACCAGTGTCGAGCCATTCAGTAGTAGGTCTAATATCACAACCAGTGTCGAGCCATTCAGCAGTAGGTCTAATATCACAACCAGTGTCGAGCCATTCAGTAGTAGGTCTAATATCACAACCAGTGTCGAGCCATTCAGTAGTAGGTCTAATATCACAACCAGTGTCGAGTCATTCAGCAGTAGGTCTAATATCACAACCAGTGTCGAGCCATTCAGTAGTAGGTCTAATATCACAACCAGTGTCGAGCCATTCAGTAGTAGGTCTAATATCACAACCAGTGTCGAGCCATTCAGTAGTAGGTCTAATATCACAACCAGTGTCGAGCCATTCAGTAGTAGGTCTAATATCACAACCAGTGTCGAGCCATTCAGTAGTAGGTCTAATATCACAACCAGTGTCGAGCCATTCAGCAGTAGGTCTAATATCACAACCAGTGTCGAGCCATTCAACGGTAGGTCTAATATCACAACCAGTGTCGAGCCATTCAGTAGTAGGTCTAATATCACAACCAGTGTCGAGTCATTCAGCAGTAGGTCTAATATCACAACCAGTGTCGAGCCATTCAGTAGTAGGTCTAATATCACAACCAGTGTCGAGCCATTCAGTAGTAGGTCTAATATCACAACCAGTGTCGAGCCATTCAGCAGTAGGTCTAATATCACAACCAGTGTCGAGCCATTCAACGGTAGGTCTAATATCACAACCAGTGTCGAGCCAGTCAGTAGTAGGTCTAATATCACAACCAGTGTCAAGCCATTCAGCAGTAGGTCTAATATCACAACCAGTGTCGAGCCATTCAGCAGTAGGCCTAATATCACAACCAGTGTCGAGCCATTCAGTAGTAGGTCTAATATCACAACCAGTGTCGAGCCATTCAGCAGTAGGTCTAATATCACAACCAGTGTCGAGCCATTCAGCAGTAGGTCTAATATCACAACCAGTGTCGAGCCAGTCAGTAGTAGGTCTAATATCACAACCAGTGTCGAGCCATTCAGCAGTAGGTCTAATATCACAACCAGTGTCGAGCCATTCAGCAGTAGGCCTAATATCACAACCAGTGTCGAGCCATTCAACGGTAGGTCTAATATCACAACCAGTGTCAAGCCATTCAGCAGTAGGCCTAATATCACAACCAGTGTCGAGCCATTCAGTAGTAGGTCTAATATCACAACCAGTGTCGAGCCATTCAGCAGTAGGTCTAATATCACAACCAGTGTCGAGCCATTCAGTAGTAGGTCTAATATCACAACCAGTGTCGAGCCATTCAGTAGTAGGTCTAATATCACAACCAGTGTCGAGCCATTCAGTAGTAGGTCTAATATCACAACCAGTGTCGAGCCATTCAGCAGTAGGTCTAATATCACAACCAGTGTCAAGCCATTCAGTAGTAGGTCTAATATCACAACCAGTGTCGAGCCATTCAGTAGTAGGTCTAATATCACAACCAGTGTCGAGCCATTCAGTAGTAGGTCTAATATCACAACCAGTGTCGAGCCATTCAGCAGTAGGTCTAATATCACAACCAGTGTCAAGCCATTCAGTAGTAGGTCTAATATCACAACCAGTGTCGAGCCATTCAGTAGTAGGTCTAATATCACAACCAGTGTCGAGCCATTCAGTAGTAGGTCTAATATCACAACCAGTGTCGAGCCATTCAGCAGTAGGCCTAATATCACAACCAGTGTCAAGCCATTCAGTAGTAGGTCTAATATCACAACCAGTGTCGAGCCATTCAGCAGTAGGCCTAATATCACAACCAGTGTCAAGCCATTCAGTAGTAGGTCTAATATCACAACCAGTGTCGAGCCATTCAACAGTAGGTCTAATATCACAACCAGTGTCGAGCCATTCAGCAGTAGGTCTAATATCACAACCAGTGTCGAGCCATTCAGTAGTAGGTCTAATATCACAACCAGTGTCGAGCCATTCAGTAGTAGGTCTAATATCACAACCAGTGTCGAGCCATTCAGCAGTAGGTCTAATATCACAACCAGTGTCGAGCTATTCAGTAGTAGGTCTAATATCACAACCAGTGTCGAGCCATTCAGCAGTAGGTCTAATATCACAACCAGTGTCAAGCCATTCAGTAGTAGGCCTAATATCACAACCAGTGTCGAGCCATTCAACGGTAGGTCTAATATCACAACCAGTGTCGAGCCATTCAACAGTAGGTCTAATATCACAACCAGTGTCGAGCCATTCAGTAGTAGGTCTAATATCACAACCAGTGTCGAGCCATTCAGTAGTAGGTCTAATATCACAACCAGTGTCGAGCCATTCAGCAGTAGGTCTAATATCACAACCAGTGTCAAGCCATTCAGTAGTAGGTCTAATATCACAACCAGTGTCGAGCCATTCAGTAGTAGGTCTAATATCACAACCAGTGTCGAGCCATTCAGCAGTAGGTCTAATATCACAACCAGTGTCGAGCCATTCAGCAGTAGGTCTAATATCACAACCAGTGTCAAGCCATTCAGTAGTAGGTCTAATATCACAACCAGTGTCGAGCCATTCAGCAGTAGGCCTAATATCACAACCAGTGTCGAGCCATTCAGCAGTAGGTCTAATATCACAACCAGTGTCGAGCCATTCAGTAGTAGGTCTAATATCACAACCAGTGTCGAGCCATTCAGCAGTAGGCCTAATATCACAACCAGTGTCGAGCCATTCAGTAGTAGGCTTAATATTCTCCTGCATTAGAATGGGTTCGTTCAGTCTGGTAGATAAATCTTCTTTAATTGTTTTTAAAGTACACTGCAGCCAGGGCTGGATTAACCCTTAGGCAAAATAAACACGTGCTTAGGGCATTAAGGGGCAAGGATGCACCACAAAAATCCGGCCACAAAGCAATTTATTTTATCAGCCAGATATTAGGCTTAAAAACACACCAAGAATTTAAAAAATGTAGGAAAAATGAAATAAAACATTTATCGGCATTTGAGAATTATGTCAGTTGAGTTTTGGCATCAAGGGGTGGTGTTAGTTTTTACATTATGCCAGCGGAAGGTGCGGGGGCACTCAGGTTGGCCTATGCTTCGGGCATAAATTAGCTTTAATCCGGCCCTGACTGCGGCCTTATATTTTAGGAAACTGGAACAAAAGCTCTGAAAAGGAATAATTTGATCTCCAACTGTGGTAAATATCCTGCAAGACTTTCAGACCCTTTTTTTTTTTTTTGCAAAAAGACACAGTAACCGTAAATTTATGTCACTAGAACTTAAGAACAATAGCCGTGACATGCAAGAATTTGTTTTAAAAAATGTTTGAATTCCATTTCTGGTAAATATCCTGGAAGTCACTCAGACCATTGGATTTTCTGAAAACTACATTACAATGGTGTATTTCTTCAATCAGAAGAAAAATAGCTAGGAAATGGAACAATTGAATTTCAAAATATTTGAATTCCAACTTTGGTGCATTTCCTGGAAGATTCTCAGACCTATTATTTTGTTATCAATGGTGTGACACGGAATCGTTGTGCAGTCGTATGGGCACAACTGTTGAAGGTTGGATCTCCAAAAACCTTAAAATCATAAGGCATCATAAAAATAACTTTTAAGAACATTATTTTCTGCAAGTGGTTGTGGAAAGTCAAATAGAAACTAATAGCATCTCCTTCACATTTGAGAATATGGTTAGGGAAATAGGGTTATATTGTTTAACACCACTTTCAACAATATATCAGTTATACTGTGATGATCAGTTTTATTTGTGGAAGAAACCGGAGTACCTGGGGAAAACCACCGACCTGTCGCAAGTCACTGACAAACTTTATCACGTAATGTTGTATCAGGTACACTTCGTCATGAGCGGGATTCGAACTCTCAACTTCAGTGGTGACTTTCCATATCTAAATATCGTATCCTACATTAAATTTAGTCACTTAACCAAATGATAAAAAAATAAATAAAATCAAAACCGTTTCAGAAAAGAACTCACAAAAGTTCCCTCTCTCGGGTCGATACTCCCGTGGGTAGGCGTGGTGTTAGTTTTAAAATGAGGTACACATGTATATATTAAAAATTTTGTGTACAACTTAATACATCCTGACAGTTTGAAAGAGGACATCCCTTTAAATGGAGTTGCTGGACACTGGTTTTAGATTATTATAAATAATAAAATGTTGATAGTAACGTCCCCTGTCTTGTATAATATAAATACTTCTTAGAGAATACTGGTAAAACGCTGCACATTACCACAGAAACATATGTGGTACCGTTCTCTCCCACTATAGTGACAAGCTGCTGTTTGTCTTTTATTACTTTCATCTAGAGGGATCGTGTATTGCTGATTTTTGCCTTGTCTATTGTGCGATTTGCGACAGGGATCTAGTTATATTTTTGTCTTAAGCTGATGTTATTTAATTTCCCCTGAAATAGTCTATTGTGCTATATGTACAAGAGTTAGTGGTTAATATTTGTATGTAAGAATCGTGATAAAACAAGGGGATTTGGCCAGTTCAGGGATATGATCCGGACTTCAACGGTAGAACTCTGAATGATAGATATCACGATCCAAAGCCGTCTGTAGTACGTTATTCCAAATTCAGCATGCTATTTTATTTTCAAACCAGAACTGGTCATAACATGGTTCTACTGGTATATATCTATACTCCGTAATTACACTATGATCAGATGTATGTAGTGTCTTACCAAATTAAAATTGGCAGTGTGTGAGTCTATGTACCTTTCGCCAAATATTTTGTCCTATGTTAAATAGAGTAACACGTTTAACGTTGATATTAAATTTAATTAAAAATCTAAGTCCGTACGTTTCAGCGTATGCTTTTAACTTCATCAATGGCAATATAATAGATGGCGCGACATCTATAGACAATATATATGGCGTGACATCTATATATTTTGTTTTCAGATATGAATCTCCTATACACAGGTTATTATAGTGAAATGTCACATGTTTTTCAGATTGCCACAATTTATATTCTACCATTATTTGATAATATTTTCCGATCAATACGTTCTACCAGCTGTTTCATATGTGACGACTCTGAATCATAACTTAACAACATGGAGACAACTACATGTATATGGATTGTTATAACTTTGTTTTTTATTCCTGAATTTTGTTCAACAACACATTATAAGTTCCAAGAAAATAAAGGTAAGATAATATGGTTTTGACTACGTGGACATTGTACTCTAGATATAGTTAACAAGGTTATCAATGCGATTAAGATCTACACACGTGGAAAGATGACAATGGACAGCCCATATAGAAACATTAAATTAATGTCAATAATTCATTACATATTACGTACTCTAATACAGAAACTTGTTATACGACTCCTATAGCAGAACATTATTATAAATTATACTGAACTTCATGGAATGTGCTTTCGTTTTTTCATTAAGTTTTGAGAAAGGCATCGAAAAGGTCGAAATATCCACTTTTTATACATGTTACTACCGTAATTGTCAGTTTGAAATATATCGCATATTTTGTATCGCCCTATTTCTACGAAATGATGGGATCTATTTGTAATACTGTATATCCCATATTTTGTATCAATTGAACCCTATTGCTACGAAATAATGAGAGTCTATTTGTAATATATCCCATATTTTGTATCAATTTGAACCCTATTGCTACGAAATAATGGGGGTCTATTTGTAATATATCCCATATTTTGTATCAATTTGAACCCTATTGCTACGAAATAATGGGGGTCTATTTGTAATACAAAATGTATATCCCATATTTTGTATCCATTTGGACCTTATTGCTACGAAATACTGAGGGTCTATTTGTAATATATCCCATATTTTGTATCCATTTGGACCTTATTGCCACGAAATAATGAGGGTCTATTTGTAATATATCCCATATTTTGTATCCATTTGGACCTTATTGCTACGAAATACTGAAGGTATATTTGTAATATATCCCATATTTTGTATCAATTTGGACCTTATTGCGACGAATTACTGGGGGTCTATTTGTAATATATCCCATATTTTGTATCAATTTTGACCTTATTGCTACGAAATACTGAAGGTATATTTGTAATATATCCCATATTTTGTATCAATTTGGACCTTATTGCTTCGAATTACTGGGGGTCTATTTGTAATATATCCCATATTTTGTATCAATTTTGACCTTATTTCTACGAAATAATGGGTCTTTTTGTAATATATCCTTTTTTTTTTAATTTGGACCTGATTTCTATGAAATAACAGTGTTGGTTTCTGTTCTTATTTATTTGTTCTCGTCTATGTCTGAGATATCTCAGTAGTTGGACTATTCCCGGGACCTGTAATAGTCCTGTGAATTTAGTTGGACTATTCCCGGGACCTGTAATAGTCCTGTGAATTTAGTTGGACTATTCCCGGGACCTGTAATAGTCCTGTGAATTTAGTTGGACTATTCCCGGGACCTGTAATAGTCTTGTGAAGAACAACGTAACGACAACAACATGAGACAAAATCAAAGCTAAAATAAAACATTAGAAACCCTTTAAATGAGTGTAAAAAGAGCAAATATGAAAACTAATAAAAATATGAAAAATAGCAATAGAAGACAACAATTAAATTAGTACACTAATATTTCATTCCATATTATATTATTACTTCATGTTCAATATTAGATTCCAACAATTTGATGACTTATTTTTGTGTACGACGAAGACCATTAATTTCTTTGGATGTCCATGACTAATTGATATTAAATCTGTTTAAAGCATCAGTTGTGGGGGGTTTTTTAACCAACAAGTGTGGACACAGAAATGTGCTGTCCAAAAGGCAAGTGTGGATGTCAATATTTCATATTATTAACCTAAAAAAAAATCATGGACACAGGGGTCTTGGATTTTTTTAATAAAAAACTAATCCTGGATTATTATATTTGCTTAATGTCCGGTCCTGTGTTTTTATTTCAAATTTTCATCATAGTCCCCCTCCCCCTCCCAAGGGATATACAATTGTATCATTAATAATAAATTAATAAATAATAAATTCAGATTTTCTATTTAAAATAAATCTCATTTACAAAACCACTGATATTTGTTCAATTTTTAACGCTGATTTAAGCTTTAGTCGCAACCAATTTTTATTTTTCTCTTTAAATTGTCGAAACATAACATTTATTTAACCGTAAAATTCACGAATAAAATCCCCCCCCCCCCTTTTTTCCCTTTTTTCTTGTTTAAATCAATGATCAACAATATTCTAGAATCAAACAAATGAATAAATATAACATAGATTTCTTTTACCTGCATCTTTTTACCATGCGGAGTCAGTGTTTTAAATCGGTCATCCATTCAGGACGCTCACTATTCTTGTCCAAGATGTATCCGCTCATTATTCTTGTCCAAGATAAAAAAAAAATACATCGCTAAAATTACCTGTGGGTGTTTCCCCACTTCAACTCGTAAATTCACATAGAAATCGGAGATATTTCATCATAAAACTTTACACATGGTTTTATCTATCATATTTCTTGAAGACAAAGATAAAATATTATTACATTTAACAATATTTTATGAGTATCAACAGTTTTTTTTTCAACACCGTATCTGTTTCTCGATACAGCCGCAACTTCAACTCGTAAATTTACATAGAAATCGGAGATATTTGGTCATTAAACTTCACACATGGTTTTGTCTACCATATTTCTTGAAGACAAACATAAAATTTTATTTCATTTATCAATATTTTATGAGTATCAACAGTTTTTTCAACACCGTATCTGTTTCTCGATACAGCCACCCGATTACAGTGACCCGTGGCCCAGATTAGCGCGTTCCACCAGTTTTTTCATAATAATGTTGTTTAATAACTAGTAGTCAATTAATTATGAGCATTATGTACTATCCATGTTTATGTTGTCATTTATGTTTTTGTCGTTTGTTTATATATGTATTGCCGCTGGAGATCCGGTTATCAGGAGGGAAGAGCTAGGATCTCATTAACAGGTTTAAACCGCCACATTTTTGTGTTTGACCAAGACAGGACCTGGTTGTTCAACGTCATATGTCGTGGTTTTGTTTTGTGGTCAATTCGCGTGGAATATGAAGACTATTGCTGTAAATTAAACTTTCTCTCATTGCCTAAAACTACTAGTATATGTCATTACTGATAAATTTGCTGAGGGACAATGACTTTCATTGTCTTTTTTATGTATGGTAATGTTAATTTGCAGATAATTTGCATCTCCGAAATTCAATAGCTTTGTCATTATATGCGCTTGACCTTTTTGGGCCCACTGTTTACGACTTCGGTGGTTAAAAGCGTCATTCAAAAGTTATATTCACAGGTACACGGACACATTTTCTGTTCTGTTTGTTTAGCAACTAAAACTTTAAGTATAATATTACCAGTCAACATACTTATCAAAGCTGTGACTTTATTCATGTATTTCATCTATCAAAACACTAATTTATCAAATGAGTTTCCACTAAATTGCGGACAAGATTAAAATAAAATTTGAATGATGATAATTCAAGTATATCTTTATCGATCTTTTATTTAGGACACCTGTTACTAAATTTTAAACAATATTATCTGACAAATTTATAAATTGATATTTTTACGACTCTAACTATCACGTGTATAATGTCGTCTGCTTAACATCTGTCGTTTCCCTCAATGTCATCCAATCCTCATACCGGTATTGTGTTCTGCATGAACGATTAATTGGTCAGGTTAATTAAGGTAACACCTGTAGATATGTTGTATAAATAAAGTCATTCTATGAAATAAAGACAATAATATTAATTTACATTTCAAAACACTTGACATTATTTTTAAACTGACAAAAAGTTCAATATATCAACAACAATAAACTAGTCAATATCATTTCCACGAAAAGATAAAATAAAGTGGTCACGCACCAACAACAATAGTTTTCCACTCATGTCGGTTTGTCTGTTTGTTTTGTTGGAATAACCTTTAGCACTGTTGTATGTTGTATAATGATGCCCCTATGTAAAGAACTTTAATTCAGTTCATTTTCATTTCCTTCTAATATTTTTAAGTTTTCTGTATAGTATTTTGTCGGCCATTGCTTGTGTCTTTGTCATTTTTTCTTTCTTTTGGCCATTGCATTGTCTACGATTTACGGCTTCTAATTATCCCTTTGGTATTTTCAAACGTTTTTGTTACTATCAAATAAATTCTCATCGGTACCATAACAAAATTTTAAATTCACCAAGCTGTGTTGTTGTTTGTTGGAAAAATCTGAGCACTTTCTCTTTCACACTTTCGTGATATCGTTTGCCTCTCTGCATCTTGCTAAACCACTCACTCTACATTGTAGATCTAGACATGTTACTGTTTGGATCAGATAAATTAATATCAGCCAAACCTCTCAAATAAAAACGTAGATATATAATTTAGCGCGCAAGACGCGTTTTTGGAATAATCTTCATCAGATATGCTCATCGCCACAAGTATGGAAAGCCAAATAATTTGAAATTCTTTAGGAGCAAGAAAACCAAAGGACCTAAGCAAGGTAGCCAAAATCACCAAAGGTCACATTTACCTGAGGAATGGGAACCTCAGTTCTAATAATGATTACATTATTACTGTAAGTTTCAATAATAAATATACAAATGTATCTGATAAACCATGGCAGTGCCGAAACACTTACTACTGGGAGGATGCTACCATAGGGGACTAATAGTCCACCAGTAGAGGACTAATAATGTCTTCTTGAAAGCCAAATGTGTTGTTAGTTACAAAAGATTCGCCTCTTAATCTCCACCTGTACCGAATCACATTTCAAATCGCACCTGATTACGTTTCCTTTTACTTAGCTATCTATAAATATCCACAGCATACTTACTTATATGCCAACACCATAAATTGTCCTTTCTTGCGAGACAAATTATAGAGTAAAACGTATAATATATAGTAGAGAAACCAATTAACATAAGCTCGATAGCTTGTTGATTCGGATCACTAATTCATTCAAATTCAGATGTAAATGGCATTCGATATAATTTGTGTTTGTGGTTGTATTACATGTCGTAGTTAATCAAATATGTTTACACTGATAAAGAGATCATTTGGTGTATGTATCATGAGACAATGTGTCAAATGTCGTTAGGATCTATTATTGTGTGTTAAATGCCGTTAGGATCTATTATTGTGTGTTAAATGCCGTTAGGATCTATTATTGTGTGTTAAATGCCGTTAGGATCTATTATTGTGTGTTAATTAAGTGTGTTAAAGATATTTTGAAGATACCAAAGTGGTAATCAAAAGCCTGAAATCGCAGAAGGATAGACGTTACAATGACCAGAAGGATAGACGTTACAATGACCAGAAGGATAGACGTTACAATGACCAGAAGGATAGACATTACAATGACCAGAAGGATAGACGTTACAATGACCAGAAGGATAGACGTTACAATGACCAGAAGGATAGACGTTACAATGACCAGAAGGATAGACGTTACAATGACCAGAAGGATAGACGTTACAATGACCAGAAGGATAGACGTTACAATGACCAGAAGGATAGACGTTACAATGACCAGAAGGATAGACGTTACAATGACCAGAAGGATAGACGTTACAATGACCAGAAGGATAGACGTTACAATGACCAGAAGGATAGACGTTACAATGACCAGAAGGATAGACGTTACAATGACCAGAAGGATAGACGTTACAATGACCAGAAGGATAGACGTTACAATGACCAGAAGGATAGACGTTACAATGACCAGAAGGATAGACGTTACAATGACCAGAAGGATAGACGTTACAATGACCAGAAGGATAGACGTTACAATGACCAGAAGGATAGACGTTACAATGACCAGAAGGATAGACGTTACAATGACCAGAAGGATAGACGTTACAATGACCAGAAGGATAGACATTACAATGACCAGAAGGATAGACGTTACAATGACCAGAAGGATAGACGTTACAATGACCAGAAGGATAGACGTTATAATGACCAGCAGAAGGATAGACGTTACAATGACCATAAGGATAGACGTTACAATGACCATAAGGATAGACGTTACAATGACCAAAAGGATAGACATTACAATGACCAGAAGGATAGACGTTACAATGACCAGAAGGATAGACGTTACAATGACCAGAAGGATAGACATTACAATGACCAGAAGGATAGACGTTGCAATGACCAGAAGGATAGACGTTACAATGACCAGAAGGATAGACGTTACAATGACCAGAAGGATAGACGTTACAATGACCAGAAGGATAGACATTACAATGACCATAAGGATAGACGTTACAATGACCATAAGGATAGACGTTACAATGACCAGAAGGATAGACGTTACAATGACCAGAAGGATAGACGTTACAATGACCAGAAGGATAGACGTTACAATGACCATAAGGATAGACGTTACAATGACCAGAAGGATAGACGTTACAATGACCAGAAGGATAGACGTTACAATGATCAGAAGGATAGACGTTATAATGACCAGAAGGATAGACGTTATAATGACCAGCAGAAGGATAGACGTTACAATGACCATAAGGATAGACGTTACAATGACCAGAAGGATAGACGTTACAATGACCAGAAGGATAGACGTTACAATGACCAGAAGGATAGACGTTACAATGACCAGAAGGATAGACATTACAATGACCAGAAGGATAGACATTACAATGACCAGAAGGATAGACGTTACAATGACCAGAAGGATAGACGTTACAATGACCAGAAGGATAGACATTACAATGACCAGAAGGATAGACGTTACAATGACCAGAAGGATAGACGTTACAATGACCAGAAGGATAGACGTTACAATGACCAAAAGGATAGACGTTACAATGACCAGAAGGATAGACGTTACAATGACCAGAAGGATAGACGTTACAATGACCAGAAGGATAGACGTTACAATGACCAGAAGGATAGACGTTACAATGATCAAAAGGATAGACGTTACAATGACCAGAAGGATAGACGTTACAATGACCATAAGGATAGACGTTACAATGACCAGAAGGAAAAGGACAAAAGGACCAACAATGATCTACAAAACATTACAAAAAACTAAAGATCGAGCAACACGAATCCCACTGAAAACAAGGGGTGAATTCATGTGCGTTAAACATGCGGTGATCAGTGTCATGAATGTAAGACTTTCGAAGTCAGGGGCGGATCCAGGATTTTGTGTTAGTGGGGACGAAAGTCGGCGAGGGGTCTGGGGACCACTTAAGGTGACCCTCCGGAAGCTCCTGGGTTTTGAGTATTTAGGAAGCTTTTCCGTCAACAATTTTGAAGCATTTTGTGAATGTGATGAAGTGTATTAAAATGCATGAATCTTCTCCAAAAAGTTTCAAATAGTTTCTAAGCAGTGAGTGTAAATTAAAGGGAGATGTCACTTGAAATTATCTATCTGGAGCTGTGACTCCCCTGATTTCCTTATCACGCCGGGTATTCGTATACTCGGAACAGGTGCGGACACTTTGAACTCGGTGCAAACTAGTTATTTTGAACGTTTTCATTTGCCAATTTTGAATTTTTGGACACTACAGACCGTGGAGCATGACGGCAACGGAACACGGAACAGCATGCTCCGCGGTCTGTAGTGTCCAAAAATTCAAAATTGACCAATGAAAACGTTCAAAATAACTAGCTTGCACCGAGTTTCCGAATACCCGGCGTGCTATATTAGCAAATTTTCTCATTATTCTCTGTTGAAAATGGGGTAATTTGTATTGAAGTGTTTGTAGAATGGATGGATTTTGATTAAATTAATGTCTAAGGGATTATAATATCACTTTGTTTTCTGATTAATCGTCGACTGCTTCAAAAGTTCAAAAGTAATTAGATAAACTAAAAGGGCAATGCAACGGGTAAAAATATACAATGATTTATTACATTTAACAGGCGAATGAATGAATGCTGATATGCTTAATAGAGGGACGGAAGACCGCCCCTCTCTCTCTCTCTCTCTCTCTCTCTCTTTAGGGGGGGGGGCGAACGTCCCCTCCGCCCCCTTCTGGATCCGCCACTGGAAATGATGACAATTTAACCACTAGAACGCCTTGGTTCAATAGCTTCCTTGTTAGCAGCAATCCTCTATTAAGGTAATCATGATAGGAACCACACGTTCTGGAATATCGGATAAACTGAAATATATATACTCCATATACAGGTGCTGCTGGAATGTTGCTACAAATAAATGGAAAGTTTAAAATAAGAAAATTGAAATCATATCTTTTATCATAAAGTTCCGTCCTTAACCGGCACTCATTGTCAATTTCGAGGTTTAGGTCAAGGTATGAAGGAGATCTAGCTGTATCTCTGGAATCCTTGATGTCATCGAACTTAGAATTATTTAGTAAAATGACATCATATATATGGCGGAACGTGAAATTAAAGAATCGATTAGTTTCTTTTCGTTGAGAAGCCCCTGTATGAAGCCTGTTATTTACGAGTAAAGGAATAAGTTGTCGAGAATAGGAACATAGTTGGTGCCCACAGAAATGTCGACTGTGGGATTGATAACCTCTACAGTTGACTAAAGCGACAAATAATATCATCATACATGTAGATAATTAAGTTATAAGTAATAAAAACTTTAAACGAAAATAATGTTTTTTTTATGGGAGACCAGAATGAATATATACGTCATCAATATGTTGAAATCAAACATTGAACATAAAATAGTAATATAATGTGGAATGAAATATAAATGTACTAATTTAATTGATTGTTGGACCTACTAGTTGTTTCAGCAGATTGTCTATATATGTTGCAAAGTAAAACTGCCTCAAAGAGTCAACTATATATAGTTACTTGGTCATAGTAAGATTTTTCAAGGATTTTGCAGGCTAAGATATGTCAGATATGAACTGTTTAGGTTATATGTGCTTTTAATGCCTACATTGTCATTAATGGATGTGTTGGATATATCTGTTTCATGATTTTGTTTCTGGTTTTTTTTCTACATCCCAAATAAAGGAATAACGAAAGGTGATCTTTGTTGAGAGTGGAATAATTGGTAAAATGTTACACTATGTGTCACCCTTTCAAAGGCAAGGTTAAATAATGAGAAATGTTAATTACTCATCGTGTTGATTGAATTTAGTGCAACATAAATATGACAATTTATGTCTCCTTTAAACTCTATTCTATAGTTAATGACATCCTAATGGACAATTACATTTTCCCACCCCCAATTAACTTAAGGGAGTCGTTATTGTTTACTAATAATCGACAATCCCCCAAAATAACAGTTAACTAATCAAAGACATTTTTTAATTGCGTCCGATTTTATCAGCTTCACTTAAATTACTAGTTATATCAATGGAACGACTCAGTCAGTCAGCATTAACGTTTTATTGGCGTAAATAAATTATCCTTTTACGCATTCACGGCACTACAATGGTTGAGAACTCAATGCTTAAACATGAAATCAATCGATTGCCAAAATATGACAACCCATAATCCCATCGTGAATGATACATTCAGCGATAATGGTTCATATACCTTACAACGTTGTTTGGAAAATGGCAATTTCTGGAAAATCCCTTGGAGTTTGATTAATACTACACCTATCTGATACTGCAGTAATATAAATCATTTTGTGATAGATCTATAGCTAATCAAGATGTAGACGACATTTTTGCTGACTGTCTTTGGTATCCTTATTATTCAGAAGGTTATTGGAAATGACTATATCTACTTTTTATTTCATTTCCAGTGCCTTGTCATCCATATCATGTTCATATTTCATACGGAGATACAACATCAGACATCACAGTTGTCTGGGCAACACTTGAGAATTGTAACTCAACACTACTGTATGGCACGGACCCATGGAATTATCAAAATACAGTCACAGCTGAGATGGTACACTTTGATAAACCTACAATGACTGGATTACAATGTGTTTATCGAGCACAGCTAAAGGTTTGTACTATGTTGTTGGATAAGAAGTGTTTGAAGATACCAAAGGTGTAATCAGAATCCGTAAATCGAAGAAGAACAGACAACACAATGGCCTAAAGAAAAAGTACAAATGGACAAACAACGATATACAAAACATACACATAACACTAAAGATCGAGTAACACGAACCCCACTAAAACCGGATGTGAACTCAGGTGCTCCGGAAGGGTAATCAGTTCCTGTTCCACTGGATTACACTGGGTTTACTTAGCACAACTAAATATTTGCTATGTTCTTTAGTATAATTACAATACCATTGTCAGTTTATCATCATATAAATCTTAGAAATAAATATTTGTTTTCTTTTCCTGGTTAAAAATCAAAAGACTATATGTTTTAGTTAATCTTGAACCATGTTTGAAAGAGCAATTAATCAAAATGTTTTCCCTTTGTATTTTCGAGTTTTACCTATTAAATTGGAATAATGCTCCCGTGGAATCACAGACAATGATTAGAATACGGTAAGAACATGACGCTCTACACTTGCAGGAAGATAGTGTATTAACATGGGAGCCATAGTTGTGAATGTCAAAATATCTTGTTATCCTTCACAACTACATTTTTTCTTAATTACAAAATGTTCTTAACGTTTTAATCAAATTCACATTTAACCATTCTATGTAATTCCTGTGATAATTGTTTATGATGCCACGTTTTTATATACATGTATTTGTCTTGGTCTACTATTACAGAACCTAGAACCAAGCACAACATATTTCTACAGACCAACAAGTGGTGATATCAGTAGTGGGCCTCATTTCTTTAAAACGCCATCAGCTAACCCGGTAAGTAATATTAATATCACGATTAAGGTTATAAGTCAAACAGAGAGTGTGAGAGTCAGAACAGAAGGGATATTTTAACAAAGTAGGTTTGGTTTATGTTGCTTAACGCCATTTTTAACAATATTTCAGTTAAATCGTGGCGGTCAGTTTTACTGGTGGAGGAAACCGGAGTACCCGGAGAAAACCACCGACCTTTAACAAAGTACACAGTGTACTAAAAGTCAGAAGGGATATTTTAACAAAGTAACGATCCGGATGTTAAAAAAATTACTAAAGAGATTAAAATTAAGGTAAAACAGACAATAGCTCGGAAAGATCTAAATGATATCAGGTACTCAGGAAGGTGTTAGCTTTTCATGCCACACCAATATCACTCGTCTTGGAATCTCAATGCCCATAACCAGATAAGTTTTCCAAATTTCTTGTGCATGATTCAATGTGGTCGTAAAAAGAGATAAACACAGTGGAAATTATTAATGCTTGCGCCTCATCAAATTACACAATAAATAATCCAATATAAAAATATATCTCATTTCACTGTCATCTCATTCCAGTAAGGTTGATTAATTGATTTTTTTGTTGTTATTGTACGTCAAATGAAAACTATGTCAGTTTACTTCATGAAGAGAAAACGTTTACAATAAATCACAATGTAAAATTAACTTAGGAATTAAGGGTTTACGCGTGAATACCTGGAAAAGATGGTATAAAGAATAGTGTAGGGTTTATTATCCCATCGCCAACGAAGTTGCGATGGGATATAGTAACGCTACTGTTCGTCTTTCCTTCCTTCCGTCCGTCCGTCCGTTCGTCCGTAACATCCTTGTGAACACTCTAGAATCAACATCCTTCAATGGATTTTGACCAAACTTGGTACATACTTAGTCCTGAAGAGAATCTGGAACCCTATTGATTGTCAAGGTCATATGTCAACGGTCAAGGTCACCGGGTCAAATGTTTTACCGCGTAACATCCTTGTGAACACTCTAGAATCAACATCCTTCAATGGATTTTCCCCAAACTTGGTACATACTTAGTCGTTAAGAGAATCTGGAACCCTATTGATTTTCAATGTCATATGTCAAAGGTCAAGGTCACCGGGTCAATTTGATTACCGCGTAATATCCTTGTGAACACTCTAGAATCAACATCCTTCAATGAATTTTGACCAAACTTGGTACATACTTAGTCCTTAGGAGAGTCTGGGACCCTATTGATTTTCAAGGCCAAAGGTCAAGGTCACATGGTCTAATTTTTACCTTGTGAACACTCTAGAATCAACATTCTTCAATGGATTTTGGTCAAACTTGGTACATACTTAATCCTTAAGAGAATCTGGAACCTTATTGATTTTCAAGGTTAAGGTCACCGTGTCAAATGTTTTACCGCGTAACATCCCTGTGAACACTCTAGAATCAACATTCTTCAATGGATTTTGACCAAACTTATTACATACTTAGTCCTTAGGAGAGTCTGGAACCCTATTAATTTTCAAGGTCATAGGTCAAAGATCAAGGTCACAGGGTCTAATGTTTACCTTGTGAACACTCAAGAACCAACATCCTTCAATGGATTTTGACCAAACCTGGTACATACTTAGTCCTTAGGAGAGTCTGGAACCCTATTGATTTTCACGGTCAAAGGTCAAGGTCGCAGGGTCTAATTTGTGCCTTATGAACACTAGAATCATCATCCTTCAATGAATTTTTGTCAAACTTGATACATACTTAGTCCTCAAGAGAATCTGGAACCCTATTGATTTTCAAGGTTATAGGTCAAGGTCACCGGGTCAAATATTTAGGCGAGGGGATATGTCATGCTTTGCGTTGCTCTTGTTTGTTTTACAACGGTCATCAACAACCAACAAGCCATTACAAGTTTGTTTTACGTAGCAGGTTCGTAACAACGCATTTCTATTTCGGTGGTGTTGTGTCCGGCAGTGGAGATACAAAGGTACAGAACCTTTTCCACTTAAAATAGCGATAATGGTGGAGTAAATTGGAATACCTGATAACAATCATAGACCCACTGTAAGTATCTGGCAAGCTTATCACATAGGAATACCAGATAACAATGATAGACCCACTGTAAGTAGCTGACAAACTTATCACATAGGATTATATCGGGTATAGATCGCAACGGATGAGAGCATAGGTAGATGTAGGCTTAAGTACATGACGATAGCGACCACGGGGGAGCATTCACTTTCCTTTTTAGTTAGCTATGGTAAGCGTGTTTAAGCAATGTCATAGATATTCTACAAATCGATGTACGAGTTGTTTCACTGTTTATAATATATGTTTCAACTTCTGTCCTTTCAACCCGATCAGCTCTTTATTTTTTTTTACAGAGCTCAAATTTCAATATACCCACCGAACACTGAATCCTTTTATTTGTATTACATTTAGACAGCCGAGTTTTTGATTTGTGGCGACCATGGAGTAGAATCTGACAGTATACCCTATCTCGACACAGAGATCCTGTCTGGTCATTATGATGCTGTACTTCATGTTGGAGAGTTTACAAAGGACATGAAAAATAATGATAACCAGGTAATGTAATGCTTTATTCTTACTAACCAGGTTAGTGTATGTAATGTCTTATTATTGCTAACCAGGTTAGTGTGTGCAATGTCTTATTCTTACTAATCAGGTTAGTGTATGTAATGTCTTATTATTGCTAACCAGGTTAGTGTGTGCAATGTCTTATTCTTACTAACCAGGTTAGTGTATGTACTGTCTTATTCTTACTAACCAGGTTAGGGTATAATGTCTTATTCTTACTAATCAGGAGAGTGTATGTAATGTTTTATTCTTACTAACCAGGTTAGTGTATGCAATGTTTTATTATTACTAACCAGGTTAGTGTATGTAATGTCGTATTCTTACTAACCAGGAGAGTGTATGTAATGTCTTATTCTTACTAACCAGGTTAGTGTATATAATGTCTTATTCTTACTAACCAGGTTAGTGTATGTAATGTCTTATTATTGCTAACCAGGTTAGTGTATGCAATGTTTTATTATTACTAACCAGGTTAGTGTATGTAATGTCGTATTCTTACTAACCAGGAGAGTGTATGTAATGTCTTATTCTTACTAACCAGGTTAGTGTATATAATGTCTTATTCTTACTAACCAGGTTAGTGTATGTAATGTCTTATTCTTTCTAACAAGGTTAGTGTATGTAATGTCTTATTATTACTAACCAGGTTAGTGTGTGCAATGTCTTATTCTTACTAATTAGGTTAGTCTATGTAATGTCTTATTCTTAATAACCAGGAGAATGTATGTAATGTCTTATTCTTACTAACCAGTTAGTGGATATAATGTCACATTCTTACTAACCAGATTAGTGTATGCAATGTTTTATTCTTACTAACCAGATTAGTGTATGTAATGTTTTATTCTTACTAACCAGGTTAGTGTATGTAATGTTTTATTCTTACTAACCAGGTTAGTGTATGTAATGTCTTATTCTTACTAACCAGGTTAGTGTATGTAATGTTTTATTCTTACTAACCAAGATAGTGTGTACATGTAATGTCTTATTCTTACTATACAAGATAGTGTGTACATGTAATGTCTTATTCTTACTATACAAGATAGTGTGTACATGTAATGTCTTATTCTTACTATACAAGATAGTGTGTACATGTAATGTCTTATTCTTACTAACCAGGTTAGTGTGTACATGTAATGTCTTATTCTTACTAACCAGGTTAGTGTGTACATGTAATGTCTTATTCTTACTATACAATATACTGGTATCTACAATAGGAAAAAAATATGGCGTCAGTTAAATGTACATCATAAATATTAAATCTTGTTATTGACTAACAGTGAGTGAGTGAACGCCGAATGAACAATGTATCAAGTACATACATATCAGTAGGAAAACAAGTAATGTTTTGATGGGTGCATGATAATGTCTGTTTGGACTAAGCAAACTTATAGACCTAGATATTTTTAATGTCGTGCTAAATTACTGCAACAAAAGTCCACAGAAAAACATGTCACTCCTCCTTATCCTGACACCGGGCTAATTTGTCTTTGCTCTTACTCCTTAATACTTTCTGTTCAGCAGCTAAATATTTTTTCTCCAATTTTATAGTTTTTGGGTTTACACCGCCTAGTATCAAACCCCATGATCAAACACAGTCGTGGCGAGCACGCTAGCCACTACATCACCAATGTTTTTATATATAATAAAGAAATTCTGCTAGTTTTCCTGATATGGGATACAATAACTTATCTTGATTATTCATTTAATTAATTCTTTAGGATGTAAGAAATGCTACAGATGAAAACACAGAGGTTTGTTATCCACAGGTAAGTCATGTTACAAAGAGTCGGAATGGTTTAACATGCTGAGAGGAACATTCATTACACAGTTTTGATAGAACCAAAGGTGGGAATGACGACCTAATAAGGAACATTCATTACATAGTTTTGATAGAGCCAAAGGTGGGAATGACGACCTAACAAGGAGCATTCGTTGGATTTTTATAGAACAAAGGGTGGATAATTACTTGGCATGTAACAGTAGCATTCATTGGTAGTTTTTCAAGAATAATCTATAAGGATGACTTGGCATGTAGAGAGGAGCATTAGGTGTATGTTATTATAGAACCAAGTGTGGTAATATCTTGCCATGTATGTAAGATCATGAGAGGAGCATTATGTGTATGTTATTATAGAACCAAGTGTGGTAATGTCTTGCCATGTATGTAAGATCATGAGAGGAGCATTATGTGTATGTTATTATAGAACCGAGTGTGGTAATGTCTTGCCATGTATGTAAGATCATGAGAGGAGCATTATGTGTATGTTATTATAGAACCAAGTGTGGTAATGTCTTGCCATGTATGTAAGATCATGAGAGGAGCATTATGTGTATGTTATTATAGAACCAAGTGTGGTAATGTCTTGCCATGTATGTAAGATCATGAGAGGAGCATTATGTGTATGTTATTATAGAACCGAGTGTGGTAATGTCTTGCCATGTATGTAAGATCATGAGAGGAGCATTATGTGTATGTTATTATAGAACCGAGTGTGGTAATGTCTTGCCATGTATGTAAGATCATGAGAGGAGAATTAGGTGTATGTTATTATAGAACCGAGTGTGGTAATGTCTTGCCATGTATGTAAGATCATGAGAGGAGCATTATGTGTATGTTATTATAGAACCAAGTGTGGTAATGTCTTGCCATGTATGTAAGATAATGAGAGGAGCATTATGTGTATGTTATTATAGAACCGAGTGTGGTAATGTCTTGCCATGTATGTAAGATCATGAGAGGAGCATTAGGTGTATGTTATTATAGAACCGAGTGTGGTAATGTCTTGCCATGTATGTAAGATCATGAGAGGAGCATTATGTGTATGTTATTATAGAACCGAGTGTGGTAATGTCTTGCCATGTATGTAAGATCATGAGAGGAGCATTAGGTGTATGTTATTATAGAACCAAGTGTGGTAATATCTTGCCATGTATGTAAGATCATGAGAGGAGCATTATGTGTATGTTATTATAGAACCAAGTGTGGTAATGTCTTGCCATGTATGTAAGATCATGAGAGGAGCATTAGGTGTATGTTATTATAGAACCAAGTGTGGTAATATCTTGCCATGTATGTAAGATCATGAGAGGAGCATTATGTGTATGTTATTATAGAACCAAGTGTGGTAATGTCTTGCCATGTATGTAAGATCATGAGAGGAGCATTATGTGTATGTTATTATAGAACCGAGTGTGGTAATGTCTTGCCATGTATGTAAGATCATGAGAGGAGCATTAGGTGTATGTTATTATAGAACCGAGTGTGGTAATGTCTTGCCATGTATGTAAGATCATGAGAGGAGCATTATGTGTATGTTATTATAGAACCAAGTGTGGTAATGTCTTGCCATGTATGTAAGATCATGAGAGGAGCATTATGTGTATGTTATTATAGAACCGAGTGTGGTAATGTCTTGCCATGTATGTAAGATCATGAGAGGAGCATTAGGTGTATGTTATTATAGAACCGAGTGTGGTAATGTCTTGCCATGTATGTAAGATCATGAGAGGAGCATTATGTGTATGTTATTATAGAACCGAGTGTGGTAATGTCTTGCCATGTATGTAAGATCATGAGAGGAGCATTAGGTGTATGTTATTATAGAACCGAGTGTGGTAATGTCTTGCCATGTATGTAAGATCATGAGAGGAGCATTAGGTGTATGTTATTATAGAACCGAGTGTGGTAATGTCTTGCCATGTATGTAAGATCATGAGAGGAGCATTATGTGTATGTTATTATAGAACCGAGTGTGGTAATATCTTGCCATGTATGTAAGATCATGAGAGGAGCATTATGTGTATGTTATTATAGAACCGAGTGTGGTAATGTCTTGCCATGTATGTAAGATCATGAGAGGAGCATTATGTGTATGTTATTATAGAACCGAGTGTGGTAATGTCTTGCCATGTATGTAAGATCATGAGAGGAGCATTATGTGTATGTTATTATAGAACCAAGTGTTGTAATGTCTTGCCATGTATGTAAGATCATGAGAGGAGCATTATGTGTATGTTATTATAGAACCAAGTGTGGTAATATCTTGCCATGTATGTAAGATCATGAGAGGAGCATTATGTATATGTTATTATAGAACCGAGTGTGGTAATGTCTTGCCATGTATGTAAGATCATGAGAGGAGCATTATGTGTATGTTATTATAGAACCGAGTGTGGTAATATCTTGCCATGTATGTAAGATCATGAGAGGAGCATTATGTGTATGTTATTATAGAACCGAGTGTGGTAATGTCTTGCCATGTATGTAAGATCATGAGAGGAGCATTATGTGTATGTTATTATAGAATCGAGTGTGGTAATGTCTTGCCATGTATGTAAGATCATGAGAGGAGCATTAGGTGTATGTTATTATAGAACCGAGTGTGGTAATGTCTTGCCATGTATCTAAGATCATGAGAGGAGCATTATGTGTATGTTATTATAGAACCGAGTGTGGTAATGTCTTGCCATGTATGTAAGATCATGAGAGGAGCATTATGTGTATGTTATTATAGAACCGAGTGTGGTAATGTCTTGCCATGTATGTAAGATCATGAGAGGAGCATTATGTGTATGTTATTATAGAACCGAGTGTGGTAATGTCTTGCCATGTATGTAAGATCATGAGAGGAGCATTATGTGTATGTTATTATAGAACCGAGTGTGGTAATATCTTGCCATGTATGTAAGATCATGAGAGGAGCATTATGTGTATGTTATTATAGAACCGAGTGTGGTAATGTCTTGCCATGTATGTAAGATCATGAGAGGAGCATTATGTGTATGTTATTATAGAACCGAGTGTGGTAATGTCTTGCCATGTATGTAAGATCATGAGAGGAGCATTAGGTGTATGTTATTATAGAACCGAGTGTGGTAATGTCTTGCCATGTATGTAAGATCATGAGAGGAGCATTATGTGTATGTTATTATAGAACCGAGTGTGGTAATGTCTTGCCATGTATGTAAGATCATGAGAGGAGCATTATGTGTATGTTATTATAGAACCGAGTGTGGTAATGTCTTGCCATGTATGTAAGATCATGAGAGGAGCATTATGTGTATGTTATTATAGAACCGAGCGTGGTAATATCTTGCCATGTATGTAAGATCATGAGAGGAGCATTATGTGTATGTTATTATAGAACCGAGTGTGGTAATATCTTGCCATGTATGTAAGATCATGAGAGGAGCATTATGTGTATGTTATTATAGAACCGAGTGTGGTAATATCTTGCCATGTATGTAAGATCATGAGAGGAGCATTATGTGTATGTTATTATAGAACCAAGTGTGGTAATGTCTTGCCATGTATGTAAGATCATGAGAGGAGCATTATGTGTATGTTATTATAGAACCGAGTGTGGTAATGTCTTGCCATGTATGTAAGATCATTCATATGTAGGTTTTATAAATTCATTGGTGCTAATGACTGGACATGTATGGAGGGACATTTATTTGTAGTTTTTATATTATTGCCACTTTTAGAGGAACATTAATAGAAAGTCTCATAGAACCAAGGATAGAAATATTCCGACAAGGATACAGGATGTTCAAAGAAAATATTTTTGTAGATCGAAGGATAGAAATGACATGTATAGAGTGTCTATTTATTGGTTATATAGAACCAAAATGGGGAATTCTTTAACATGAATAAGGGATTCTTCAATTGTTGGTATTATAGATTTGAGGGTGGCAATGACATACATTATAACAATGATTTTAATTTATTACCGATATTTTCGTTCTGTGAGTTTTCTTCATATTTCTTGTATGTTTTTCACATAAAATTACCTCTAAATTGTATTGATTTATTTTATTATGACATGTCCTCTGATCTGGATATTTAAGCCCATCTTATAAGGAACAGTTTATTATATTTCAGTCTGGAGATGTGTTCATGAATTTTATTTCAAATATAGCATCAAGGGTTCCGTATATGACGACTCCCGGAGATCATGGTACGTATAAATGTTCTCTAGAAGCATATAGGTTGCTCATTTTCAGTCAACAAATATAAGGAAATTATAATATAATATTAAGCCTTTAAAATCTGATTCAACCCACCATTTCTTTAGAAATGTCTGTACCAAGTCAGGGTCATTACGGTTTTCACAGTTTTCCGGTTGTTGACTGATTTTGTCTGTTTATATACTTATGAGTTTTGACTTTCCCTTTGTAAGATTGCTCGGAGTTCGGTAATTTTGTTATTACCCTTATTAACTGAAAAGTTTGGGTGTATGAGAACGAATTCGGCAAGGTAAAGTGAAAGCTAAATGTTTTCTTGCCCACGAAGACATTGAAATTATTTGGCTTTCCAATCTTTTGACTTCGAGCACCTGATGAAGATTATTCTAGAAACGCACTGTGCGCACTAAATTAGATATCTACGTTTGCTACAACTGACAGTCACCACACTCTATACATATATTAATCATGATGTTGTTCAAAAGATGGAATTATTAAGGAGCAAAAAGCAAAAAAAATTAGCACTCGGGATAAAATCCTAATTTCCTGCTAACCCATGTTAAAACACACAACATTGTATGGCTTCCATGAATTATTCATTAATTTGGTTTTATGAGAATAAGCAATACATTTCAAAGTAAAATAACATCCGCTTGTGCAATACAGACGGAAATGGCATATACTAAACGAAGAATAGGAACTTACTGTCGGAAGACAGCAGCTGATGTTACCCTCACACCATCCTTAGATTCATCGGTATAGATAATAGAGTATTCAGGACTACCTCATCAATTTCAGCCATTTTTGTTGACAGAATATCAACACGAGAAAAAATAACGTATTATTTTGTGAGTAAATGAAAAGTTGTGATTTGTGATATGGTGATTTGGTGATTAAAAGACTGGTGTTTTATAAAAACTCTGATTTGTGATATGGTGGTTTGATGATAAAAAGACTGGTGTTTTATTACAGTTGTAGGCGATTTGTTCAGCCATTATAGACATTGGTTTTCTATGCCGGGAACAACATGGCCGATGTCGTTAGATAAGATGTGGTACAGTATAGATATCGGATCAGTTCATTTCATCAGGTACATATTTCTATTATAATTTGACATACCTTGTTAAATAATTTGTCGGTTAAAGGTTAATCTATGGTTGCCAATTTTCAAGTTTAATAATAACTGCAAAATCCACTTTTACCAAGAGGGGAGGTTTGGGCTCATAAAGATAGCTAAAACCCTGTCACTTTTTATTGGAGTGCCTGTACCAAGTCAGGATAGTAAGCCGTCGTGTACTTGTATTGATGGGATCGATTTTGCTACTTTCTACGATTTTTCTTTTGGATTGTGGAAATGTTCCGATTGTTTTGCCTTTTTTTTTCTTTTATTACAAAAAGTCATTTCATAAATTACTGTGTTCTTTTTTTTTATATCATATAAGTACACGTTTTATTTATAGTATTGTATTTTGTTGTAAAAATGATTTTTTTACATTTGCCTATTGATTATGTCTTTTAATTTTATTCTTTAAATTTAAAGTTATTCAACAGAAGTGTTCTTCCTGGACAACCAGCAATATGTAAGTGAACAAAATAACTGGTTAATAACAGACCTGACAAAAATAAATCTAAATAGAACAGCCCATCCATGGATTATAGCCTTTGGACACCGAGCGATGTACTGCTCAAATAGTGATGGAGAGGACTGTATGAAACAGGACTCCAAAGTCCGTCAAGGGTAAGTATTTTGTTTTACTTTAGTCTTTGGATTCTTTGTATTGAAAGATTGGACAGTTAAATAAATTAAAAGACAGTGGGAGCAGGGAAACCAAAGGTTCTAACACAGATAGCCAAAATCGGCTACGGTCACTTATGCCTAATGAAAGATAACCTTAGTTTTAATAATAGATATCAGCATTGTCCATTTTTTTCTTATCTATACCTTTAGTCTTGATCTAAACACGAACACATAATCAAGAGAGGAACACCAAATAAATTTATCGTTTTAGAAATCTGTTGGTGATTATTAGAGATTATTATACGAATCCAGAGTACCACGTGATATTAGAGAAATAAGCGCTTCAAGATAATAAATGTCAACAACAATACAAATATACAGATAAACAAACAAAACTAAATATTATATATTACAATCAACATATGTTGTCTTACACAACTGTCACATAAGGTTTGTATTACAAATTGGATTATGAATTTTTAAAACCATATTTTACAAAATATAGACTTATAATGAATTTCTCGTATGATCAATTACTGTATTGTTTTTATTGTTATCATTCGTTGTCGCATCATGTAATATTAAAGATCTATAAATTCTGAATTAATGTAAAATTTTGTATCCATGACAATGTCACCATAAATACACAAAAGTACATATATTTATTAATTTGCTCACAATAACACGAGACAGAAATTATATATATATATATATACAAATAGAAGTTTCATTTTGTGACTTTGTTCTATAGAATGTTAATAAATGAACATACAATGAAATAAAGATAATTCGGACATGTTTTTCTAGCTGACATCGCAATTTATGTACATATTTTATTGATTTTATCATTATACAAATGTATATCTAGTCATACATAATTATATTTGGTTTATTCTTATCAACATCTGTCAAAGCTAAAACATTTACCATAATTTTCACCACCATTAAAAATTGGTTTTGAAATATGTCTATATATTTCTATATTCACCAGAGTACTATTTTTGTTCCAAATGTGCCGTGCTCCACAACAATTTAGCCTCGTTTATATATACAGTCCGTTTGGCGGTTATACAAATATCGTACATAGATCATATTCAAACGGCTGTTGATTTTTGTGCATGTTATTACTCATGTGAAACATATATTATATTGTAAAACTAGAGCTTAATAGTAAAAACCCAAAACAAAGAACCACAATACTGTATGGTGCTGTATTAACACATGTTAGGTTCTCCTTTACTCATATTTGTTTTGAAGGGGGTTCCATGTTTTATTTATGTTATTTGTATCTATTTATATATACTGCTGTCTAACACGATTTCCATATCGAATGATGTTCGTGTCGTATAACAGAAACATACTGGGTGCCACTTTAGTTATTGGAACAGGAACTGCTTACGCTCCCGGAGTACATGAGTGTACTCCCTGTTTAAGGGGGTACCATACACTACAGGGAGATAACTCTTTAAAATCAGTTGAACGTTTTGATCATATGATGTTTGTATGCAGATTCCAAGCATTTCGCTGATCAAAACCACAGAGAGAAAAGCTGCTATGTGGCTAGTGAATGTATAGCTCTGAGTCTGTTGGTTGGAATTTGTTAAAATTTTGATATTTATTACAGTGGATATATTCAAACACACTGCCAAAAAAAATAAGAAAATTAAACGAGCAGATCAAGTTTTACCTGAAGTGTATGGTATCACCTTAAGTGAGGTTTTAGGTCTTCAAAACTATAGTTTTTACCATTGCTTGTCTTTTTCTCCTTTTTTCCCATTTATTGTATGTTTTTCTTCGATTTACGGTAAAAGATTGCACCTGTGATATCTTTAAACATTTCTTACAGGTTCTAAATCGGGAAGTAATACATAACAAAATATCTAATATTATTAATAAATAAATATTGTAATTTTTTAGCCTAGAAGATTTGTTATTTACGTATGGAGTAGACCTTATTATACAGGCTCACGGACCTTCATATGAACGATTATACCCTCAGTACAAGGGAAATGTTTTAGGTACAGATTATAACAACCCTAAAGCACCAGTACAGATAATAACTGGAACTACTACTAAAGCTGGAGAATTTAAACAGGAAACAGAAACAAATACTCGTAAGTATTATAAAGTCAACCAACAAACACTAAACAATACTTTATGTTAAAGACAAAAAGTTCTTTATGTGTTACATCTTTCTTATTCGTTTCTTTGATAAGCCGTATGGATCAAGTAATTGACATATGAAATACAACGTTGCACGGTTGTGAGACTTTATACACAGTCTAAAACAGGATAAAAACTTCTATAATAGTCACCAGCCATTACTTCATGCTATACTTATATATAGCAAGATGACTAGTAACTCTTCGATTGTTGTAACTTTATTTCTGTAAGAAATATATTAGGGGCGAGCGCAAGGTGTCCTTTTCTGACACAGAGTGCACACATCCGATGACGAACGCAAATTGCACAAGTCCGAGGACGAACGCAAGAGTGCACAAGTTCGAAGACGAACGCAGAGTACACAAGTCTAAGGAGATTTTTATTACCGTAAATGTATTCCAAATACAACAACAGTAAAACCATAAAATTTTAGGCAAAACAAATGCACAACAGCACGGACAACATGAAACACGAACCCTGGGGTGAGACCAGAGCTTACGCTCATAAAATATTCGGGTACCGGTTTTGTTCTCAAACTCGAAAAACATCCAATCAGAAAGTCATATCAAATAAACACATCTTTCTGATTGGACGATATTAGAGTATAGCTATGCACTTTGTACTCGAAAACTATTAGGACAATGATCCTCGGTGCTCCGGAAGTGTTAAATGTTTAGAGCCTCAATGATTTTCTTTTCAATGTGATCAGTTGGTTTAGACCCTAAATGCTCATTGTTAATGTGATCTGTTTGTTTAGACTCTCAATGTTTATCATTTTAATGTGATCTATTGGTAAAGACCCTTAATGATTATCTTTTTAAATGTGATTTGTTGGTTTAGACCATCAATGCACCTTTTTAATGTGAAGTGTTGGTGTAGATCCTCAGTGTTTATCTTTAAATGCATCCTATTGATTTAGATGCTCAATGGTTATTATCTTTTAAACATGATCTGTTGGGTGTAAAATATCCTTGTTTATACACTTTATTGAGATCTGATGGTTTAGACCCTCGTTGCCAATTTTTTTTTAGAGTTAATAGTGTGGATTGACATTCTTCATATTGCCTGTTTTATAATTATGAACATAATGTTTTATTCTGTCTTGTCTTTAGCCAAATGGTCAGCGGTTCGGCTGGGAGAAAAAGGTTTAAACAGTTTTACTAGACTAAAGGTATACAACAGCACACATCTGTCATGGGAACTTATATCTGCAATGACAAAGACAGTTTTGGATTCAATATGGATTACACAGAGCAGTCATGGGCATTTCTTTCAACCCCCAGTTATAGTAACGGAGTCACATAAGCCTGTTGTTAGCAAGAGTGGAAGTAATACTGATACTGCTAAGAAAGGAACGGTCACAGCACCGTCTTTACAGCATGACAACGATGGCAAAGACATACAAACATCGTCCTCTGTTGACGAATTCTTTGATCAAACATCAAATAAAGTAATGTTAGGTGTTGGCATCGGCGTCATTACGCTGATCCTATTGATTAGCGTTATAATAATAGTGAAGAGAAAACAAAGAATTAGAAGCTATCGTCGCTGGGACGCTACTGTTGACTATGGAAGGAAGTTTTATTCGGCATATTCACAAGTAGGTAAAGATGATAAAGAAGGTAGTGATTTTGAAGTGGACTCTACTGAGGGAAATCCGTCGTCTAAGTTATTATCAGACAATCAACATAAATAGACTACTCTAAGGGAAAGTCATATTAATGATTAGAAATGGAACCGGGAGGAAATCGTTGATGTGAATGTAGTATCAGATAAATGATTATTATAGATCTAGTTTCAAGGAAATCCTTTAACAAAACAGTTTTTATAAGAATTTATTGTAGTCTTCCATGGAAATAAGTGCATTGCTCAAGTTAGAAATATAACTTAAATATATGTAAATTTTATATGCATTTGATTGGAGAGTCTTAGAAAACGGCTCAATAAGCAGTCAACAATGGAATACAACGCAATATATGTGGCCTTGATACACAGTTAGCATGGATATTTCTGTTGCTTTCCCTCTGTGATAGATTATTGACTCTTTCATCCATACTTTTCAGTTTTCAGAGATTGTAAATATTTATTTATTTTACTTGTTCTGAATTTCTATTTTTAAAAATCATTTTGTATATAGTGGGGACTTGATATTAGTTTTATAATTGTTGTATTTGTGTGTTTTCTATTTTAAGAATGTCATGTTTAACACGAAGAATGTTTTGTTTTTAGCAGAGACTATGGTTTTGATTCTAGATAACGATCGGGCGGTTAACAATGTTAATTATGGCAAGAGATATATATAGATATTGATACAAACATGTTGGAATGCTTTGGTTGTATCTTAACGAAACAAATGAGGTATTGGCTGTAATTCATATAAAGCAGTTCCAATATTTAATCACACATACAAGTGTATTGATAACGTTTTATCAGTCAATAATCAAATAATCAAAATTTTGCAAATTCCAAGAAAGCTGTAAAGATCTTATTATTATTACCATTTACCTCGAATTTGACATAAAACGTTATGTGATAAAGTTTTGTCAGTGACTTGTGACAGGTCGGTGGTTTTCTCCGGGTACTCCGGTTTCCTCCACCAATACAACTGACTGCCACGATATAACTGAAATATTGTTGATAGTGGCGTTAAACACCATAAACCTACTAAGCCAACCGAATTTGGAGTCAGTTGTTACTAACCTCCGTAAGAAAATATTAGAATTTTGCCATTACAAATGTTCCTTGAAGGGTTGGTATCTTAGAAGGATATATAAACCTTTTGACGTGTACGGTGTAATTGTTTTTGTTATTTTGGCACGTGCTGCGTATATATTTTTATGGTATGTATTTTTCTCATCCAGTATGTTAACAGCTTTGCGTATGCTGTATGTATATTGCTCGTGCATTATGTTAACAGCCAGACGTATTCAGTGTGTATATTACTCATTCCCCAGATTAACAGCTTAACGTATACTGGACGTATACTACTCATGCGTTTTGTTAACAGCTTAACGTATACTGGACGTATACTACTCATGCGTTTTGTTAACAGCTTAACGTATACTGGACGTATCCTACTCATGCGTTTTGTTAACAGCTTAACGTATACTGGACGTATCCTACTCATGCGTTTTGTTAACAGCTTAACGTATACTGGACGTATCCTACTCATGCGTTTTGTTAACAGCTTAATGTATACTGGACGTATCCTACTCATGCGTTTTGTTAACAGCTTAACGTATACTGGACGTATACTACTCATACGTTTTGTTAACAGCTTAACGTATACTGGACGTATACTACTCATGCGTTTTGTTAACAGCTTAACGTATACTGGACGTATACTACTCATGCGTTTTGTTAACAGCTTAACGTTTACTGGACGTATACTACTCATGCGTTTTGTTAACAGCTTAACGTATACTGGACGTATACTACTCATGCGTTTTGTTAACAGCTTAACGTATACTGGACGTATACTACTCATGCGTTTTGTTAACAGCTTAACGTATACTGGACGTATACTACTCATGCGTTTTGTTAATAGCTTCACGTATACTGGACGTATACTACTCATGCGTTTTGTTAATAGCTTCACGTATACTGGACGTATACTACTCATGCGTTTTGTTAACAGCTTAACGTATACTGGACGTATACTACTCATGCGTTTTGTTAATAGCTTCACGTATACTGGACGTATACTACTCATGCGTTTTGTTAACAGCTTAACGTATACTGGACGTATACTACTCATGCGTTTTGTTAACAGCTTAACGTATACTGGACGTATACTACTCATGCGTTTTGTTAATAGCTTCACGTATACTGGACGTATACTACTCATGCGTTTTGTTAACAGCTTAACGTATACTGGACGTATACTACTCATGCGTTTTGTTAACAGCTTAACGTATACTGGACGTATACTGCTCATGCGTTTTGTTAATAGCTTCACGTATACTGTATGTAAATATAATACTTGTGCGTTATGATTAACAACTTCACCTCTAAAGTGTGTATAGTATCATCCGCTATGTTAGAACTGCACCTTCTTTAACGTAGTGTTGAGACACAGAAGTAGTGATGTAATACCTAATAGATTCTTTAGAAATGTTTGACAGAAATCAAGACTGTCTGATAATGTTTTGGTGATTATTCTCTGGTATACAGTTAACAATTGAATCTACATTATGTTCGCTCTGTTTGTTTTATGCACGAGTCATTTTGTTCAGCGTTTTGTATACATGTCATTGCATTGTATGTCAATATTAAACCAACCCTACTGATGTTCTACGTATACCAGGATTGTGTCAAACATTTATGTTGTTAAGTGATTGAACGGGTATCGCATTTTGGTTTGGTTTTTAAACATTTAAAATGGCGTTGTACCATTCAATTCATTTATGTTTGTATGTTCCATTGGTCTTATGTATATAGCAAATAGTTCATGGCACTGAGGGTCATATGGCAGTATATGGACCGGTCCGTCACCAAAAAAATATTATATGGACCGAAGCTTCTGAGGTCCATATAATATTTTTTTGGTGACGGACCGGTCCATATACTGCCATATGACACGACGTGACATGAACTATTTGCTATATTATACTTTTTATCTAAAATAATAATACAAGTACCTGGCCGGTCCATATACTAACATAGTGACCGGTCCATATACGAAAATAGTGACCGGCTGCGCTAACAAAGACAAATAGGGAAAATAAAAACGTAAACTGTAATATATCCTGCTTATGATAGTTTGTATTCTTACCTCATATTTTAACCATATCTATAAGATAAGAAATATAACTGTCCCTACCACACTCCGGCCTTTTGAGGGAGATCATGTTCTCTGCTTGGTTTTTTTATCATCATTTATTTTGTGTTTCCCACTAATCGCCATTTTACCTTTGTATAACTGTCCCTACCACACTCCGGCCTTTTGAGGGAGTTCATGTTCTCTGCTTGGTTTTTTTTATCATCATTTATTTTGTGTTTCCCACTAATCGCCATTTTACCTTTGTATAACTGTCCCTACCACACTCCGGCCTTTTGAGGGAGTTCATGTTCTCTGCTTGGTTTTTTTATCATCATTTATTTTGTGTTTCCCACTAATCGCCATTTTACCTTTGTATAACTGTCCCTACCACACTCCGGCCTTTTGAGGGAGTTCATGTTCTCTGCTTGGTTTTTTTATCATCATTTATTTTGTGTTTCCCGCTAATCGCCATTTTACCTTTGTATCATTGTACTAACATCAACTCAAATAATTTTGCGTTCCATTTGTCAGAATTATGTTATTTGTCTTTCATAGAACAAGTGGATGTGGTAAAAGTGATTGAAATGAGAATTTTATTTTGCATGTACAATAGTCCTGGCTTATAAGGGCACTACCTCTGCAATGAAAAAGTAGCATCATAGGAGGATGTCATCCCTTCAAGGGGACAATCTAGTAGAATTATACTGGTTTGGTGCATCTCAAATCTGGTCTGATTTATGCGAGAGATGAGGTGGGGGTGATCTTATAACAGTGGACTATTGTATTTATATTGTATACTTGAATTTATATATCAGTGGTATTGAATTCAAGCTGATGTAATTACTGCATCGACTCATACTGTAGATATATTATAAAAATATTTAATGAAAGAAATGTTCATATTTATCATAAAGCTTTTTACAAATTATTGGAGATTTATTATTTATAAAATGTATTGATTTGTTTCTAACTATGGCAAAAAAAAGATATTATGGTGATGATATTGTCTTTTTATATCGGGGAATGATCTAAAATAATCAGTACATTGACAGTTATAATTGACATCACATTTGGTTAGATCTACCACCAATCGACGTATCAGCAGACGATAAAAAAAAACATGTTTCATAGTGGACCAAGGCAGTACTATATCAAGGGAGATAATCAAAACAATAATACATAGTTTATAAATACAACAATTGCATATTTTGATTGAGGGAATTTCATACGTGTAGCTCGAAAATTAATTAATTAAATGACATGAATATATTGGAGCATAATGTCAAAACGAAGCAAAGCCAAAATTAGAGTTGGGTGGTTATCACCATTTATGGCAGTTTTTCATAAGTGTTATGACTACAAAACGTATTGGGGGTAGTGTGTGTGTGGGGACAGATAAAACGAACTGACTGGTGAATCCCGGCCTTGGGTAGAAGACTCGAAACCTTAGCAAAATAGATGGGTATATGGGCGCAACCCTATGTCAGAACTGGGAGGCAGTCTAAGGCTATCTGTGATTTGTGAGAATAAAGAGATGTAAAGATACTAAAAGAGAATCCGTAAGTCGAAGAAGCGAAAATAATAAAACGGCTTAAAGGAAGAGACACAAAGACGAACAATGCTTGACATAGCTTAAAATTGAACAGCAACAATCTCATTAATCGGGGGTGAACTCAGGTACTCCATATGGATAAACAGTTCCTGCTCATTTTGTGGGACTGACTGTGATACTGGTTACAAGACGCGAACATCTTTTGATATGGGAACCGTATTGGACACCGTATAGGTAAACAGATACAATAACATGAATAAAATAAATAAAACTTCTATAAGACAAATGAGAGTAAAAACCAAAAATATGTTTGCTTGTTTGTTTGATAGTTTTTAACGCCACTTTCAACAATATTTCAGTTATATCGTGTCGGTCAGGTTTATTGGTGGATCAAACCGGAGGACCCAGAGAAAACCACCGATCTGTCGCAAGTCACTGACACACTTTATCACATAATATTGTACACCTCTCCCTGATCGAGATTCGAGCTCACAACATCTGTGGTGATATGGTTTTGACGCAGAAATCATAGAGGACATCACAACACGGAACTAATAAAAACGTAATGACATATAACAACACAAATCACACTAACAAATATAAATATATGTAAAAATAGAGAATTAACTCATGTTCGCCTTCCGAAGGGTAAGCAGTTCTTACTCCACTTGTGGAACTTGTCGGGTTACTTAATACTTGAGAGAAGTGAGCCTCTACACCTAAACCAAGCTAAAACTATACATGACTACGGTAGGTATATCTACAGCACAAACTAATGATACAGACTGGGTTTATTAACAACTTGACATACATGACATTATCTACATGACGCATCATGTAAAGCCTTTTTCAGTAAAAGTGTTGTAAAATATTGTGGCAAGTTTTCCATGTACTTTAGTAACCAGACAATTGAGTGTCATGGGCAAGTCGTATGATGTCTTAGACACATTTGCCAGGAAAGTTAGCGGTCATGTATTTGTGTGATAGGGGTATCAATTTTACCTCTTTCTACGATTTTTCTATTGGATTTTAGAAATATTCCGACAGTATGATATTTTTGTTTTTCATTTTATTACCTGGTGTACCAATTCCCATTTATCATCGAAACAACCATCAGGGGCCTCTACCTTCTCATTCTGCCACTTTCACTGCCCTTTCATGTGGTTGTGATGGGTTTTTTTAATCAAGGAATCGAGAAAAGCTCATTTATATGTTGCATGAATGGTTGTTCGCGTCGGCCTATGGCATTGTTAACTCTCTGATCGTCGCAGATAGTTTAAGCTTGCCCTCTTCTGAGCTACTTATATCCTTGTATGCTCCTGCTTGCAATTTAAGATGTGATGTATTTGCCTTCATGGCGCTACAGTCTTGTACACAAAAAGTTGACTATCATTTATAGGTTTGGTTTTTTTACAGTCAAGCAAAACCATAAACTGACCACCAACAAGGTTAAGTATCATTTCTAGTTTTGCTTGTAGTTTACCATAGAGTGAAACAACATGCTACAGATAGGAGAGATATCTATATAACAACATGCTACAGATAGGAGAGATATCTATATAATAACATGCTACAGATAGGAGAGATATCTATATAATAACATGCTACAGATAGGAGAGATATCTATATAACAACATGCTACAGATAGGAGAGATATCTATATAACAACATGCTACAGATAGGAGAGATATATATATAACAACATGCTACAGATAGGAGAGATATCTATATAATAACATGCTACAGATAGGAGAGATATCTATATAATAACATGCTACAGATAGGAGAGATATCTATATAATAACATGCTACAGATAGGAGAGATATCTATATAACAACATGCTACAGATAGGAGAGATATCTATATAACAACATGCTACAGATAGGAGAGATATCTATATAATAACATGCTACAGATAGGAGAGATATCTATATAATAACATGCTACAGATAGGAGAGATATCTATATAACAACATGCTACAGATAGGAGAGATATCTATATAACAACATGCTACAGATAGGAGAGATATCTATATAACAACATGCTACAGATAGGAGAGATATCTATATAATAACATGCTACAGATAGGAGAGATATCTATATAGCAACATGCTACAGATAGGAGAGATATCTATATAATAACATGCTACAGATAGGAGAGATATCTATATAATAACATGCTACAGATAGGAGAGATATCTATATAACAACATGCTACAGATAGGAGAGATATCTATATAACAACATGCTACAGATAGGAGAGATATATATATAACAACATGCTACAGATAGGAGAGATATCTATATAATAACATGCTACAGATAGGAGAGATATCTATATAATAACATGCTACAGATAGGAGAGATATCTATATAACAACATGCTACAGATAGGAGAGATATCTATATAACAACATGCTACAGATAGGAGAGATATCTATATAATAACATGCTACAGATAGGAGAGATATCTATATAATAACATGCAACAGATAGGAGAGATATCTATATAATAAGCTGATGTTGCTTCCGACGCTTGGTTTTGGGGTTAGTTTTGACGGACCTTTTTCATTTTGTTTTTATTTCATTTTTTACTATCACGGTATACACTTTGCATAAATGGTATTTTACTAAGATACAGTTTCTTTGCTATATCCTAAGAATACAGATTACAGTCTGATTTCTACTGTTACATGTACCCTGATTTCTACTGTTACATGTACTCTGATTTCTACTGTTACATGTACCCTGATTTCTACTGTTACATGTACTCTGATTTCTACTGTTACATGTACTCTGATTTCTACTGTTACATATACTCTGATTTCTACTGTTACATGTACCCTGATTTCTACTGTTACATGTACTCTGATTTCTACTGTTACATGTACTCTGATTTCTACTGTTACATGTACTCTGATTTCTACTGTTACATGTTTTCTGTTTTCTACTGTTACATGTACTCTGATTTCTACTATTACATGTACTCTGATTTCTACTGTTACATGTACTCTGATTTCTACTGTTACATGTACTCTGATTTCTACTGTTACATGTACCCTGTTTTCTACTATTACATGTACTCTGATTTCTACTATTACATGTACTCTGATTTCTACTGTTACATGTACTCTGATTTCTACTGTTACATGTACTCTGATTTCTACTATTACATGTACCCTGATTTCTACTGTTACATGTACTCTGATTTCTACTGTTACATGTTTTCTGTTTTCTACTGTTACATGTACTCTGATTTCTACTATTACATGTACTCTGATTTCTACTGTTACATGTACTCTGATTTCTACTGTTACATGTACTCTGATTTCTACTATTACATGTACCCTGATTTCTACTGTTACATGTACTCTGATTTCTACTGTTACATGTACTCTGATTTCTACTGTTACATGTACCCTGATTTCTACTGTTACATGTACTCTGATTTCTACTGTTACATGTACTCTGATTTCTACTGTTACATGTACTCTGATTTCTACTGTTACATGTACTCTGATTTCTACTGTTACATGTACTCTGATTTCTACTGTTACATGTACTCTGATTTCTACTGTTACATGTACTCTGATTTCTACTGTTACATGTACCCTGATTTCTACTGTTACATGTACCCTGATTTCTACTGTTACATGTACCCTGATTTCTACTGTTACATGTACTCTGATTTCTACTGTTACATGTACTCTGATTTCTACTGTTACATGTACCCTGATTTCTACTGTTACATGTACTCTGATTTCTACTGTTACATGTACTCTGATTTCTACTGTTACATGTACTCTGATTTCACACTCTAAATAAACCTTTATATATTTCATGTATGACATTTTCGTTCATAAAAAAATAGTGTTTTGTAGATCTGAATTCAATATTACACAGTGACTAAGTACCATTAATAGCATACAAACTCTTATCAATTTATTAAGATGGTTACCATGAACAAACACCAATATCAATCAAATACTTATTTGTACCAAGAAAGTATTAAATGTATAAACAAACATGTTTATTTCTACACAATATCGTCTTTCTCTATTTTTACACAATAACGATTATTTATCACTATAATCATTATATCTTTTATTTATACAACGCAATTGTGGCATGTGTCTTATATTTATACCATATATGGTATGTTTTTAATTATCAGTACGTTGTGTTCCGTTGTTAAGCTTTTTTACTTGGAATGATAACTGATCCTTTGAACTCTTACAGAGATTTCTTGGCGCTGTAAGCATGACTTGTTAGACACTCTAGATACACACTGTGTCTCTATGTAGGTAGAATACATATTATATACATCACCATGGAAACAGTCATTGTTATTCTGTTAAATGATGGCGATGATAAACTATTTTTATAGTATTCTGGAAAAAATAAAATCAGAAATAACATATGTATAATCAATATCCACATTTTATTTGAATCATATTTAACTCACTTTATTCTATCTATCATACTATTTAAGAGATGAGACTTTAATAATAAAATATTGAGAAAAAAAAATATTGAATACTGTAGAATAAAATCCCAAACCCACAATTTACACCATACCACGCTAGAGCTAATAATAGAACAAACATGCGTAAAGTAAACATAAATCACCACTAATGACCACAAAAACAAGAGTGACAAAGTAAACATTAAAATTCTAAGCTTGTTATTAGTATATTTTCTGGTATTGTTGAATACCTGTATTTCAAAATTCAAATTCATTTTTTATGTAACGTGGGATTGTTGAAAAAAGGCGGTCTAGACTTAAGGGTAAGAAATTGACTTTATCTTGATATTGCTTAAATTGTTTTATCTCAATAAAAATTCAGAATAGATGTCAACCAACAATCATTAATGTTGTTGTTTATCTGTACGTAATCATAGAACATTGATACTCTACTGCATCATTATATTGTTATAAAACATCTACTTTGTAATTATCCACAACTAATGTAACACAAGTTATTTGACATTAAACAACTATAATGAGCTGGCGTCATTTGATTTCCATGGATACAAACATATTGTTGTATTTGATGTATAGGTCGATTCTGTAACACAGTCGATTAAAACAATAAAATTTCTGCCTAATTTAGTTCTTGTTATATTACATTATAGGTATTTTGAACATGTTTCCTTTGATCTCACCGAGTGCTGTTGTCAGTATCAACAAACAGTTTTCCTTTGATCTCACCGAGTGCTGTTGTTAGCATCAACAAACATTTTTCCTTTGATCTCACCGAGTACTGTTTTCAGTACCAACAAACTGACTCTGATCCTAACATTATCGGTCAGTATAACGTCAAACACATTATGACGTTAACGATAAGAACTTTAATGTAGGACTCGCTGCAATATTATTGAAAATGTCTGTCTCGACATTTAAAACTGCCAATATTCTATATCTAGTAGACTAAATAGTGTTAATAAATACCACAATTAATTTCGTCAGATCTATCATCACAGTCCATATAACCATCACATACATTAGCGGCAGGTATACACTCTTTGTATTGAATACATTCAAATCCATCTAAACAAGTATTAAATATAGCAGGTTTACTTGGTTGACTGTCAGAACCTACAATACAAACACATACATTAGCGGCAGGTATATACTCTTTGTATTGAATACATTCAAACCCATCTAAACAAGTATTAAATATAGCAGGTTTACTTGGTTGACTGTCAGATCCTACAATACAAACACATACATTAGCGGCAGGTATACACTCTTTGTATTGAATACATTCAAATCCATCTAAACAAGTATTAAATATAGCAGGTTTACTTGGTTGACTGTCAGAACCTACAATACAAACACATACATTAGCGGCAGGTATACACTCTTTGTATTGAATACATTCAAATCAATCTAAACAAGTATTAAATATAGCAGGTTTACTTGGTTGACTGTCAGAACCTACAATACAAACACATACATTAGAGGCAGGTATACACTCTTTGTATTGAATACATTCAAATCCATCTAAACAAGTATTAAATATAGCAGGTTTATTTGGTTGACTGTCAGAACCTACAATACAAACACATACATTAGCGGCAGGTATACACTCTTTGTATTGAATACATTCAAATCCATCTAAACAAGTATTAAATATAGCAGGTTTACTTGGTTGACTGTCAGAACCTACAATACAAACACATACATTAGCGGCAGGTATACACTCTTTGTATTGAATACATTCAAACCCATCTAAACAAGTATTAAATATAGCAGGTTTACTTGGTTGACTGTCAGAACCTACAATACAAACACATACATTAGCGGCAGGTATACACTCTTTGTATTGAATACATTCAAACCCATCTAAACAAGTATTAAATATAGCAGGTTTACTTGGTTGACTGTCAGAACCTACAATACATACACATACATTAGCGGCAGGTATACACTCTTTGTATTGAATACATTCAAACCCATCTAAACAAGTATTAAATATAGCAGGTTTACTTGGTTGACTGTCAGAACCTACAATACAAACACATACATTAGCGGCAGGTATACACTCTTTGTATTGAATACATTCAAACCCATCTAAACAAGTATTAAATATAGCAGGTTTACTTGGTTGACTGTCAGAACCTACAATACAAGCACATACATTAGCGGCAGGTATACACTCTTTGTATTGAATACATTCAAACCCATCTAAACATGTATTAAATATAGCAGGTTTACTTGGTTGACTGTCAGAACCTACAATACAAACACATACATTAGCGGCAGGTATACACACTTTGTATTGAATACATTCAAACCCATCTAAACATGTATTAAATATAGCAGGTTTACTTGGTTGGCTGTCAGAACCTACAATACAAACACATACATTAGCGGCAGGTATACACTCTTTGTATTGAATACATTCAAATCCATCTAAACAAGTATTAAATATAGCAGGTTTACTTGGTTGACTGTCAGAACCTACAATACAAACACATACATTAGCGGCAGGTATACACTCTTTGTATTGAATACATTCAAATCCATCTAAACATGTATTAAATATAGCAGGTTTATTTGGTTGACTGTCAGAACCTACAATACAAACACATACATTAGCGGCAGGTATACACTCTTTGTATTGAATACATTCAAATCCATCTAAACAAGTATTAAATATAGCAGGTTTACTTGGTTGACTGTCAGAACCTACAATACAAACACATACATTAGCGGCAGGTATACACTCTTTGTATTGAATACATTCAAGCCCATCTAAACATGTATTAAATATAGCAGGTTTACTTGGTTGACTGTCAGAACCTACAAGACAAACACATACATTAGAGGCAGGTATACACTCTTTGTATTGAATACATTCAAATCCATCTAAACATGTATTAAATATAGCAGGTTTACTTGGTTGACTGTCAGAACCTACAATACAAACACATACATTAGCGGCAGGTATACACTCTTTGTATTGAATACATTCAAACCCATCTAAACAAGTATTAAATATAGCAGGTTTACTTGGTTGACTGTCAGAACCTACAATACAAACACATACATTAGCGGCAGGTATACACTCTTTGTATTGAATACATTCAAACCCATCTAAACAAGTATTAAATATAGCAGGTTTATTTGGTTGACTGTCAGAACCTACAATACAAACACATACATTAGCGGCAGGTATACACTCTTTGTATTGAATACACTCAAACCCATCTAAACAAGTATTAAATATAGCAGGTTTATTTGGTTGACTGTCAGAACCTACAATACAAACACATACATTAGCGGCAGGTATACACTCTTTGTATTGAATACATTCAAATCCATCTAAACAAGTATTAAATATAGCAGGTTTACTTGGTTGACTGTCAGAACCTACAATACAAACACATACATTAGCGGCAGGTATACACTCTTTGTATTGAATACATTCAAATCCATCTAAACAAGTATTAAATATAGCAGATTTACTTGGTTGACTGTCAGAACCTACAATACAAACACATACATTAGCGGCAGGTATACACTCTTTGTATTGAATACATTCAAATCCATCTAAACATGTATTAAATATAGCAGGTTTACTTGGTTGACTGTCAGAACCTACAATACAAACACATACATTAGCGGCAGGTATACACTCTTTGTATTGAATACATTCAAACCCATCTAAACAAGTATTAAATATAGCAGGTTTACTTGGTTGACTGTCAGAACCTACAATACAAACACATACATTAGCGGCAGGTATACACTCTTTGTATTGAATACACTCAAATCCATCTAAACAAGTATTAAATATAGCAGATTTACTTGGTTGACTGTCAGAACCTACAATACAAACACATACATTAGCGGCAGGTATACACTCTTTGTATTGAATACATTCAAATCCATCTAAACATGTATTAAATATAGCAGGTTTACTTGGTTGACTGTCAGAACCTACAATACAAACACATACATTAGCGGCAGGTATACACTCTTTGTATTGAATACATTCAAATCCATCTAAACAAGTATTAAATATAGCAGGTTTACTTGGTTGACTGTCAGAACCTACAATACAAACACATACATTAGCGGCAGGTATACACTCTTTGTATTGAATACATTCAAATCAAATCTAAACATGTGTTAAATATAGCAGGTTTATTTGGTTGGCTGTCAGAACCTACATTGGAAACATTAACTATCCAATCAAGATGAGATTTGCTAGCAATGGTCAATCGTGAAACAAAATTCAAAGTTAAATCCCCGCAAAAAAATCAAGATACATCGAAAAAAAAAAAAAACGAACTCCTCCTTCCACAGGAAATACGTGCTACACCAAGTGCCCTGGTAGACAAATGGAATGAACCCCTCCTTGTGCATGAAACAGAGGTAAGACTATGTGCCCTTGAATGGTTAGCATTAATTATAGCCGTCATACAGCTAAGGGATACTATGTGTGCAGTTTACATAAGAGATAATATATGTACAATACACTCGAATCTATTTGTACAATAACATATTTCTCCAGTGTATATACAGAATCATTATGTCGACTTGTAGTGATGTAAGGAGAAGTAAGATATGATATTAATATAACACTATGACATTAGAAGTATAACAACACTATAACCATACCTTTGTCATTCTTTAAAGTCCATCTACTCCATAAATCTATATGAAAATTAAAAAGAAATTATAAACATTAAATTCAAGATATTTGCTTAGATCGATTTTTATCAAACTTTATACGATTATTAGGTTTGAAGATACCAAAGAGGTAATCAGAATCTGTAAATCGAAAAAGAACAGACAACATAATGGCCAAAAGAAAAAGTACAAAAAGACAAATAACGATCTACAAAAATTACACATAAAACTAAAGATCGAGTAACACGAATCCCACAAAAAACCGGGGATGATCTCAGGTGCTTCGGAAGTGTAAGCAGTTCCTAAGGAGGGAATTATCGATTTTGACGATTTAACATTTACAATTCTAGAGTTATGGGAATTTATCCGATGACACATAGTCCGTCTGTCGTAATTGTGTAGGGTGCTTATTCCAATAGACCATAACTAATTTTCTTCTTTTCTTCAAACCTTATATAAAGATTGGTGGTCTGAGAGTCTAGATATATTTTGTTGTGTTTCACTATCGTTTCAGCTGATCAATATGAAAGTATCGTACTTTCTTATTCCTAACTACGAAGAGCTCATGACATCACAGTTTATGACCCGGGCGTCTCTCAATTCATTTTCATCACTCGGTTTTTTCATCTCTCAACTTACAAATATTTCTTTTCAAATGGTGATTATCAAAATATGTTTAGTTCAAGCTTGGTTTTTAGTGGGGTTCGTGTTGCTCAAGCTTGCATTTTCTGTGTATTGTTGTGTGAATGATTGTTTATCTTTTGTACCTATTTCTTGTCTGTCCGTCGACTTACGGCTTCTGATTATCCCTTTGGTATCTTCAGACTTTTCCTATTGTAAATATCCCACTGACGAGTGATATTTGACTATATCTACATAGAAGATAATACGTACTGACTAACATTGTTTATCGACAATCTGAAATTAGCTTCAAATAAACATAGCATGTCATGATAGATCATGATAACATTCATTGGCTAAGACAAAATCACTGAACAACTGTTTGTTAGTGGATTACAATCTTCTTCATCTATTTTTGTTTCATTTTATTGTTTCTGTGTTAACGTTTCTTGTAATGTCAGTATTATAATTTGTTTATGGATAGTTATAGGACTGATATACACATATTTTTTATGATAAATATGGTATTCGGCAATTTTTCAATCAAGTTGTTTTCCAACCCCTTATCGAATTTAAAATTTACATTGCTTGTGTTGTTGTCTGGGTGATTTCGTGTGGTTATGTTCGTTGTTGTTCATGTCCGTTTGTTGTCTATGAAAATACCAAGAATTTTGATATTAGGACATCCATGTTGTTCAAAGATATGCACTGTCACCAATAGATTGAACAGTAATCCACCCCAAGATTATCAATTATAAATTAGAACAAGACTGATGAACAATATTATTGGGGTTGTTATAGTAATTTAGCATACCATGGTGACGGAACAAAACCGAAAATACCTACCCCAGATACCTTATTCACCCGACACAGAGCTTTACAGATATGTATTTCTATCGTACTGACCTGACATAGAACAATACAAGTGTGGATTTTCATCTGAGTTGTCACCACAGTGATCTATAGAATCACACATCAAACTTTTATCTATGCACCATAGATTACTACATAAATAATCTAAAGGTTTGGGACAGCCTACTGAAAATAAAATGAAAGGCAAATAACAAATAACAATGCATGATTATAAAATGATCGTATTACTGAATATTGTTTACACAGAACATAAAATCATATTAAGTTCTATCACTACGGTAAACAACCCAAATTTTAATTAAAATAGAGATTTTATCATATTGTCTTGATTTATTGTTTAAGTTGGTGCATGCCTAATTATAAAGATATTACAAAAGTACATTTATATTAGGAGTTTGTCTCTTAATGATTTTATACGATTATATCAATAGTGGTGACATTTGGGAGGCAACAGTTGGCACTGCATGTAATGTTATTAATCTACGTGCACTATATTGTCATTTCAGAGCTCTTTTTTAATAAGAAAACTGAAAATAACAACAACATTTGGGCTAACGACGACCTCTACGCTTTGACAAACCTTTAGCTGAAACAATTTGAACAATCAGGACTGTTCTACTATCCTAATGTTGAATGGTAAATAAATAGATCATAGTTCTTTTTGTGCTCAATGTAAAGGGTCATCTCTTAAGAATAGTGTTTTCTTCCCCTCTCTTCAAGATGATACCATAACTTCTTTATATGTTATTTTCTATTACATTTATATTAGACCCGTAAATCTTTAAATATGTCATTTAACAACACCGGAGTAATATAATACCTGAAACCAGTTTGTATGTCATTTTCAAACGCGGAATTTATATAACACCCGTAACGTTAAAATAATAAATTTATGAAAAGGGATTTACATAACACCCATAACGGTTATTATATGTTATTCAGCTATCAGACAGGGTATATAATATAATGTCACATTATATACCCTGTCTGATAGCTGAATAACAGATATATTACGAATTTAACCATTGGTTTTTTTTAATACATCATCCAACTGTATTAAATAAATTTGCGTCTTTTATTTTCATTTTTCGTATCTCTAGATGTCCGTTTCCGTATCTTTGACGTCATTCTTCAATGACGTCAAAATATGTGTCGCGTCATATTTCATGAAGGAAAATACTGTACTAAATTTCTAAATCAATACAGTTTCATATGTAGTAAATTTCATAAACTTTATAAATATAACATTAATATATCACATAACAAAACAACGGGTTTGCGAAACAGTTTCAATAATTTAAATGTTAACAACATGTAAATAAAACCTTGGTGTGGCCCCATAGTTTTCAAGGCTCAACGTTTTGTTTATTTGTACAGCAGTGGAACATAGGAGTTTGCTGAATCGATCAGGTATTTGTGACGGAATTAACCGTTGTAATATTTGTTTGTTCATGCAGCCGTTTTGAGTATAAAAACAGCATTTAATTTGATAAAAATACATTTATTATTCCGTATTTTACCATTGATTCAGTGAAGCGTAATGTTTTGTCGTCCATGTTTTAATCGTTTTGGGGACTGAAATATATACCCCGTCTGTTTTCCGAATATATGCTGACATTCAGGGTTGAAGAACCAATGAAAATATGTGTAACAAACTAAATTCGTAATATACATGTATATACCATTTTCAAACGCGGGATTTATATAACGCATTTAATGTTTATGCACGCTATTTTGTAAAAAGGGATTAAATAACATCAGTAACGTTCATATATACAATTTTCTAAAACAGGATTTAAATAACACCCGCATAGGTTACATATGGCATATTCTAAAAGGGATTTATATAACGCCATTATCGTTACTGTATTCCAGTACTCACCTCCTTCTGTAGCGTTATCTACTGCTGCGTATATAAACTTGAGTTTATCATCTTGTTCTAAAGCTCCACGTAAACGTATATATACCGTATCTGTAGAAGTGAGCCATGTTCCGTGACTGATGTTTCTAGATGTAAATAAGACGACCAGACTACCCAATGATGTTCCCCCGTTTCTTATTTCCAAACTATTGTTCCCATATCGTATCCAACCTACGGATATAGCAAGTTTATGTATTAAAATATGCATAGTATCAAAATGATCACCAATAGAAGCTGTATTTGGTATAGATATTTCCGTTACTTTTATGTTGACACTGGTTTTGAAAGATTTTAAAAGACTCAATGATCAGGAAGAATCTATAAAACGGTACCAGTGCTTAGTTTTTAAAGATTCCGTAAACCTGTGCAAGACCTTAGTTTTTGAAGACTCCATAAACCTATGCAAGTCACTAGTTTATGAAACAGGTCATGAGAATAGATTGGTCCCTAGGCGGACAAACGGGAGCTGCCGCACAGCATGTGTCTGATGATCCATTCAAAATCAGTAGACGTTACGTAAGTTATTATGTGAATGCTAAATATGTTTATTAAGAAAACTAAAACTGTCATGACAATAATGTATTCTATATATACCTTCTCCAATGAAGGGCCGTCGTGGCCGTGATCGTATGGTAATTGGATTTACAACTACCTATGCAATCAGTGCCTATCACGACTGATGTTGTTAGTTCGATCCTCGATCAGGGCGAGGTGTACACATTATGTGATAAAGTGTGTCAGTGACTTGGTTCGGTGGTTTTCTCCAGATCCTCCGGTTTCCTCCAACAATAAAACTGACCGCCACGATATAGATGAAATATTGTTGAAAGTGGCGTTAAGCACAAAAAAACAACAAAAAACAAACCTTCTCCTATGACAATGTCTACTAAACGTAATAATATGCCATCAGTTTTCCGCCCTTGTGGTCTTCTTATTATCCATATACAATCATATATCCCTGGAAACGATGTAATCACGTGACTTAATTCCAATTTACCTCCTGGTTTCCTGTCAAGTTTCAAGCTGCAATCTATTGAAAATCTATATATATATATATTTCTACTGGAATACTAAATAACAAATAAAATACATATAAATACAATTACATTCCGACAAAAGTTAAGCACCACCCTATATTTTTATCGATATATTTTTTTACATCAATACTGTTAAAACAATAAAATAGATATCACCATTTTTCTTACACTTCTTAAAAGACTACACCAAGGGCTCTAAAATTACCAATCTACGAAGTATTTATCATCCTGAAAGACGTGACTATGACGTGGCAAAAATGGGGTTCAAAACAGGCGCTGGAAAAACGTAAAACCAGTTTGTCTTTGATGGAAGTTTTTAACATTGCATTAAAATGCAGAGTCTTCAGATTTTAAGAACTTTTAAATGCATCTATTGTGCGTATGTGTAAGGCATAAAAATCAATAACAAGTATATCCATCGCGTTTATGGTGAAGTTCTGTAACACGCCTCGTCATGCTTCGCACAAGACGAGTAAGCCGTTCTTGGGGGAACTGTTGCCACTCCTGTAAGATAGCAGTTCTTAATTCGTCAATATTTTGACATTTTGGATTGCGTTGGTTAATTTTTCGGCCAATAAAGTCCCATACATGCTCTATAGGGTTCATGTCTGGCGACATCACAGGCCACGGAATTGTCTGAACAGCCTCTTGCTGTTAAAAATGTTGTACAATTCGGGCTCTATGTGGCCTAGCGTTGTCGTTCATGAACATTGGCCTGTCAGCCAATGCATGATTGTCTAAATGGGGGACTATGTGTGGAGCAAGCACATTGTCACGGTATTTTTGGCCTGTCAGATTACCATCAAGAACATACAAGTCCAATTTACAGTCAAAGGAAAAACAACCCCAGACAGTTACACCCCCACCCCCAAAGGCAGTTGTGCCCAAAATGTGGTTGTCCTAAGATGAAGTGTTTCGTTGGCGCCAAACCCTTGCACGACCGTCGGTAGGGTGTAGCAAAAAACTATTTTCATCAGACCAGTGGACCCGTCTCCATGTTCGAATAGTCGACCCCAAATGATCATGTGACCAGTCAAATCGAGCATGGCGATGACGTAATGTCAACTGTGGACGTTTTATGGGTCGTCGCGCTCGCATTCCATGATGGTGTAGGCGTCTGATTACATTGCGTGTGCTAATGTGGCCTCTAAACGCTAAATTACCACGAAGTGCACCAGCTGTACTGAACGGCCGTTGCCGCGCCCGTATGGATATGAGCCGGTCCTCTCTCGGCGTCACTTTGCGAGGTCTACCTGCACGTGGACGGTCAGTAGCATTCTCCGTTTGGCTAAAACCACCGTTATGCATGCCAACAGCTTGCCACCTTTCTGGTATGGTTAATTTTCGCCGCACCATACCAATCCAATAGAAAATGAAACTTAAAACTCTACACAAAAAAATCAGCTTTCGTTCGCAAGCACAAATGTTGAAAAGTACATGTGGCACTTTACACCCTGTCATATACACATAAATAAAAATCGATCAATAACCTGTTTCACAGGTAAGTAAGTATGTGTGTACAGGTAACGAAAACAGCAAACCGATTTGAAATAAGTTCATTATTAAAAAAGATATTATTGAAACAAGTCAGGTGGTGCTTAACTTTTGTCGGACTGTATATATTCACTTCATTCAGGAGGTCTCATCTGATTGGTCAAATGGTCGACACGTGACTTCGGAATTGAAACTACATCGATCAATAAAGTGCACAACTATTCAACAATGCACACTTCCCGAAATTATTTTCGAACGTCATGAAAACTTATAATTACGCACAATAAGAACAGTTGCAAATGTGGTGTATCAAAACAAATAATAGGTGTTTTTTTTTCTTCAATTAAAACCTTTAATTAAATCTTTACATTTGTTAGTGAAAAAACATAAGTACCCGTACTTTATCCTGGCCTCGTTAATATTAGTAGCATGTCATAGAAACAGTGACGGTTGTTTCGAATCATGTCAATTCCGACCACGTTCCGTCTTTTTCTTGTCTTGACATCTGAACAAATCGGCAGGCGACTTCCGGTGTTTACGCTATTACTGTGACAACGTCAGCATATCATAGTCGTAGATGCGGTAGGTTATAAGTAATTGTAATATGGAGACGCCAAGGAAACCGCTAAATAAATATTGATGTTCGGCACCCCATTATCTGTCTGATATCCGAAATATATACACAATGGCAGATCGTTTTCCTTTGATGATGCTGACAGTCGCAAATAAAGAAAGAAAACAAATTTAATTTTTAAGAAGTATTTGTCTCTGCATTGAAGTCTTTGATACAAATAAAATAATTTAATTGATATCTGTCTTTTACAGAAAATGTTAAAAAAATTTAAGCTGAGGATCGAACGTTAAAACGGCACATATCGATTGGAGTTTTTGTTGTGTATAATATTGACACCGGAAGTTCAATGCCGATTATTCCATCGAAATCACGTGATCTGGCGGACGAAATTAACAAAATTTTGACGGAATGGAAATTATTCGAAACAACCGTAAATGCAATACGTATTTTGAGAGTTATTTCATACGTGTTACTAATTTTAGAACTGTTTATTTACTTCCTATCGTAGAGCTTTCGTTTTTGACCCACGTGTTGGGAGATATGAAAAATCTAAAATCTAAACTATTCAACAATGCACACTTCCGGAAATTATTTTCGAACGTCATGAAAACTAATAATTACTCACAATAAGAACAGTTGAAAATGTGTAGTATCAAAACAAATAATAGTAATTGTGTTGTATAATGTTCAAATGTAAAAATAAGTATTGAATGTAATTTATGTAGGTTTATAGAGATGTAAAAGCGTTGACATAAATAATGTTTTTATTTTCACTTCATACAAAAAATACTTCGGTCAACCCTTTCACAATTCAATACAGCTACGAAAGATTCCATCCAACAGTCCATCTGCGAAGCATATAATTAGTTCTGTTCTTTTTTTTAGTTTTTCTTTCGACCAAACACACCCCTTACCCCCTGTCGTAATACATAGCATATACTTACTATTGTTTGGCTTATCTGCCCAAGACTTTTCTGTAAAAAGAGGGAATTACTTTCAAATGACGTCGATACAAGCAGATGACAAATGTGTGTGTCAAAATTATTTGTGGAAGTCGTCATTTTCTAACTTTTCGTTACTGGGTTTACATATGGATTGTGATTTTTTGTAGGGTTCTCTCTAACGGGTAATTTAACTATGTCCTAAATTATACTAAGACGAGTTTTGTTGATAACGGTGATATTGTCGACCAACACTGTTTAAAATTTCTTTTCATAAGTGTGCTGTACAATTTGTAGGAAATCGGCAGCACTGTCTATCATTTCCTAGATACCAGTACATTCAGTGCATGGTATATTTCAACAAGATTATTGAAGGGCATTGTACTGTGTTAAGATACATCATCCCGATATATTGGGGTTTTTTTTAAATTGGATATTCGACGATATCGATTTCATAATTAATAGTAACGTTTTATTTTGATTTGAATTAACTGTTTAAAAATGAGTGGTACCAATAAGTCTTGTAGATTTTGATCTATCTAAATATATATAAACCAATATCTCATGGCATCCGATAGATAATTAATATGTAGTGTCATCATGTGTCAAGTTCTATCTGTTTCAATCTAATTGAAGAGAGAAAAATCATTTTGAAGGTCAATACTTTTGTTTGTGTATTTCGTATGGTTTGGTAGCTATAGGTGGATATTAATATCAAATGGTATTGTTATCTGTAGCTTAGAAATTAAATAAAATCTTTCAGTTTTTCATATCAGTCTTTTTAAACGCTTAGATATTATTCTTCCCGATTAGAAAAAAATGAACATCTTTAATATAATTACCAGAAACAAAAAAATATGAAGCCTTGAATCCTACTGGTTGACAACATCGATGATTGTTTTTACCCGTAACAAACACAACTATTATAGTACTGGACTGGGATACGATAATTGGTCGTCTGCTCCGTCTGAAGACGTCTGCTGGTTTTGGCGCGTACAAACCGTCGTATATCTATAATATAAATTCAGTACGTAAATTACAAGTATAAATCTGATTATTATCTTCCAGAATAAAACACTGACATTTTACAAACATCAACATGCCAAAACCAACAATGAGAATATCTGTCGACACTTTGTTTGAAAATCTCCATCAGCACGACTGAACACAAGTCTATATAAATGTTTTTTTGTCTATGATAATATTATTTATATAACTTGTAGGTATATATATATTTCTTTAGATTTTGTCTTAGTTGATAATCGCTTTATCTCTACAACAAATATACAAGCTTAAGATGACATATCAGAATAGATGCTACAATATTGTTCGTGCATTTTTATATTTAGTTGCAGTTTTTTGTTTTTTTTTGCCTTTAGTATCATATAATGCAGGTGCAGTATTGTGAAATTCTATATACATTGATAAATACATACTTTCTGATAAATTATGTTTCTGACTTCAAATTAAAAAAAATATTGGATTTTCGTCATTATTGACGTATACTTTTTTATTTCTGAAATATTTGACTAATAATTGTGTGTGTTGTTTAATTATGTGTCTTTGCGTTCTGAGTTTCGTCTTATTTACGTCATTTGTGTTTGTTAGCGCATAGTGGTGTCCAACGCATATTGAGTTGTGTTTTTGCTTTGTTTTTCTTGGTCTTGTGTGCCATGTGTTGCCAGTTTTTCTGGATTGTCCATTTTTGATTGCCCCTTCAGTATTCTCTAACGTTTATTTATCAAATCACGATGTCTCACTACCGTATGAGAGTTTGTGTTGTAATTTTTTTTTTTTATTAATATTCTATTCCGTTTTGATTTTATCGATTGTCTTTTATCCAAATTTACAATCTGTACATTTACCTCCTATATAAACATTTGCTGTATACGTCTACTAGAAGTAAAACGTCTCCTAGTAAAAGAAGAGTTTGAAGATACCAAAGGGGTAATCAGAATCCGTATATCGAAGAAGAACAGACAACACAATGACCAAAAAGAAAAACAGACAACACAATGACCAAAAAGAAGAACAGACAACACAATGACCAAAAGAAAACGTACAGAAAGACAAACAACGATCTACAAACATACAAAACATACATATAAAGCTAAAGATCGAGTAACATAAACCCCACTAAAAACCGGGGGTGAACGCAGATGCTCCGGAAGGGTAAGCAGTTCCTGCTCCACTAGTGACACTGGTTGAACCCGGACCGTTCTGTAGATGTACTTATAAAATTCAACCAATCTGTCCAATGTTTTTGCCTTTTTGTGTGTAAATTTAACATTTTTATCATACATGACATTGTAATATAAATAAAAACAGACTTCGAAACAGGACAGAAAAGTTCGCTTGCCATTTTTATTCATATATGAATCGGCCAAGGTCAAAATAATGTGACAATATAAAGGGCTTGGTGATGTATTGTACTGGTTCATTACCTGGATTTCACTTTCTTTGGCTATCTCCCAATCATCAAACACCAGCCTGATATGTCCATAGGGATCCAGATTCTGGAGGGTGTATGTGAACGTTTCACCATTGAGTGCGTAGCCATGTGGAAAGTTTGGTGATGTGATATACCCACTGGGTTCTTTGGTAGGAAATGGCGATGTAACCACTCCTTGCTTTGCTTCCAGTTTCTCTGAAGTAAATATGTCATTAGTCGAAATAAGCAGAGCGAAAGACAGATATATACTTTATTTATTAGTAATCACCCACCCAAAAGGGCATGTCATACAATTCAGTTAATTGCAAAAATCACCAAGGGACGATGCTCTAGAACATATCAGTACTCTTTATGTAGAAATGCCTAATGCAGAATATTCATAAATTAGAAATTCTCCGGGTGCACTCAACTAATTTAAACACTAATATATACAATACATAAATCAACTTATTTATTAACTGGAATTATCATATATACATGTACTGAATTGAAATATCTAATATATAAGATGAACTTATAAAATATGTGCGAGTACGTACAATGTAATTCAAACGAGCGACTGATATAATAATGTTATTTCATAATAAATAGGCTACATATTTATAGACAGTGAGTGAGTGAGTGAGTGAGTGAGTGTTGCTTAACGCCACTTCAGCCAATTATTGACTATATAAAGACAAGAACAAGTTACATTCGACGAGATGGTGATTATGTCCGCTTTGTACTAGACCAACACACTAGGTTGGATTTTATCGTACTGTTGCACTGATAGACATGTCGCCCTACTCGGAAACATTATCCTGATTACGAGCCAACCAGTTTTTGCCCCTTAATGCTGCGAGTTAGTGGAGAAGCAGCATGTGCCAGTTGTATAGTATTTGGTTTGTTTGACACGATTGGGACTTGTACCGCACTCGAGTCGAGTACTCTAAACATTACACCACTGATGGGTCAGGGAGAAATGAAGTAGTAATCTCGTTTAGGCCCTTTGACTGACTTGCTCCCAAAGTTTTAGATTATTTGGCTTTCCAACCTTTTGACTTTAAGCGTACCTGATGAAGGTTATTCCAGAAACGCTTCATGTGCACTACATAGATATCTAAATTATTCTTTTTTTTAATATTTTTTAACTTTCTGTTGGTACTGTTGTTGTTTCTATTTTTTCTTCTTATTTTAAGATGGCCGCTTTCTTTTATCTTATCTGGATAGTTCCTTTATTCGACTATCTCTCGGGACTTCACGTTTGTCTTCTATAAATATTACTCACCCATAATTTCATATCTAACTCGAAACCGTTTTCCAAAAACGCTTGCTTTACTGGACATACAAAGTCTTATCTGTACATTTGATGACAATGAAACATACACCTGACCTTCGTCTGTAGAGAAATAGTTCTTCCGGGTTACACTAATGTACGGTGGATCTACTTCGTGGATTTGTAAATGATCACAGCTAAAATAAAACATTGGTATGCTATTGTAAGTTTGTATGCATATACTCCGTAAATGGTACATCATTACACTAAATGCTATGTATATATACCTCGATGCGAAGGCATGTACATAGTAGATTTAAAGATAATGAGATATTACAAAGGGCAGTTGATAATTGGTCTGCCAAATAAATGGTCTATCTTTTCTTTTTGTCATCGTAATATTTTCTTCTTTAAATTATGGCTCTTGAGCGACACATTATAATACATAGACTGTATTTATTTTGAATGTAATAAGCAATATATTCCGTTATTTAGCCAGTTATCTACGAGAGTCGATATTTTCTCACATGTAGCAAACACTTGCACGATGGCGTCATTTCACGACGATTGGAGTTCGGATCCATGAGACAGCTTAGCCCCGCCACATTTTATTAAAATGTCTGTGCCAAGACAGAAATGTGAGGGTTCATGTATATACGTGTTAGGTGGGTGGATTCTTTCTATGTTACTACAAATTTCCTATTTGATTTTGGAATTGTTCTGACGGAAGTTACATACTCAAGAAGGCACCTTATTGATGCTTATGAAATTATATTAGTGTACTGAACATTAAAGCATAATCCTTACCTAGCTAGACAAACATGTCTGTGTTTGGAATGTGAATTGACACATCCTGGTAATGTGATATTTTCTATAGATATTTTGATATAACATGTACTACAGGACTTTATAATAACACTACATGATTGTCCATTGGTTGATGTATAGTTGTCAGGGAAGGATACAGATATGATATAACCAATATCACCCTTCTCCATGTGGGACTTTATATTTTGTTGATTCTCTACACACTCTGTGTCTCCTGTAAATGCAAAATGAAATATTTACTAATTGAAAGCTTTTTAACAGATTTTAACTTTAGAGTAAAATGGAAAGCAAAACACAACTCAATATCGGAACAGTTTTAAACCGGGAAATCGTGGAGGAGGCAAATTTGATACCCAAAAAAACAACTCAATGTCGGAACAGTTTCAACCGAAAAATCGTGGAGGAGGCAAACTTAATACCCAAAACACACATATACAATACACACACTTTCCTGGCTTGATAGAGACACTTCAATAAAACGCGGAGGTGTTTAATTCGTTTAATGAGGCTAAACCTCAACTCTTAGTGTGTCTAATTGTGGGGAAATTCCAACTCCAACACATAACCGGACGAACAGCGTTGTTATAGAGAACGATCTAATCTTGAATATTATACATACGTTTTTGTAATATATGTATTCCCCTTGACATAGAAGATATGATATTATTCGTTCTATTGAAAAAGAACCCATCACCTCAACCATCATTTATATATAGTAAGTACACAACCACCTCGTAAGACATAATATGGAAATAATATTCATATTTGAACCAAATTTCATTTGTACCAAAATGACAGAATACCTTTCAAAGAAGTGTTATATCTTCCGAAAAACATTTTTAATAGGTAAGTTAAGACGATCCTTTGCATTGCAATGTTGATGTGTTGCTTCCTGATTGGGAAGGTGGTTTAATATTGTGGAAATGTATAATTGTATTAGTTCTTTAAGAGATGGAATCATCATCGTATTGTACGTTTAGTTTTAAAACTGTTGAATTGGTTAATTGTAAAGGTTGTTCAAAATTCTGAAATCCTGAAATTGTACTGGAGGTTGAAAATTTGGGAATAGCCTCGTTGTATGTGTTGTTTTAATGTATGCTGTACAAGTGGTTTATCATCGTTTATTTGTATTATCGTACGATTGTATCGTAGAATAATGCAATTGTAACCTGATGTTGCTTTATGTTTACACGTTTTTCAATATCTGGAACATTTCAAACATTCATCATTTCCCAAAGACATATGCGTCGCTACAAAAGGTAGATGACATATCAGTGTAATTAAGATGATATACGTGAGATGTACATCACTACAAAAGGTAGATGACATATCAGTGTAATTAAGATGACATACAAAAGGTATATTACGTTCAGTGTAATTTAGATAATATACGTATAAGATCTATAAGTAGAGTTGATTGATATTGCAACAATTAAGATTGTTACAATACAATATTATCTTCACAATAAATGGAAATTAACTAATTATTTGATATCAATTATCATAATTAATAAAACATGAAACCACACAATTTCTAACTCTATAGCTTGTTTGTTATATTTACATGTCTTTATTTAGATGGAAAGATAGTGCAGTAAATAAGATGATAGGTTTATGATAAATGCAGCTGGAATTAACCTCTAGCTAATTATGAATTATTCGCCAATATTAAACCACTGTAAACATACAAAACATTGATTAGTTATGTCGATCATTCGTCAAGATAAAATGTCAAAACATTGTATATATTCACATAACTTTTTTTATGTTGAACTCCTATTGAGTTGGAAACATATTTACATGTAAAAATACTTAAAATTTGTAAACGGTGATAAATATTGAACAACTGCAGTTATGAAGCTCGAGACAGACATTATCGCTAGTATCGCACTGAGTTCTGGACTCGCCGTGATGCTAGCGATAATGTATGACGTTATTGTTTTTATCGCCAAATTGGACATTTTCCCTCTGATGTGTTTCCGCTGATAAAGTCTGGATCACTGAACTGACCTTGATCCACAAAAATATTAGGCCAGTTCGTAACTCGCATATCAGTCAGTCTGATGTAAAACACGTTATTATGGCATCACTGATAAAAACAATAACATCAGTTTTGAAGGTATCGACAGACAGTATCACTAGTATTACTGCTATTCCTATTGGACTCGATCCGATACTGGCGATAATGTCCGTCTTGACCTTCAAAACTGCCGTTATTCTATATTTATCGGAAACATCATAATGTATATGACATCACACTACATTGACCGATAATTTACAGTATCATGATCAGTCTGTTGATAATGACAATATCACCCAGCAGTATTGACTACCTTTAATAAATTAATTGCAAAAATGTATTTACATTTTCACTGTCAAATACTCTTTAGTGAGACAACAAGTACATTTTAATGATACATTCACAATGTCCAATTCTCCATAGTAATTACTTTCAGTAAACAAGCAATAATTGGTGATACATTTATGTGTAAAGGGTATCGATTTCGCCCCGATTTTCCTATTGGATTTTGGCACAGTTCTGTTGATGTGATGTTTTTCCTTCTTCATTTTATCATTTTTTCTTCATTTTATCATTTTTTCTTCATTTTTTCATTTTTTCTTCATTTTATCATTTTTTCTTCATTTTTTCATTTTTTCTTCATTTTATCATTTTTTCTTCATTTTATCACATACATTTTCAATGTCAGATACTCCTTAGCAAACACCATTGATAAGATAACTATCTACAAGAAATAGTTTACAATATATTTTATTTGTTTTAGTCAGTTTTCGTTATGCTTGTATGCTAACCAATCAAAACAGATGGTTCCTTTGCTTTTTTTCTGAGATCAAAGGGATATCAATAATTCTAAGGGATTATATTTATTTCTTTGGTCAAATTGCATATCACACCCATATGGGTTAAGTAATAACAATACAAAAGCATGCAAACATATAAAAAAAAAAAACACAAAAAAAACCACAAACATAATATATATGTAAATGTAGAAGAAATCTTTGACCGGCGTGGACCCTATCGTCTCAAGTCTAGTAATTGTTTTATGAAGGTGCAAACAACCGATAAAAGATCTGAAGTTGGATTTAGTATATAATCAAGTTTATACATGGGTGACATATTAGTAAAAGAAGGACATTTATTTTCAATAGTATTTATTAGTAAATTTCTTGGTTGCTGGTTTAAATGACAATTTAAAAAGAAGTGATATTCATTTTCTAAGATATTACAAGTAGTGCAAAGTCTTTGTTGACGGGGTATATTATTATATCGACCAGTTTCAATTTGCAAGCAATGGTCACTTGTCCGAAATTTACCTATGAGTTGTCTATTTTTAAAGTTTTTTTCCTGTATCAAATACTCTTCCAAAACAATATTATACAAATAAAGTTCTGAATTATCTGTTAATTTTGAAAGTTTTTTTTAATGTAATTATTATGGACAGCCTTTTTAAATTCTTTTTTAAATGGAACTTTTATCTTATGGAAACACTTATTCATATTAGAAATCTTCTGCATCCAAATCAAATTCTTTAGGGAGTCGCCCCAACTCTGATAATGTCAAAATGTTACATGCAGTAAAATAATACTTCATAGAAAATATATAAACTAATGGTATATAAATTACCAGATTACTGGAAACTTAATAAAAAACGTAGATATCAAATTTACTGCTCACGACGTGTTTCTGTTATAGTCTTCATCATGTACGCTTATAGTCAAAATATTGGAAAGTTAAATAATTTAAAGTCTTTGGAAGCAAGAAAATTAAAGAGCCTTAAGACGATAGCCAAAATCGGCTAAGGTTACTAATGCCTTGGGTGCATAATTTTAGTTTTAATAATAATATACATGATTTGATTACTGTAAATTCCAATAATAAACATATATAATAACTCACGTTAGTGCCGAAATTATCAATTTTCTGAAAAAGACGTTTTAGTCTGTTCATTTTATGCTGACTGCTATCGTTCTAATGTTTGTTTTACATTTATTCTATGCGATGTTATCTTAACTAGACGACTGATTTAAAGGAATGTTTACTCTAGAACTATATTGTATTGTTTATTTCTGCTTATTGAAGTCTGTCCGACATTTATTTGTTTAGTAGAACAGTATAAACGTCCCAGTTTATAACAGGCTTACAATTCTATCTGTAAATCAGCAATCCGTACAAACATAAACACAGCATAATGACATTTTCAGATTTAATAACACCAAAGTCTTTAAAATTCAAACATTTGTTACTAAGTTATTTTCTGTGTTTACCAGTAGCCATCAGGCGTCAATGTATGTAAATAAGACCATTAAAATGAATGCTGTTTTGTAACTGTAAGATTTAGCAAGTTTTATGATAATAAACTATTGTACAGTGTATTAATGTCAGATTTTACTACATTATTCTAAGCGAAGGACAGAAATACAATATACTGATTTATCAGGCACTGATTCTATTTGAGCAGTCAAATTGTTTTGACTGGATAATTATTTATTATATATACGGTCACTGCCCTATAAATAGTTTTTCTGGTAACAGATTCATGTTGGGTGACGATGAGAACGGTAACTGCTTAAGCTGAAGTCACAGAGTACAACATTGAAAACGATTAGACCGTCGCTTGTTTCTGTTATTTTCAGATAACTTGGCAGTTGTTTTGAACATTTTGGCATTGCAGGATAAGCCCAGTATACGTCCATTGTCGGAAAATAAAGAAAATTGCTGCAAAGCAGAGCAGAAATCTGTTTCTAAAGCTCGTACAAATAAATTTTATATATTCCCACAATATACGTATATTGTCTTTGTAGGGATACAATAAGATCCTTGAAACTATATGTATCAAGCCAATTAATCTACTCTGATGTAGATTGCACAGATATTATCTCTACATTGTAGTTTTATAGACAGTATGATTTTTATGACATAATCTGAGTTATCTATGATGTTGTATGGACAGTTGAATGACTTGTTAATGATGATTTTTTTTCAATGGTAGCATGTAGATGCGAGCATTGTTGTTATATGACTATACACTAAACAATTATTACAATAATCATTACCTTTAATATTATTACAATGTATATTTTATTTAAAATCAACTAATACTTCACATTTATATACATTAAATTTAAGAAGTTATTGAAAAGATTTGTGTCCCTCATTCAAAGATTATGTTAGTTGTGATTGGCTTAAGGCTTCACAAATTGAATAAAATTACTGATGAAATTTCATGAATTTTCTTTACCAATGGAATCGGTCCACATGTTCCATATTGTAAGAAAATAGTTCGTTCTTGTTATGCATAGAGTACAATGTTGAAAACTTATGTCTTAGCCTAAGTGTTACTCTTATTCTTTTTGCAGAAATTTTAAATTATTTGATATACTATGCAACATGGGTAATGTTGAAGGTGGATATCAGAAGATAATGAATATTGTTGACAGATACTATTAAATTTAATTAACCGTAAATCTTACTCGAGAATAACATAACATATATTTTTGGCCACTCTCTAAGTTTTAGACAAAATAAATAAGCAACTGCTGATTATCATTTTGAAAAGAAAGCTTAAATAGTGATGGTGAATAATTCCATCAACATCAGCAAAACGATCAACTACTTCTCACGTCAAATAATTGAACGCACAAAAGACTATGAAATATTGCGTTGGAAATTGACTTGAGATAGGCACAACAATATGGCGGGCGTAAACCGGTTAAGGGATTCCCTACAATTCCCCTCTAATAATTGGATTTCCGACGGCAGTACAGATATGGATGTTTGTCGAAACTTCCAATACTATTTTAGGTTTATCATGACGGTCAGCTTTGTTGGTGTAGGATATTCAAGTAACAGGAGAAAATTGGTGGCCCTCTGTAAGTTATACTGCCACATTTCATCACACTTCCTCGCTGACAGAACAATTAATATAGACATATCCTATTGCGTCGTGCGCACTAAATTTGATATCTACGTTTTCATTAATATTCCTATATGTAAAGCCAAGTTTAATTTTGCTATGGCATCTATTCTCGCCATTGAATATGTGCTTAGTAATAGCATATTTTCTCACCTCTGTCTTTTCCTGTTTGTAGACTGGAAATCGTCACCAACAACATACAAGCAATATGTAAAATAGTAAGACCTGTAAAAATATATATATGTGATGTAATTACCAATGTAAATATAATATGTAAAACGGTCAGACCTGTAAAAACCATATCTGTGATGTATTTGACAATGTAAAAATAATCTGTAAAACAGTCAGACCCGTAAACACAAATGATATATATAGCCAACAACATACAGACAACTTGTAAAAAAGGGTAATAACAAAATTATCGAACTCCGAACAATCTTACAAAGGGAAAGTCAAAACTCATAAGTATATAAACAGACAAAATCAGTCAACAACCGGAAAACTGTGGAAATCGTAATGACCCTGACTTTGTACAGGCATTTCTAAAGAAATGGTGGGTTGAATCAGATTTTAAAGCGCCAAACCTTCCGCTTTCATTTAGACATTGAAAAAAAAAGTACTGGTATATACAGTGCAATCAACAACATGCAGATCATCGAGCAAACAATCAACATGTAAAATAATTATATGTACTGTGTAGTAAAATATAATTAAACGATCTGTAGGAGAGGCAAAGAAGTAAAAATAATTATATGTACTGTGTAGTAAAATATAATTAAACGATCTGTAGGACAGGCAAAGAAGTAAAAATAATTATATGTACTGTGTAGTAAAATATAATTAAACGATCTGTAGGACAGGCAAAGAAGTAAAAATAATTATATGTACTGTGTAGTAAAATATAATTAAACGATCTGTAGGACAGGCAAAGAAGTAAAAATAATTATATGTACTGTGTAGTAAAATATAATTAAACGATCTGTAGGACAGGCAAAGAAGTAAAAATAATTATATGTACTGTGTAGTAAAATATAATTAAACGATCTGTAGGACAGGCAAAGAAGTAAAAATAATTATATGTACTGTGTAGTAAAATATAATTAAACGATCTGTAGGACAGGCAAAGAAGTAAAAATAATTATATGTACTGTGTAGTAAAATATAATTAAACGATCTGTAGGACAGGCAAAGAAGTAAAAATAATTATATGTACTGTGTAGTAAAATATAATTAAACGATCTGTAGGACAGGCAAAGAAGTAAAAATAATTATATGTACTGTGTAGTAAAATATAATTAAACGATCTGTAGGACAGGCAAAGAAGTAAAAATAATTATATGTACTGTGTAGTAAAATATAATTAAACGATCTGTAGGACAGGCAAAGAAGTAAAAATAATTATATGTACTGTGTAGTAAAATATAATTAAACGATCTGTAGGACAGGCAAAGAAGTAAAAATAATTATATGTACTGTGTAGTAAAATATAATTAAACGATCTGTAGGACAGGCAAAGAAGTAAAAATAATTATATGTACTGTGTAGTAAAATATAATTAAACGATCTGTAGGACAGGCAAAGAAGTAAAAATAATTATATGTACTGTGTAGTAAAATATAATTAAACGATCTGTAGGACAGGCAAAGAAGTAAAAATAATTATATGTACTGTGTAGTAAAATATAATTAAACGATCTGTAGGACAGGCAAAGAAGTAAAAATAATTATATGTACTGTGTAGTAAAATATAATTAAACGATCTGTAGGACAGGCAAAGAAGTAAAAATAATTATATGTACTGTGTAGTAAAATATAATTAAACGATCTGTAGGACAGGCAAAGAAGTAAAAATAATTATAAGTTTATGGTTAGTGCTATAGTGTTTAACACCACTTTCAACAATATTTCAGTTATATCGTGGCAGTCAGTTTTATTGGTGGAGGAAACCGGATGACCCGGAGAAAACCACAGACCTGTCGCAAGTCACTGAAAAACTTTATCACATAATGTTGTATTTAGTGCACCTCGCGTGAGCGGGATTCGAATTCACAACTTCAGTGGTGATAGACATGTAAATTCAACTACCATACGATCACGCCCACGATGAACCCAAAAATAATTATATGTATTCTGTAGCAAACAGCAATCTGTAGACCATATTAATAATCTTATGTACATTGGAACCAACAACATGCACAAACAATAAGAAAAGCTTAAAGGATAACAAGGGTGTAATCACAAGTCGTATATCGAAAAGATAACAAGGGTGTAATCACAAGTCGTATATCGAAAAGATAACAAGGGGGTAATCACAAGTCGTATATCGAAAAGATAACAAGGGTGTAATCACAAGTCGTATATCGAAAAGATAACAAGGGGGTAATCACAAGTCGCATATCGAAAAGATAACAAGGGTGTAATCACAAGTCGTATATCGAAAAGATAACAAGGGGGTAATCACAAGTCGTATATCGAAAAGATAACAAGGGGGTAATCACAAGTCGTATATCGAAAAGATAACAAGGGGGTAATCACAAGTCGTATATCGAAAAGATAACAAAGGGGTAATCACAAGTCGTATATCGAAAAGATAACAAGGGGGTAATCACAAGTCGTATATCGAAAAGATAACAAAGGGGTAATCGCAAGTCGTATATCGAAAAGATAACAAGGCGGTAATCACAAGTCGTATATCGAAAAAGAACAGAGAAAATAATGGACAAAGGAAAGGGGACAAAGCAACCAATTGTCCACAAAACGCAACATACAAACATACAAATAAATCTAAAAAATATAGTTAACGTAAAACAAAAGGACTATGCTTGTTGTCGTAAAACCAATACGAAGTAAACCTTATAAATATTCATTAATGCATGCTCTTTTATGCTCATTAATATATGCTCTTCTCTGAGCTCATTGATATATGTTGTTTTATGCTCATTAATCTCATTTGTGCTTATTAATATATGATCTTTTATGCTCATTAATATATGCTCTTTCACGCATGGACAGTAGATAGTTATATTCTTCCTAATAAAACCTATAGAGAAATTCAGATATGTTATTCTGGTGATTTTTGTCATATAATCACAAGTTAGTTATTACACAAACTATGTAATAATGATGATAATGTTAATTTGATAATACACTTTTGCTTTATCACATACATTTAACATGGGGAAAAAACCTGTCTTCTACATTATAGTATACTACCCCTCACTTGATTACTGCAGTGTTTTCTATTTTATCAGAACTATATTTTACCCGTCACTTGATTACTGCAGTGTTTTTTATTTTATCAGAACTATATTTTCCATCTGGTGAAAGCACTGTCATCGACACTCCTTGATTGTAATGGCAAACATGAGAATTTACCGCTATTTATCATTTGTTATAAAAGATAAGAAGCAATCGAATGATATACGATATATCTCTAGGAATGCTAACAGCTTATCAGAAAATTAGGTTCCAGTTTAAATCGACGATTGCTATTCAAGCAGCACACTGAAATGGATCATTAATTTACTGTATTAGATCTCTACAACATAATTGTGTAATTAACTAAAGAATCGTGTAAGCTAAGAGACATTATATATAAAATTAGACTTTAGTATCATTACCCATTGCTGCCGTTATATCTAGACATTTGTACTTTAGCCGGAATTATTACGTGTTTAACGTCCATTGTATTTCTGCATTTTGAAAAATTCATGTAAAATGACAGATTGAGACTATATAACATCTTAATATTTTATTTAATGTACTATATTGTCTACTTGTGATTTCTTATTTCTTTGATCTTATATTCATTGATACATTGTGATATTCAGGCTTATAATGAAAACAAATCAAGACGTCTATATGTATTCGTGTTATGATGTAACATATCCAAAAACAAATCAATAAAGGCCTATTAGAAGAGTATGGACATATTTGAAATATATATATAACATGGCCCAGAAGTTAGGGGTTCGGTGCTTGGTATAATATGTTCAATATCTGGTCGGTGAACGATAAACAGTTGTAATTTGTTTCCAGTGTCGGTGAGGTTCCTCAATCTTTAGTCTTCTGTGTAATGTTTTGTAGATCATTTGTCTTTTTGTCTTTTTTTTGCCATTTTATTATCTGTCCTTCATCGAATTACGACTTCTGATTATCCCCTTAGGGTCTTCAAACGTTTCTTTAAGTACACTTTGCTTAATTTGTAATACAGCTATTGTGCAATGACCACTTGCAAAATCCACAATGTTGTACGATATCTAATTCAGAACATCGAACATCCAAGTCAGTGGTAAAACAGCTGATCAATGATCAGGATACAAAGTAAACAACAACAAAAGCTACAACAAACAATCAAAGGGTCAAAAACTCGGACACCACTAACTCAGGGGTGTTTTCCGTTATCGCATTCGACACAGAAAAAAGCATGTTCCTGCCGTATTCCTCTGTTTATGAAACAAGTCGTGTCACCTTTCCGTATAATAGAAATTACAACAGTATTCAGACTATTGTTTATAATGTCGTCTTCATCAGAGTTGCTTCTTTTGTATGCTCTGTTGGCTTTGCTTGCTTGGTGTACAGGACATCAAATACGATTTTTGTGTACTTTGTTATTCATTTTTACTCTTGTTTTAGGATTATATATTAGTATTTTTACTCTTGTTTTAGGATTATATATTAGTATTTTTACTCTTGTTTTAGGTTTATATATTAGTATTTTTACTCTTGTTTTAGGATTATATATTAGTATTTTTACTCTTGTTTTAGGATTATATAATAGTATTTTTACTCTTGTTTTAGGATTATATATTAGTATTTTTACTCTTGTTTTAGGATTATATATTAGTATTTTTACTCTTGTTTTAGGATTATATATTAGTATTTTTACTCTTGTTTTAGGATTATATATTAGTATTTTTACTCTTGTTTTAGGATTATATAATAGTATTTTTACTCTTGTTTTAGGATTATATATTAGTATTTTTACTCTTGTTTTAGGATTATATAATAGTATTTTTACTCTTGTTTTAGGATTATATAATAGTATTTTTACTCTTGTTTTAGGATTATATAATAGTATTTTTACTCTTGTTTTAGGATTATATATTAGTATTTTCACTCTTGTTTTAGGATTATATATTAGTATTTTTACTCTTGTTTTAGGATTATATTATAGTATTTTTACTCTTGTTTTAGGATTATATATTAGTATTTTTACTCTTGATTTAGGATTATATATTAGTATTTTTACTCTTGTTTTAGGATTATATAATAGTATTTTTACTCTTGTTTTAGGATTATATATTAGTATTTTTACTCTTGTTTTAGGATTATATAATAGTATTTTTACTCTTGTTTTAGGATTATATATTAGTATTTTTACTCTTGTTTTAGGATTATATAATAGTATTTTTACTCTTGTTTTAGGATTATATATTAGTATTTTTACTCTTGTTTTAGGATTATATATTAGTATTTTTACTCTTGTTTTAGGATTATATATTAGTATTTTTACTCTTGTTTTAGGATTATATATTAGTATTTTTACTCTTGTTTTAGGATTATATAATAGTATTTTTACTCTTGTTTTAGGATTATATATTAGTATTTTTACTCTTGTTTTAGGATTATATAATAGTATTTTTACTCTTGTTTTAGGATTATATATTAGTATTTTTACTCTTGTTTTAGGATTATATATTAGTATTTTTACTCTTGTTTTAGGATTATATAATAGTATTTTTACTCTTGTTTTAGGATTATATATTAGTATTTTTACTCTTGTTTTAGGATTATATAATAGTATTTTTACTCTTGTTTTAGGATTATATATTAGTATTTTGACTTGTTTTAGGATTATATATTAGTATTTTTACTCTTGTTTTAGGATTATATAATAGTATTTTTACTCTTGTTTTAGGATTATATATTAGTATTTTTACTCTTGTTTTAGGATTATATAATAGTATTTTTACTCTTGTTTTAGGATTATATATTAGTATTTTGACTTGTTTTAGGATTATATATTAGTATTTTGACTCTTGTTTTAGGATTATATATTACTAGCTTCTTATCATTTGTTTTTATTCATTTATTCATTTTTTTTTTAATATAATACAGTACTTTTATCGTCTAACTTTTTGTACATCAATCATATTATTTTTTATACTCCGTACTTTTGACATCTGACTTATTGGGCTCTCGTCCATTCTGTTGATTTATGAATATCATTTTTTCTAAAATAAGACTACCTTAGAAAATACAAAATGAACTTACAACTTATAATATACAAACAGTTTAAATACAAACAAACGGTATGAATAACAAATGTAGACAATCAAAACTGCCACTGAAGAAACAAATGTAACAATATACACTTATTGACTGGGTATGAGGGTAATACTTTTGTAATGTTTTATTTTCTACGCTTGTAATACGACATTTTGTGATTTTGTCATGGTGGTCGTGATCGTATGGTAGTTGGATTAACAACTACATATGCAATCAGTGTCTATCATCACTAAAGTAGTGAGTTCGAATCCCACTCATGGCGAGGTGTACTCGATACAACATTATGTAATAAAGTTTGTCAATGACTTGCGGCAGTTCGGTGGTTTTCTCCGGGTATTCCGGTTTCCTCCACCAATAAAACTGACCTCTGTGCATTTTTATACTTGTTATGTAACCTTTTAAACTTTTATATTTCTGTTATACGATCACATTATTGTCATGTATGTGTTGTATTCATGAGTGTTATACAAATGTTTTACTCGGGTTTTTTCACTTTTTGTGTACTTTTGTCACTTTACATTTTATACTTCTATGTTTCTGTTATGTATGACTTTTTGTACCTTGGTGTACTTGTAACGTGTAACCTCTTTTGCTCTCCTGATATACCATCAAATGCTTGTCATTCATTTGTTGTATATAATTTATATAACTCGTATTATATAATAGAGCACTACAATTTTATCATCCATCATAATTATGATTAAACTCTATACTCTTGACATCTGACTTATTGGGCTCTCGTCCATTTAGTTGATTTATGAATAACATTTTTTTCCAAGATAAGATTACCTTGGAATATACAAAATGATATTACAACTTATAATTATGACATACACTCAGATTACGTCTTGTGATTTCCTCTTTGATATCTTCAGACTTTTCTTATTTACAAACAAACGATATCAACAACAAATGCTATCAATCAGAAATGCCACTGAAGAAAAAAAATGTAAAAATTATCATATGACAGGAAATAAAGAAATATTTAATGTAAACAAGATAATTGTATCAATCAGAGAATGGAAATTTATAAATAAATAAATCTTAGATATTATAGAAGGGGCAATCAAAAACCCTACAGCTGATAGTATCTGAAACTGACAATACTGAAAACAACAAAAGGTAGCGATATTTTATGATATCAAAATGTTAACCAAGAAAATAAGCCAAAGACATTTTGCAATATCAAAGGGGAGACCAGCAACCAAGCTCAACGATATTCTTCTATTGTCAAAGAAATAATCAAGAGGAAAATATAACGTCATTCAACAATGTTAAAGCAGTGACAAAGAACAAAATCAAAGACATTCTGCATTACCAAATCGGAGACCAACAACAAAAGCCAACAATTTCCTACCATTATCAAATGTGTTGAATATGTAGTTAAAAGGTAGATATATAATTTAGTGCACACGACCCGTTTCTGGAATAAGCTTCGTCAGGTACGCTCTAAGTAAAAAGATCACAAGAACACCAAAGGGCCTAAACATGATATCCTAAATCGACTAAGGTCACCTATGACTGAGGGAGGAGAACCTTTTACATTACTTAAGAACATCAAATTTCAAAAATGAATATATCAATTAAACCACGTATGTGTCGAAACACTGATCAAAAGGCGACCGATATATTTGAAGAATAATAGTGCTTTAGCAGAGGTATCGACCCAGTGATATTAATAAAAACATACATATCTGATTTAGTGCGTACGACCCGGTTCTGGAATAATCTCCATTAAATTGTGCAAAGGATGTTCAAATGATACTTCATGGTGGTCAGTTTCATTGTTTATGACACAAGAGAACACAGAGAAAACCACTGGATACCCTAAGTTTAAACTTTATCAAATAAGGTTGAGACGAGTACATCTCTGCACTGCCAATCAGTATTATCAATGGAAGAGGAAAATGGAAAATCTAAATCTTTTCTGGTAAGAAGGAGTACCAAAGAATAAAAATCAAAGATACTATGCAACATAAAAGGGGTTACAAGGAACAAATATCAAAGATTCAGCAATGTCATTGAAGAGATTTTTCCAGAATAAATATCAAAGGCATTTTATAATATTATACCTTTAACCAGGACCGAAAATTAAAGACATTCTACAATTTCAAAGTGGTAAAAAAAAATCAAAGATATTCCTAGATATCAAACAGATAGGCATGAATTATCCTACCACGCAATTATGACCAATAAAAAAGTTATAATTCTGAACTTGCCAAATTGTGTATTAAAATGAAAAACACAAAAAAAAACCTAATGTCGGAAAAGTTACAAAATCCAAGCGAACAATGGTAAGCAGAGTAAAATATCGATACCTCTAACACAATAATGGTAGGCAGAGTAAAATATCGATACCTCTAACACAATAATGGTAGGCAGAGTAAAATATCGATACCTCTAACACAATAATGGTAGGCAGAGTAAAATATCGATACCTCTAACACAATAATGATAAGCAGAGTAAAATATCGATACCTCTAACACAATAATGGTAGGCAGAGTAAAATATCGATACCTCTAACACAATAATGGTAGGCAGAGTAAAATATCGATACCTCTAACACAATAATGGTAGGCAGAGTAAAATATCGATACCTCTAACACAATAATGGTAGGCAGAGTAAAATATCGATACCTCTAACACAATAATGGTAGGCAGAGTAAAATATCGATACCTCTAACACAATAATGCAAGAACTAACATAGTTTGGAAAGTATTTTTCTACACGTGTGATTCCAGTGTTGATATAAAAGGTCGAATAAGAATGGAACCAAATGGCAACATTCATGTGTGTTTACAAACTTGTAACAATGTGATCATTGACGGCAAATAAAGAGATACAATAAACATCAGCTTAACTACGGGTATTCACTGATCCTTCATCAGCTTAACTACGGGTATTCACTGATCCTTCATCAGCTTAACTACGGGTATTCACTGATCCTTCATCAGCTTAACTACGGGTATTCACTGATCCTTCATCAACTTAACTACGGGTATTCACTGATCCTTCGCCAGCTTAACTACGGGTGTTCACTGATCCTTCATCAGCTTAACTACGGGTATTCACTGATCTTTCATCAGCTTAACTACGGGTATTCACTGATCCTTCGTCAGCTTAACTACGGGTGTTCACTGATCCTTCATCAGCTTAACTACGGGTATTCACTGATCCTTCATCAGCTTAACTACGGGTATTCACTGATCCTTCATCAGCTTAACTACGGGTATTCACTGATCCTTCATCAGTTTAACTACGGGTATTCACTGATCCTTCATCAGCTTAACTAAGTGTATTCACTGATCCTTCATCAGCTTAATTACGGGTATTCACTGATCCTTCATCAGCTTAACTACGGGTATTCACTGATCCTTCATCAGCTTAACTACGGGTATTCACTGATCCTTCATCAGTTTAACTACGGGTATTCACTGATCCTTCATCAGCTTAACTACGGGTATTCACTGATCCTTCATCAGTTTAACTACGGGTATGCACTGATCCTTCATCAGTTTAACTACGGGTATTCACTGATCCTTCATCAGTTTAACTACGGGTATTCACTGATCCTTCATCAGTTTAACTACGGGTATTCACTGATACTTCATCATCAGTTTAACTAAGGGTATTCACTGATCCTTCATCAGTTTAACTACGGGTATTCACTGATCCTTCATCAGTTTAACTACGGGTATTCACTGATCCTTCATCAGTTTAGCTAAGGGTATTCACTGATCCTTCATCAGTTTAACTACGGGTATTCACTGATCCTTCATCAATTTAACTAAGGGTATTCACTGATCCTTCATCAGGTTAACTACGGGTATTCACTGATCCTTCATCAGCTTAACTAATGGTATTCACTGATCCTTCATCAGTTTAACTACGGGTATTCACTGATCCTTCATCAGTTTAACTAAGGGTATTCACTGATCCTTCATTAGTTTAACTACGGGTATTCACTGATTCTTCATCAGTTTAACTAAGGGTATTCACTGATCCTTCATCAGTTTAACTACGGGTGTTCACTGATCCTTCATCAGTTTAACTACGGGTATTCACTGATCCTTCATCAGTTTAACTACGGGTATTCACTGATCCTTCATCAGTTTAACTACAGGTATTCACTGATCCTTCATCAGTTTAACTACGGGTATTCACTGATCCTTCCATTTCTATTGTCCTTGTTCGATCGTTTTTGTCGTCGTGTGGGGTCTGCTTGAGTGGAATCGAATCTGTACATTTGTATATATTGCTTTACTATATCTGCATTTCCGTTAGAGATCGAATTATGAAGAGAGGAAGGGTTGTGGTCCGTCCATTTAACCGGTTTAACCCCGACACATTGTTTAGCCTGTTCAAAGGTAGTTGTTAGATTTCCATCGGCAAATATCGTGGTCTTTCTTGTGTTCAGCGATAAAAGGTGAAAGTTGTTTTTCGCATTGTTGATATTGGTTGATTTTTCTTAATAACACTGTCAAAACTTTCCTTTCATAATCAACCTGTAAACAACGTCGATAGCTCTCGCCTGTCCTACAATCCTTCTCTCAGTCGTGAAGTAAAAGTACTTATAAATTTACATCGATGTTGTCGTATTAAATCTATTCTAATATGTGTTTTATGAAGGCGTATGAAATATAAATAACAGAATTAGCCTTAATTAAAATGATAAAAATCTTGTGTAAAAAAGGAATAAAGTTTTCATTAGTAAACCTTCATCATAATCTACCGTTCATGAAGACAGCCAATCAAATAAAACCTCATTTAGAAAATCCAGAATTAACAATTAATATTTTTGTTGCCCTTAATTTGTCTCAATATTGTTTTTTCCTCATTTATTTCACATGTAATGTCGAATCCTTTAGATACCTGGCATCATTTCATATCTAAAAAATTGAAAATTTAGAAGTAATAACTCATATGTATTGATCACATAGATTGTCTGTCTGATATTAGTACACAGAGGTTTCATTTCGTCACTCGAGTTTAAAATTTCAAAGTTGAGTATTGGAAGCAAAGATGTTGAATTAAAATTTAACCAGTTAAATATACAGAGAATGAAGCAATATATCTGTGATTTGTTATCTTTACTGACTTCTACAAATATAACCAAATAAAGTTAACAGGAATTGATTTGCGCTGAAATTAAAGAAATACGTGTAATATATCACAATGAGAGAATTATTAATAAAATCTGATTACATGTGATGGCAGGAACGCAAGTAAATTAAAATTGATACAATTACAAATGTTAAAGCTATTGGTGATTTTATCACATTTGTTAAAAATCTAATTAATATTAAAACTTATTTTCTTTTCTCTCAGGCATAGGTGACCTCAACCGAGTTTTGGCTATCCTCTTTAGGCCTTTTGATTATTTGGCGTTTTAATCTTTTGGCTATGAAGAAAATCTTGAATGGTATTCAGAAGCCATAAATAGAAGAAGACAGACAATGTAATGGCCAAAAGAAAAAGGACCAACAATCATATAAAATACACATAAAACTAAAGATTAAGCAATACGAACTCCACAAAAAGGAGTGAACTCATGTACTCCGTAAGCGTAAGCTGCAATGTTACGCTAATAGTACCTGGTAGTAAACCATGACTGAGGAATGTTATTACAGAAATGCATCGTGCACACTAAAGTAAATATCTACATTTTTAAGAAATGCTTGAAGATACGAAATGGTTATTCAGAAGAAGAAGAGACAATACAGTGATCAAAAGGTAAAGAACAAGAACAGACAATACAGTGATCAAAAGGTAAAGAACAAGAACAGACAATACAGTGATCAAAAGGTAAAGAACAAGAACAGACAATACAGTGATCAAAAGGTAAAGAAGAAGAACAGACAATACAGTGATCAAAAGGTAAAGAAGAAGAACAGACAATACAGTGATCAAAAGGTAAAGAACAAGAACAGACAATACAGTGATCAAAAGGTAAAGAAGAAGAACAGACAATACAGTGATCAAAAGGTAAAGAAGAAGAACAGACAATACAGTGATCAAAAGGTAAAGAACAAGAACAGACAATACAGTGATCAAAAGGTAAAGAAGAAGAACAGACAATACAGTGATCAAAAGGTAAAGAAGAAGAACAGACAATACAGTGATCAAAAGGTAAAGAAGAAGAACAGACAATACAGTGATCAAAAGGTAAAGATGAAGAACAGACAATACAGTGGTCAAAAGGTAAAGAAGAAAAGACAATACAGTGATCAAAAGGTAAAGATGAAGAACAGACAATACAGTGATCAAAAGGTAAAGAAGAAGAACAGACAATACAGTGATCAAAAGGTAAAGAAGAAGAAGAGACAATACAGTGATCAAAAGGTAAAGAAGAAGAAGAGACAATACAGTGATCAAAAGGTAAAGAAGAAGAAGAGACAATACAGTGATCAAAAGGTAAAGATGAAGAACAGACAATACAGTGATCAAAAGGTAAAGAAGAAGAACAGACAATACAGTGATCAAAAGGTAAAGAAGAAGAAGAGACAATACAGTGATCAAAAGGTAAAGAAGAAGAACAGACAATACAGTGATCAAAAGGTAAAGAAGAAGAAGAGACAATACAGTGATCAAAAGGTAAAGAAGAAGAAGAGACAATACAGTGATCAAAAGGTAAAGAAGAAGAAGAGACAATACAGTGATCAAAAGGTAAAGAAGAAGAACAGACAATACAGTGATCAAAAGGTAAAGAACAAGAAGAGACAATACAGTGATCAAAAGGTAAAGAAGAAGAAGAGACAATACAGTGATCAAAAGGTAAAGAAGAAGAAGAGACAATACAGTGATCAAAAGGTAAAGAACAAGAACAGACAATACAGTGATCAAAAGGTAAAGAAGAAGAACAGACAATACAGTGATCAAAAGGTAAAGAAGAAGAACAGACAATACAGTGATCAAAAGGTAAAGAAGAAGAACAGACAATACAGTGATCAAAAGGTAAAGAAGAAGAACAGACAATACAGTGATCAAAAGGTAAAGAACAAGAACAGACAATACAGTGATCAAAAGGTAAAGAAGAAGAACAGACAATACAGTGATCAAAAGGTAAAGAAGAAGAACAGACAATACAGTGATCAAAAGGTAAAGAAGAAGAACAGACAATACAGTGATCAAAAGGTAAAGAAGAAGAAGAGACAATACAGTGATCAAAAGGTAAAGATGAAGAACAGACAATACAGTGATCAAAAGGTAAAGAAGAAGAAGAGACAATACAGTGATCAAAAGGTAAAGAAGAAGAAGAGACAATACAGTGATCAAAAGGTAAAGATGAAGAAGAGACAATACAGTGATCAAAAGGTAAAGAAGAAGAAGAGACAATACAGTGATCAAAAGGTAAAGAAGAAGAAGAGACAATACAGTGATCAAAAGGTAAAGAAGAAGAACAGACAATACAGTGATCAAAAGGTAAAGAAGAAGAAGAGACAATACAGTGATCAAAAGGTAAAGAAGAAGAAGAGACAATACAGTGATCAAAAGGTAAAGAAGAAGAAGAGACAATACAGTGATCAAAAGGTAAAGAAGAAGAACAGACAATACAGTGATCAAAAGGTAAAGAACAAGAAGAGACAATACAGTGATCAAAAGGTAAAGAAGAAGAAGAGACAATACAGTGATCAAAAGGTAAAGAAGAAGAAGAGACAATACAGTGATCAAAAGGTAAAGAAGAAGAACAGACAATACAGTGATCAAAAGGTAAAGAAGAAGAAGAGACAATACAGTGATCAAAAGGTAAAGAAGAAGAACAGACAATACAGTGATCAAAAGGTAAAGAACAAGAAGAGACAATACAGTGATCAAAAGGTAAAGAAGAAGAAGAGACAATACAGTGATCAAAAGGTAAAGAAGAAGAAGAGACAATACAGTGATCAAAAGGTAAAGAACAAGAACAGACAATACAGTGATCAAAAGGTAAAGAAGAAGAACAGACAATACAGTGATCAAAAGGTAAAGAAGAAGAACAGACAATACAGTGATCAAAAGGTAAAGAAGAAGAACAGACAATACAGTGATCAAAAGGTAAAGAAGAAGAACAGACAATACAGTGATCAAAAGGTAAAGAACAAGAACAGACAATACAGTGATCAAAAGGTAAAGAAGAAGAACAGACAATACAGTGATCAAAAGGTAAAGAAGAAGAACAGACAATACAGTGATCAAAAGGTAAAGAAGAAGAACAGACAATACAGTGATCAAAAGGTAAAGAAGAAGAAGAGACAATACAGTGATCAAAAGGTAAAGATGAAGAACAGACAATACAGTGATCAAAAGGTAAAGAAGAAGAAGAGACAATACAGTGATCAAAAGGTAAAGAAGAAGAAGAGACAATACAGTGATCAAAAGGTAAAGATGAAGAAGAGACAATACAGTGATCAAAAGGTAAAGAAGAAGAAGAGACAATACAGTGATCAAAAGGTAAAGAAGAAGAAGAGACAATACAGTGATCAAAAGGTAAAGAAGAAGAACAGACAATACAGTGATCAAAAGGTAAAGAAGAAGAAGAGACAATACAGTGATCAAAAGGTAAAGAAGAAGAAGAGACAATACAGTGATCAAAAGGTAAAGAAGAAGAAGAGACAATACAGTGATCAAAAGGTAAAGAAGAAGAACAGACAATACAGTGATCAAAAGGTAAAGAACAAGAAGAGACAATACAGTGATCAAAAGGTAAAGAAGAAGAAGAGACAATACAGTGATCAAAAGGTAAAGAAGAAGAAGAGACAATACAGTGATCAAAAGGTAAAGAAGAAGGACAAGCAATACAGTGATCAAAAGGTAAAGAAGAAGAAGAGACAATACAGTGATCAAAAGGTAACGAAGAAGAAGAGACAATACAGTGATCAAAAGGTAAAGAAGAAGAAGAGACAATACAGTGATCAAAAGGTAAAGAAGAAGAAGAGACAATACAGTGATCAAAAGGTAAAGAAGAAGAAGAGACAATACAGTGATCAAAAGGTAAAGAAGAAGAACAGACAATACAGTGATCAAAAGGTAAAGAACAAGAAGAGACAATACAGTGATCAAAAGGTAAAGAAGAAGAAGAGACAATACAGTGATCAAAAGGTAAAGAAGAAGAAGAGACAATACAGTGATCAAAAGGTAAAGAAGAAGGACAAGCAATACAGTGATCAAAAGGTAAAGAAGAAGAAGAGACAATACAGTGATCAAAAGGTAAAGAAGAAGAAGAGACAATACAGTGATCAAAAGGTAAAGAAGAAGAAGAGACAATACAGTGATCAAAAGGTAAAGAAGAAGAACAGACAATACAGTGATCAAAAGGTAAAGAAGAAGAACAGACAATACAGTGATCAAAAGGTAAAGAAGAAGAACAGACAATACAGTGATCAAAAGGTAAAGAAGAAGAACAGACAATACAGTGATCAAAAGGTAAAGAAGAAGAACAGACAATACAGTGATCAAAAGGTAAAGAAGAAGAACAGACAATACAGTGATCAAAAGGTAAAGAAGAAGAAGAGACAATACAGTGATCAAAAGGTAAAGAAGAAGAAGAGACAATACAGTGATCAAAAGGTAAAGAAGAAGAACAGACAATACAGTGATCAAAAGGTAAAGAAGAAGAACAGACAATACAGTGATCAAAAGGTAAAGAAGAAGAACAGACAATACAGTGATCAAAAGGTAAAGAAGAAGAAGAGACAATACAGTGATCAAAAGGTAAAGAAGAAGGACAAGCAATACAGTGATCAAAAGGTAAAGAAGAAGAAGAGACAATACAGTGATCAAAAGGTAAAGAAGAAGAAGAGACAATACAGTGATCAAAAGGTAAAGAAGAAGAAGAGACAATACAGTGATCAAAAGGTAAAGAAGAAGAACAGACAATACAGTGATCAAAAGGTAAAGAAGAAGAACAGACAATACAGTGATCAAAAGGTAAAGAAGAAGAAGAGACAATACAGTGATCAAAAGGTAAAGAAGAAGAAGAGACAATACAGTGATCAAAAGGTAAAGAAGAAGAACAGACAATACAGTGATCAAAAGGTAAAGAAGAAGAACAGACAATACAGTGATCAAAAGGTAAAGAAGGAGAACAGACAATACAGTGATCAAAAGGTAAAGAAGAAGAAGAGACAATACAGTGATCAAAAGGTAAAGAAGAAGAAGAGACAATACAGTGATCAAAAGGTAAAGATGAAGAACAGACAATACAGTGATCAAAAGGTAAAGAAGAAGAAGAGACAATACAGTGATCAAAAGGTAAAGAAGAAGAAGAGACAATACAGTGATCAAAAGGTAAAGAAGAAGAAGAGACAATACAGTGATCAAAAGGTAAAGAAGAAGAAGAGACAATACAGTGATCAAAAGGTAAAGAAGAAGAAGAGACAATACAGTGATCAAAAGGTAAAGATGAAGAACAGACAATACAGTGATCAAAAGGTAAAGAAGAAGAAGAGACAATACAGTGATCAAAAGGTAAAGAAGAAGAAGAGACAATACAGTGATCAAAAGGTAAAGAAGAAGAACAGACAATACAGTGATCAAAAGGTAAAGAAGAAGAAGAGACAATACAGTGATCAAAAGGTAAAGAAGAAGAAGAGACAATACAGTGATCAAAAGGTAAAGATGAAGAAGAGACAATACAGTGATCAAAAGGTAAAGAAGAAGAACAGACAATACAGTGATCAAAAGGTAAAGAAGAAGAACAGACAATACAGTGATCAAAAGGTAAAGAAGAAGAACAGACAATACAGTGATCAAACGGTAAAGAAGAAGAAGAGACAATACAGTGATCAAAAGGTAAAGAAGAAAAACAGACAATACAGTGATCAAAAGGTAAAGAAGAAGAAGAGACAATACAGTGATCAAAAGGTAAAGAAGAAGAACAGACAATACAGTGATCAAAAGGTAAAGAAGAAGAAGAGACAATACAGTGATCAAAAGGTAAAGAAGAAGGACAAGCAATGATCTACAAAACACTACACAGATCTAACACCACTAAAAACCGAGGCAGAATTCAGTTATAAGATGTGTAATTGATAATAAAAGTAAAACTGAAGTAATTGCTTGTTTGTTTTATTGTTACTTATATTTAAATCCAATAAAGCGTTATTGACAGAGCAATTGATTTTACATTAACAATCTTTGTAATTACTAACAAACTAGCGGTTAATCCAACATTGTATTAATTATTTATAGAAAGACAAAGGTAAAATAATAATTAGTGGAGAATCTTACAAATTTTTCACAATCCAGATAGACAATCTAACACTGATGTAAACATAAAATCTAATATGTATGGGTCCATCCTCCATAAAATACAACACGTGAAAAGATGGACATTTGATTAATTTCCAAGGACTTTAGATACTTATTTGGCTTACGGAACGGTTGACTTTGAGTGTTCATGATGTAGGTTATTACAGAAACGCGTTGTGTTCACTCAATTAGATATCTACGTTTTTATTTCAGTGAACTCAGATAAAACATGGACATCTCACAATGAATGTGGTAAAGCTTGGCTACATCCTATTCTACTTGTGGTAAGATGAGCTAGCAATAGTGTGACTACAACATGTACAACGATATTTATAAGACGACAAATATTTCCTTATGTGATGGTTGATTGATTGATTGATTGTTGTTTAACGTCCAGCGAGCAATTTTTCAGCTATATTCAGGACGAGAACATTTAAAAATTTAAACGCCACGGGACTCGAAACAAGGAAAGATGATGGGTAGTGACGAATAATTTTGCCAGTGCAACAGGTCTCTTATGGACCACTCATCATGAGCATATTGCTCATACTGAGCTGTTACACTGGGTTCTTTAACGTGCGGAGAGGGTGGCAATCTCTCAACACGGAACCTCGGTTTTATTTACGTCTCATCCGCAGGACGGGCCTTATGTGATGGCCCTTCAATGCAAGACAAACAATAGTGTTCCCTTTGCAATACCAATGACATATCAAAAGACCAGAAATTACTACCCCAAACAAATTATGAGAGTAAGCAAGGTCAAATGCTCTGCAAATATAGGTTTAGGTTTGGAACGCCACTTTCAACAATATTTCAGTTATATCGTGACGGTCAGTTTTATTGGTGGAGGGAACCGGAGTACCAGGAGAAAACCACCGACATTTCGCAAGTCACTGACAAACTTAATCACATAATGTTTAATCGAGTATAGCTCGCCATGAACGGGATTCGAACTCACAACTTTAGTGGTGATTGACACTGATTGCGCAGGTAGTTGTAAATCCAACTACCATACGGTCATGACCAATATCCTGAATAGGGGCAAGACTGTAATATTACACGTGGCAAGATTCATACTTACATGCATATTATGTCTGCAAGTTGTAGTGATATGGATTTGACGTAATACTTGACTTATTCATACAACGATCATTAGACTATATTAGAATTATTTAGGTTAGAATCCCTGCATGTTGAAAACAAATCTTACATAATATTCTTACATAATGCTTACAGATATTGATAGAAACATAAATAGTATTGTTTTAGTTCTTATCATGTCTGTCATCTTCTTCAGAAGTCAATAATTGTAGAATAAGAAATATTTCATTAATATTAATATCGAGATCGATGTTGCACAAAGTTTGTTAAACCGATCCATAGATTGGGACACAGTAAAATAACGCTAATATTTAGCTGTTTGTTAGGTCATAATTAAGATTGCTATATAATTTCTTCTTTTATCATAAACAATGGTCTTGCAAACTAAACTTCAACTTCTTATCACACTAAATTGACGACTTAACTCGACAACCTATCAGCTATGATTTCTATTGAAATACATTCTGGAGTAAATTGACAAAAAATAGTGAAATAAAAATGAATTGTCCATAATAATACTCCCTGCCCTCAACCAATAATACCAACATAATACATATTGACCAAGCATCCAATGATGATACCCCCACACACAATACCTTTTTCCCTATTTGGTTCTTGATCAAACATTCAATAATGATACCCCCCCCCCCCCCCCCACACACACAATACCTTTTTCCCTATTTGGTTCTTGACCAAGCATCCAATAATGATACCCCCCCACACAATACCTTTTTCCCTATTTGGTTCTTGACCAAGCATCCAATGATGATACCCCCACACACAATACCTTTTTCCCTATTTGGTTCTTGATCAAACATTCAATAATGATACCCCCCCCCCCCCCCCCCACACACACAATACCTTTTTCCCTATTTGGTTCTTGACCAAGCATCCAATAATGATACCCCCCCACACAATACCTTTTTCCCTATTTGGTTCTTGACCAAGCATCCAATGATGATACCCCCCCCCCCCCACACAATACCTTTTTCCCTAATTGGTTCTTGACCAAGCATGCAATAATGATACCCCCCCCCCCCCCCCCCCCCCCCACACACACACACAATACCTTTTTCCCTGAGCAGATGAAAGAAAAAGTAATAAAGACCCATCACCCATCATAAAACCTTCTACCATTGAAAAAAAATAATAATAATGGCATAAACATTCATTCTCCACCACAATGCTTCTCCTCCTATGCAAAAACCCAATAATGGCATAAAGATCCATTGTCCTCAATAATACTTCTCCCCTCGATTTACAGCCAAGGAATGTCTAAAGACCTCTCCTTACAATAGCAACTAATAAACTAATAAGGATCCCATGAGTAGTCTAGCTACAGTGATAATGTATGGCAGCATTATTGCGCATTATTTTGTCTGTTTTGCTTAAATCATTTTCTACATTGTTTAAAATATGACTGAAAATTCTGAATAGCACTTTGATAAATGATGACATTATAATTCTCTGGTTTTTTTTATCAATGTATGTCTTCTTTAACAAACTTTACACCTGGTCTACAAAATATATGTGATAAAATGGTTTACCTTTCATGTATAGTAGTAATATCAGTCTATTTCATGAATGACAATATGAGTTAGTTCTCACCATTAGTAAATATTTAATAAATATTCCAATACTCTGTATAATTATCACAATACCAAATTTAAACTGTGTCATTCCAATAACATGCAGAATTTACACAGAAATATGTTATTTACACATTACTACAACTTTCTTAGAACTTATCAGAATATTCTAATTAATAATTAATTAAGTCTTACCTGAAGGGATAAGAATATTTTAATTATTAATTTACAGTGCTTACCTAGAGTATGTATAAGCACTTTTAGATTACTAATTATATAACGTTTACCTGGTTCATATAAGAATACTTTAATTAATAATTAATTAAGTTTTACCTGGTACGTATCAGAATATTTTAATTACTAATTAATTAAGTTTTACCTGGTCCATATAAGAATATTTTAATTACTAATTAATAACTCTTACCTGGTACTGTCATTGTAAGAAAGGGAATACATATAGTCCAAACACTGTAGATCCTATAGTAAACTCATGTCTATATGATATACACGTCAGACAACTGCTGCCAAAATCACATGGCATATAATGTATTTAGTTCTATTAACACGGAGATTAATCACTTCACTCTTAGTCGATGAACATCTATTTTTTTTTATATTTCAATATAACAACGAATCTTCATTTATATAATAAACTTATATACTTGATATCTAATAGAAAATTAAAGTTGTAACAAGCTTTCTGTGTTAACTATGTAGCATGTTATTATTGTAATATAGAATACAACATATATCATTTTATTAACTTCATAAAACACGGATTCTTCAATTAGGTTCATCCGTTACCCATTACTCTAAAATTACATTTTACAATTTTTTGTTCCGAATGTTTTCTCTTTCAACTATAAGAGAATATAAATTGATCATAGTATACATGTACAATAAGAAACAAAGCATAGAACATACAAGTTCAATAAACAACAAGAGGAAACATATAAAACATTAAAACCCACTGCTCCACCAATAAAATTGACCGCCACGATAGTACTGAAATATGTTGAAAGTTGCATTAAACACCATAACCCTACCCTCCTTGAAATTCACTGTACAATGAGAGGCGTCTTCATTATTTGAAATTGTCCTTTTTTTCATTTGGCTAAGTTTATAAAAACTCTCTATGTACCCATCCATTTTAAATCTGTGAAGCCCCGTCATGATAAATATGTGCGTCCCCTCTATGTGAAATATGAGTACTCATCCATGATCTATTTGTTTGTCTACTCCATAACACATCGGCGTACCCCTCGATGTTAAACATGTGTACCCCCATTATGATAATGTCGTGTACATGACAACTACATTTACCTTTTCATGATCAATTTGCAGGGGCAATGGGTAAAATTGGAAAAAATATAATTTTTTTGCGTAAAATCGCGATTTTTCACACGAAATACCCCAACAATTTTCGCGCCTCCCTTCGCAATTGGAAAAAATATGATTTTTTGGCGTAAAATCGTGATTTTTCACACGAAATACCCCAAAAATGTTCGCGCCTCCCTCCGCTCGACGCAATTCTTTTAAGTGCGCCCCCCCCCCCCCTAACTTGAAATGTTGGATCCGCCCCTGATTTGTGCATTCCCTTTGTGAAGGATATGTGTACCCCCTCCATGATAAATATGTGTACCCTTTTGTGACATATCTTTGTATTCTTCCATGAGAAATATGTGGACCACTCTATGATATATGTGTATACTCCATTCATAAGAAGACTCCGTACTTCTCCATGATAAATCTGTGTATCCCTCCATGACAAATGTGGATATCACTTAATGATATATATATGTACCCCTCCGTGCAAAATCTTTGTAGCATTCTATAGTAATCTGTGTCGTACTCGATTATAATATGTGTATCCCTCCAAGATAAATCTGTGTTTCTCTGTATGATAATGTATTGTGACATTCTGAACGCTGTTGACATGTAAGACGACTATTAGATGTCAGAGTGATGTATCTATAGACAGTAAGTATGTACTGTCGTTAGTTTATTCTACAATACAAATTATTGTATAATATTATAACAGTACCCTTCAGTCAAGTATTGTACAATTACATAGTAAGATTAATGCGCACACTGTTTCGTGCAATACTAATGAAATGTTCTCATTCCTTGTATTCTGTGGATCTTTTTATACTAATTGCTTGCGCTTCATTTCCAAAGCTCTGGCGACCAAGATTAGTCTGATGAACTATTTTAAAGCATTATATATATATGCTGTGAATTTTTGTCATATTTGCGTGTTTTTTCTTGTTTTGTTTTTTTGTTTTGTTTTTTGTTTGTGTTTTTTCTTGTTGTTGTTGTGTGTGTGTGTGTGTGTGTGTGTGTGTGTGTGTGTGTGTGTGTGTGTGTGTGTGTGTGTGTGTGTGTGTGTGTGTGTGTGTGTGTGTGTGTGTGTGTGTGTGTGTGTGTGTGTGTGTGTGTGTGTGTGTGTGTGTGTGTGTGTGTGTGTGTGTGTGTGTGTGTGTGTGTGTGTGTGTGTGTGTGTGTGTGTGTGTGTGTGTGTGTGTGTGTGTGTGTGTGTGTGTGTGTGTGTGTGTGTGTGTGTGTGTGTGTGTGTGTGTGTGTGTGTGTGTGTGTGTGTGTGTGTGTGTGTGTGTGTGTGTGTGTGTGTGTGTGTGTGTGTGTGTGTGTGTGTGTGTGTGTGTGTGTGTGTGTGTGTGTGTGTGTGTGTGTGTGTGTGTGTGTGTGTGTGTGTGTGTGTGTGTGTGTGTGTGCGTGCGTGCGTGTGTGCGTGTGTGCGTGCGTGCGTATGTGTGTGTGTGTGTGTGTGTGTGTGTGTGTGTGTGTGTGTGTGTGTGTGTGTGTGTGTGTGTGTGTGTGTGTGTGTGTGTGTGTGTGTGTGTGTGTGTGTGTGTGTGTGTGTGTGTGCGTGCGTGCGTGCGTGCGTGCGTGCGTGCGTGCGTGCGTGCGTGCGTGCGTGCGTGCGTGCGTGCGTGCGTGCGTGCGTGCGTGCGTGCGTGCGTGCGTGCGTGCGTGCGTGCGTGCGTGTGTGTGTGTGTGCAGGCATTGGAGTTCGGATCCCTTCATACAAATATGCATGTTAAATGTTCCATACTAGGTATTGTGAATATTCAATGCGATTTGCTAGTACTGTTCGATCTTAAACCAGATAGTTACGACGTTCTATACTCAGTATTGAATACTTAGTTACGATATATTAGCTTTACACTCGTTCGTCTCGATACTCGTGTTTAACTAACGCCATACATGTTACAGAGTTCTTTACTCATGATGGTTACCATGTTTAAATTCGTAATACCGCCTGGTAGTTATCAACGTTTTTTTTATCCCCGGCTTGAAAATTATAACAACTTTTGATTAGTTAAAACACCGGGTATTAAAACCTCATATTCCCGGGTGTAGCTAGGCCATATGACCGGGTGTAATTAGCCATTAACCAATCAAATGTTGTTATATTTTTCAAAAAGGGGATAATATGACGTCAAAGCTCGCGACGTTACACTCCAAAATCAAATTTAGTTAATCTTGGTTATATATTGAATAAAAAGCTGTTAATTTGATCAACTGATGGATTCTACCAAAAGTAGTACCCTACACCGTGTAAAAAAGACTCGAAACTTTCATATTTTTTACTTATTCTTTCCAAAAACAAAGAAAACGTCACTTTTACGTGGCCAGCTGGGATTCAATATGTCTTATTTTTTACTATAGCCGGGGATAAATTCGTTATTTAAGTTCCTATTCGTAGATATGGAGATTTTAGCACCCTTCAGTAGCCTGTACACCCTTTGGCTGCGCCTCAGGATGTACTTTGCTACTTCAGGGTGTTAAAATCTCCATATCTACGGATAGGAAATAAATAACTTATATTATCATACCTCATATATTGATTACCATAAATAGATTAATTTGATTGGACAATGGGTAAAAATCGGAACACGGGATCACATAAGACAAAAATCATATTCCGTGAAATAAAAATCATATTCCACCACTTCGGAAGTCTCGCGGGTTTTCCCGCCAGAGTTATCGTTCTTTGACAGGAAAACGTCAGAGGCACTCGGAACGCATCATTTGAAGGCGACCGTTACAATGTGGTTTTTAAATATCTGAAGCAACGTTCCAATGGACTTAAAATATGTTTACCAGCAGTATTTTACATACCGGTATATGTGTTTTCTTGGTTTCATTCGGTATAATAAAACATTTATAGCATGTGGGTACAGGAAATATGAAAATTTATTCACCCACGAGTATCATATTCCTCTCGGGTGTTGCCCTCGGGGAATATGATACTCTTGGGTGAATAAATGTTCATACTTCCCTCACCAGCATGCAATAAATGTATATTATTATACCTAGTATATTAATAACCATAAATAGATTAATTTGATTGGACAATCGGTAAAAATTAGAACACGAGATAACACAGGACAAAAATCATATTCCGTGAAATAAATATCATATTCCATCCCTTCGGAAGTCTCGCGGGTTTTCCTGTCAGAGCTATCGTTCTTTGACAGGAAAACGTCAGAGGCACTCGGAACGCATCACTTGCAAGCGATCGTTACAATGTTGTGGATGTGGTTTTTAAATGACTGAGACAACGTTCCAATGGACTTAAAATATTTTTGCTAGCAGTATTTTACATGTATGTGTTTTCTTGATTTCATTCGGTATAATAAAACATTTATAGCATGCGGGTTCAGGAAATATGAAAATGTATTCATATTTCCCTCACCAGCATACAATAAATGTATAATATCGTCTGATAGTTACGATATTTTATGCTCGTTTCACGCTCGTTCGTTACGATGTTTGAGACAGTCATATTTACACTTGTTTTATATCGTATTGCGGCAGGTCGGTGGTTTTCTCTGGGTACTCCGGTTTCTTCCATCATAACCCTACGTACTCTAGCCTTTAATAGCGTCTGGTAGTTATGAAGTTCTTTACTCAGTATATACTCTGGTAGTTACGATATTTTATGTTCGTAATAACGCCTGGTAACTATTCACGTTTTACACTCGTTTTATCGTCTGATAGTTACTCGTTTTATCGTCTGATAGTTACTCGTTTTATATCGTCTGGTAGTTACTCGTTTTATATCGTCTGGTAGTTACTCGTTTTATATCGTCTGGTAGTTACTCGTTTTATCGTCTGGTAGTTACTCGTTTTATATCGTCTGATAGTTACTCGTTTTATATCGTCTGATAGTTACTCGTTTTATATCTTCTGGTAGTTACTCGTTTTATATCGTCTGATAGTTACTCGTTTTATCGTCTGATAGTTACTCGTTTTATATAGTCTGGTAGTTACTCGTTTTATATAATCTGGTAGTTACTCGTTTTATCGTCTGATAATTACTCGTTTTATATCGTCTGGTAGATACTCGTGTTATCGTCTGGTAGTTACTCGTTTTATCGTCTGGTAATTACTCGTTTTATATAGTCTGGTAGTTACTCGTTTTATCGTCTGGTAGTTACTCGTTTTATATCGTCTGATAGTTACTCGTTTTATCGTCTGGTAGTTACTTGTTTTATATCGTCTGATAGTTACTCGTTTTATCGTCTGGTAGATACTCGTTTTATCGTCTGGTAGTTACTCGTTTTATCGTCTGGTAGTTACTCGTTTTATCGTCTGGTAGTTACTCGTTTTATCGTCTGGTAGTTACTTGTTTTATATCGTCTGGTAGTTACTCGTTTTATATCGCCTGATAGTTACACGTTTTATCGTCTGGTAGATACTCGTTTTATCGTCTCGTAGTTACTCGTTTTATCGTCTGGTAGTCACTCGTTTTATCGTCTGGTAGTTACTTGTTTTATATCGTCTGGTAGTTACTCGTTTTATATCGTCTGATAGTTACTCGTTTTATCGTCTGGTAGATACTCGTTTTATCGTCTGATAGTTACTCGTTTTATATCGTCTGGTAGATACTCGTTTTATCGTCTGGTAGTTACTCGTTTTATCGTCTGGTAATTACTCGTTTTATATAGTCTGGTAGTTACTCGTTTTATCGTCTGGTAGTTACTCGTTTTATATCGTCTGATAGTTACTCGTTTTATCGTCTGGTAGTTACTTGTTTTATATCGTCTGATAGTTACTCGTTTTATCGTCTGGTAGATACTCGTTTTATCGTCTGGTAGTTACTCGTTTTATCGTCTGGTAGTTACTCGTTTTATCGTCTGGTAGTTACTCGTTTTATCGTCTGGTAGTTACTTGTTTTATATCGTCTGGTAGTTACTCGTTTTATATCGCCTGATAGTTACTCGTTTTATCGTCTGGTAGATACTCGTTTTATCGTCTGGTAGTTACTCGTTTTATCGTCTGGTAGTGACTCGTTTTATCGTCTGGTAGTTACTTGTTTTATATCGTCTGGTAGTTACTCGTTTTATCGTCTGGTAGTTACTCGTTTTATCGTCTGGTAGTTACTCGTTTTATCGTCTGGTAGTTACTCGTTTTATATCGTCTGGTAGTTACTCGTTTTATATCACCTGATAGTTACTCGTTTTATCGTCTGGTAGATACTCGTTTTATCGTCTGGTAGTTACTCGTTTTATCGTCTGGTAGTGACTCGTTTTATCGTCTGGTAGTTACTCGTTTTATATCGTCTGGTAGTTACTCGTTTTATATCGTCTGATAGTTACTCGTTTTATCGTCTGGTAGATACTCGTTTTATCGTCTGATAGTTACTCGTTTTATATCGTCTGGTAGATACTCGTTTTATCGTCTGATAGTTACTCGTTTTATCGTCTGGTAGTTACTCGTTTTATAGTCTGATAGTTACTCGCTTTATGTCGTCTGGTAGTTACTCGTTTTATCGTCTGGTAGTTACTCGTTTTATCGTCTGATAGTTACTCGTTTTATATCGTCTAGTAGTTACTCGTTTTATATCGTCTGGTAGTTACTCGTTTTATATCGTCTGATAGTTACTCGTTTTATGGTCTGATAGTTACTCGTTTTATATCATCTGGTAATTACTCGTTTTATATCGTCTGATAGTTACTCGTTTTATCGTCTGGTAGTTACTCGTTTTATATCGTCTGGTAGTTATCTGTTTTATCATCTGATAATTACTCGTTTTATCGTCTGATAATTACTCGTTTTATCGTCTGGTAATTACTTGTTTTATATCGTCTGGTAGTTACTCGTTTTATATAATCTGGTAATTACTCGTTTTATATCGTCTGGTAGTTAATCGTTTTATATCGTCTGGTAGTTACTCGTTTTATCGTTTGATAGTTACTCGTTTTATATCATCTGGTAATTACTCGTTTTATATCGTCTGGTAGTTACTCGTGTTATCGTTTGGTAGATACTCGTTTTATCGTCTGATAGTTACTCGTTTTATATCGCCTGATAGTTACTCGTTTTATATCGTCTGGTAGTTACTCCTTTTATATCGTCTGATAGTTACTCGTTTTATCGTCTGATGGTTACTCGTTTTATATCATCTGGTAATTACTCGTTTTATATCGTCTGATAGTTACTCGTTTTATCGTCTGGTAGTTACTCGTTTTATATCGTCTGGTAGTTATCTGTTTTATCGTCTGATAATTACTCGTTTTATCGTCTGATAATTACTCGTTTTATCGTCTGGTAATTACTCGTTTTATATCGTCTGGTAGTTACTCGTTTTATATCGTCTGGTAATTACTCGTTTTATATCGTCTGGTAATTACTCGTTTTATATCGTCTGGTAATTACTCGTTTTATATCGTCTGGTAATTACTCGTTTTATATCGTCTGGTAGTTACTCGTTTTATCGTCTGGTAATTACTCGTTTTATATCGTCTGGTAGTTACTCGTTTTATATCGTCTGGTAATTACTCGTTTTATATCGTCTGGTAATTACTCGTTTTATCGTCTGATAGTTACTCGTTTTATATCGTCTGTGAGTTACTCGTTTTATATCGTCTGATGGTTACTCGTTTTATCGTCTGATAGTTACTCGTTTTATATCGTCTGGTAGTTACTCGTTTTATAGTCTGATAGTTACTCGTTTTATATCGTCTGGTAGTTACTCGTTTTATCGTCTGGTAGTTACTCGTTTTATATCGTCTGATAGTTACTCGTTTTATATCGTCTGGTAGTTACTCGTTTTATCGTCTGGTAGTTACTCGTTTTATATCGTCAGATAGTTACTCGTTTTATATCCTCTGGTAGTTACTCGTTTTATATCGTCTGGTAGTTACTCGTTTTATGTCGTCTGGTAATTACTCGTTTTATATCGTCTGGTAGATACTCGCTTTATCGTCTGGTAGTTACTCGTTTTATATCGTCTGATAATTACTCGTTTTATATCGTCTGGTAGTTGCTCGTTTTATATCATCTGGTAATTACTCGTTTTATATCGTCTGGTAATTACTTGTTTTATATCGTCTGGTAGATACTCGTTTTATCGTCTGGTAGTTACTCGTTTTATATCGTCTGATAGTTACTCGTTTTATATCGTCTGGTAGTTACTCGTTTTATATCGTCTGGTAGTTTCTCGTTTTATCGTCTGGTAGTTACTCGTTTTATATCGTCTGGTAATTACTCGTTTTATATCGTCTGGTAGTTACTCGTTATATATCATCTGATAGTTACTCGTTTTATATCATCTGATAGTTACTCGTTTTATCGTCTGGTAATTACTCGTTTTATATCGTCTGGTAATTACTCGTTTTATATCATCTGGTAGATACTCGTTGTATCGTCTGATAGTTACTCGTTTTATCGTCTGGTAATTACTCGTTTTATATCGTCTGTGAGTTACTCGTTTTATATCGTCTGATGGTTACTCGTTTTATCGTCTGATAGTTACTCGTTTAATATCGTCTGGTAGTTACTCGTTTTATAGTCTGATAGTTACTCGCTTTATATCGTCTGGTAGTTACTCGTTTTATCGTCTGGTAGTTACTCGTTTTATATCGTCTGATAGTTACTCGTTTTATATCCTCTGGTAGTTACTCGTTTTATATCGTCTGGTAGTTACTCGTTTTATGTCGTCTGATAATTACTCGTTTTATATCGTCTGGTAGATACTCGCTTTATCGTCTGGTAGTTACTCATTTTATATCGTCTGATAGTTACTCGTTTTATATCGTCTGGTAGTTGCTCGTTTTATATCATCTGGTAATTACTCGTTTTATATCGTCTGGTAATTACTCGTTTTATATCGTCTGGTAGATACTCGCTTTATCGTCTGGTAGTTACTCATTTTATATCGTCTGATTATTACTCGTTTTATATCGTCTGGTAGTTGCTCGTTTTATATCATGTGGTAATTACTCGTTTTATATCGTCTGGTAATTACTCGTTTTATATCGTCTGGTAGATACTCGTTTTATCGTCTGGTAGTTACTCGTTTTATATCGTCTGATAGTTACTCGTTTTATATCGTCTGGTAGTTACTCGTTTTATATCGTCTGGTAGTTACTCGTTTTATCGTCTGGTAGTTACTCGTTTTATATCGTCTGGTAATTACTCGTTTTATATCGTCTGGTAGTTACTCGTTTTATATCGTCTGATAGTTACTCGTTTTATGTCGTCTGATAGTTACTCGTTTTATCGTCTGGTAATTACTCGTTTTATATCGTCTGGTAATTACTCGTTTTATATCATCTGGTAGATACTCGTTGTATCGTCTGATAGTTACTCGTTTTATCGTCTGGTAATTACTCGTTTTATATCGTCTGATAATTACTCGTTTTATATGGTCTGGTAGATACTCGTTTTATCATCTGATAGTTACTCGTTTTATATCGTCTGGTAGTTACTCGTTTTATATCGTCTGGTAATTACTCGTTTTATATCCTCTGGTAGTTACTCGTTTTATATCGTTTGATAGTTACTCGTTTTATATCGTCTGATAGTTACTCGTTTTATATCATCTGATAGTTACTTGTTTTATCGTCTGGCAATTACTCGTTTTATCGTCTGATAGTTACTCCTTTTATCATCTGATAGTTACTCGTTTTATATCGTCTGATAGTTACTCGTTTTATATCGTCTGGTAGTTACTCGTTTTATATCGTCTGGTAATTACTCGTTTTATATCGTCTGGTAGTTACTCGTTTTATATCGTTTGATAGTTACTCGTTTTATATCGTCTGATAGTTACTCGTTTTATCTTCTGGCAATTACTCGTTTTATCGTCTGATAGTTATTCGTTTTATATCATCTGATAGTTACTCGTTTTATCGTCTGGCAATTACTCGTTTTATCGTCTGATAGTTACTCCTTTTATCGTCTGATAGTTACTCGTTTTATATCGTCTGATAGTTACTCGTTTTATATCGTCTGGTAGTTACCCGTTTTTATCATCTGATAGTTACTCGGTTTTTTTTTCTGGTAGTTACTCGTTTTATCGTCTGGTAGTTACTCGTTTTATTTCGTCTGGTAGTTAAAGGGGCATTAGCTACGATTTTAACCAAAAAATTTATGTTTTGGAAATTGGTAAATAGATTTAAAATGATGAAATAAAGGTAAATATTTCACATTAAACAGCTTATCGAACCAGTTTTCGCCTTTTGAGAACGAAAATTACCATCGATTAATTATTTCCTTGCAAGCAAATAATATGACTTCGCTTTTTCCGTATGCAACTGACCTTACTAGTGACAGGTAAAAACGAATAATTTGTATTTTGTAGCTTATTAACTGCAAACTTGCATGGTTCTTTGTTCGTAATTAACACCGACTAACAGCAGATTCACAAAAAATAAGAAATAAGTGCATTGTTGTACTGATTTAATGACGATTCGGCAAACTCCGTAAACAATGTCGATAATTAATAAGATGGCGTCCATTTCTTGGTCGATCTCAAAACACGAGCAGTTGCACGTTTTTTCCCCGATGCGCGTACATTTCATAACATTTATAAGTTACAGAAACACGCTTTATCAAAGCATCAATCATATCTGATAGTTTTTATGGGTAGCAAAAATTTACGATTACGGCAGATACTGCCCCCTTAAGATATTCTATTCTAGTATTTAACGCCGCCTGTTAGTTGCGATTTATTATTCTCGTTTTTACGCCGGTTGATTACAACACTTTCTACCAGTGTTAACTCATGTTTGTTACAATACTTTTTCTTGTAAAGTGTAATGATTTGTTAATAGCAATAAGAACTTGAAAGTTTTATATTCACTTCGCTGTTACCTCTTGTAAGAAAACACGTAGAGAAACGTTCAAGATGTGTGAGGCATAATTGGAACGGACAATTATTGAGCGATAAAGCAATCAGTTTCTACTGAACCATGATATATGAGCAAAGAAAATCTTGTCAGTGATAGAAAGAACATATGACTGAAAAATTTACGTTAAGTACTTGGCTATATCAATTAACTTCAGATGTATTTTAAATGGCGTCGAGAAAGAATTAGTTTTTTGTCAAATGAATTATTAATTATTAAAGTATTGCAACAAATATATCACAGTTGTTACGGAAACTTAATTTCGTTAATTAGTTCATTAATTTACCAATGTAAGAAATGGGAAGAATTGTTAGAATCTTTTTGAGAAAGAGAAACCAATAATAAATATATTGGTTTCTCTTTCTCAAAAAGATTCTAACAATTCTTCCCATTTCTTACATTGGTAAATTAATGAACTAATTAACGAAATTAAGTTTCCGTAACAACTGTGATATATTTGTTTGTACTATACTGAGGCTGTTGAGAGGCATCTCTATTTAAGTAATGACGATATACATGTTCGTCAATCACTGTCTTCAATAGGGGCTAAAACCGTACAGATAAAGTATACTTTTTTGTGGATTTCATGTGAATTTAGAAAATATAATTTTGAATTAAAAACATGTGTGCTACATCTTTTATATAGAGAATACCGAAGGGGCAATAAAATATGTGCAATCCAGAGAAACTGACAAGATAGGGTACACAAGAGAGAAGACGAAGACAAACAAAACAAAAACAAACACAACACAACACAATATGTGTTGGACACCACTATACACAAACAAACACAAAAAATGTAAATAAGACATGAGCCCTCCTACAAACAACTGGCGGTAAAGACGAACCGAACATCGTGTTTAAATTAGTCCTTACAATTGCCAAAACTAATACCTTGGGTCTAAATTACAGACTATTCATTGAAACGATTCACTTGAAAAACCAACAAACAACTAATAGTATAACATTTCCTTCTGCATGTCATCAAATTTACTGAATGAGGAAATAGCACATTTCTCATTTTTAGGTACTCGCCATCCTCTGGAAGATCACATAGGTAATAAATAACCTGTCCTACGGATTGTTGATATGACATATCATTGAAAGCTCACATAGGTAATAAATAACCTGTCCTACGGATTGTTGATATGACATATCACTGAAAGCTCACATAGGTAATAAATAACCTGTCCTACAGATTGTTGATATGACATATCACTGAAAGCTCACATAGGTAATAAATAACCTGTCCTACGGATTGTTGATAAGACATATCATTGAAAGCTCACATAGGTAATAAATAACCTGTCCTACGGATTGTTGATATGACATATCACTGAAAGCTCACATAGGTAATAAATAACCTGTCCTACGGATTGTTGATATGACATATCACTGGAAGCTCACATAGGTAATAAATAACATGTCCTACGGATTGTTGATAAGACATATCACTGAAAGCTCACATAGGTAATAAATAACCTGTCCTACGGATTGTTGATATGACATATCACTGAAAGCTCACATAGGTAATAAATAACCTGTCCTACGGATTGTTGATATGACATATCACTGGAAGCTCACATAGGTAATAAATAACATGTCCTACGGATTGTTGATAAGACATATCACTGAAAGCTCACATAGGTAATAAATAACCTGTCCTACGGATTGTTGATAAGACATATAACTGGAAGCTCACATAGGTAATAAATAACCTGTCCTACGGATTGTTGATAAGACATATCACTGGAAGCTCACATAGGTAATAAATAACCTGTCCTACGGATTGTTGATAAGACATATCACTGGAAGCTCACATAGGTAATAAATAACCTGTCCTACGGATTGTTGATAAGACATATCACTGAAAGCTCACATAGGTAATAAATAACCTGTCCTACGGATTGCTGATAAGACATATCACTGAAAGCTCACATAGGTAATAAATAACCTGTCCTACGGATTGTTGATATGACATATCACTGAAAGCTCACATAGGTAATAAATAACATGTCCTACGGATTGTTGATATGACATATCACTGAAAGCTCACATAGGTAATAAATAACCTGTCCTACGGATTGTTGCTAAGATATATCACTGGAAGCTCACATAGGTAATAAATAACCTGTCCTACGGATTGTTGATATGACATATCACTGAAAGCTCACATAGGTAATAAATAACCTGTCCTACGGATTGTTGATAAGACATATCACTGAAAGCTCACATAGGTAATAAATAACATGTCCTACGGATTGTTGATATGACATATCACTGAAAGATCACATAGGTAATAAATAACCTGTCCTACGGATTGTTGATAAGAAATATCACTGGAAGCTCACATAGGTAATAAATAACCTGTCCTACGGATTGTTGATATCACATATCACTGGAAGCTCACATAGGTAATAAATAACCTGTCCTACGGATTGTTGATAAGACATATCACTGAAAGCTCACATAGGTAATAAATAACCTGTCCTACGGATTGTTGATATGACATATCACTGGAAGCTCATATTGGTAATAAATAACATGTCCTACGGATTGTTGATAAGACATATCACTGGAAGATCACATAGGTAATAAATAATCTGTCCTACGGATTGTTGATAAGAAATATCACTGGAAGATCACATAGGTAATAAATAACCTGTCCTACGGATTGTTGATAAGACATATCACTGGAAGCTCACATAGGTAATAAATAACCTGTCCTACGGATTGTTGATATGACATATCACTGGAAGCTCATATTGGTAATAAATAACATGTCCTACGGATTGTTGATAAGACATATCACTGGAAGATCACATAGGTAATAAATAACATGTCCTACGGATTGTTGATAAGACATATCACTGGAAGCTCACATAGGTAATAAATAACCTGTCCTACGGATTGTTGATATGACATATCACTGAAAGCTCACATAGGTAATAAATAACCTGTCCTACGGATTGTTGATCTGACATATCACTGAAAGCTCACATAGGTAATAAATAACCTGTCCTACGGATTGTTGATAAGACATATCACTGAAAGCTAACATAGGTAATAAATAACCTGTCCTTCGGATTGTTGATAAGACATATCACTGAAAGCTCACATAGGTAATAAATAACCTGTCCTACGGATTGTTGATATGACATATCACTGAAAGCTCACATAGGTAATAAATAGCCTGTCCTACGGATTGTTGATATGACATATCACTGAAAGCTCACATAGGTAATAAATAACATGTCCTACGGATTGTTGATAAGACATATCACTGAAAGCTCACATAGGTAATAAATAACCTGTCCTACGGATTGTTGATAAGACATATCACTGGAAGCTCACATAGGTAATAAATAACCTGTCCTACGGATTGTTGATAAGACATATCACTGGAAGCTCACATAGGTAATAAATAATCTGTCCTTCGGATTGTTGATATGACATATCACTGAAAGCTCACATAGGTAATAAATAACCTGTCCTACGGATTGTTGATAAGACATATCACTGGAAGCTCACATAGGTAATAAATAATCTGTCCTTCGGATTGTTGATATGACAGATCACTGAAAGCTCACATAGGTAATAAATAACCTGTCCTACGGATTGTTGATAAGACGTATCACTGGAAGCTCACATAGGTAATAAATAATCTGTCCTTCGGATTGTTGATATGACATATCACTGAAAGCTCACATAGGTAATAAATAACATGTCCTACGGATTGTTGATAAGACATATCACTGGAAGCTCACATAGGTAAAAAATAACCTGTCCTACGGATTGTTGATCAGACATATCACTGAAAGCTCACATAGGTAATAAATAACCTGTCCTACGGATTGTTGATATCACATATCACTGGAAGCTCACATAGGTAATAAATAACCTATCCTACGGATTGTTGATAAGACATATCACTGAAAGCTCACATAGGTAATAAATAACCTGTCCTACGGATTGTTGATATGACATATCACTGGAAGCTCATATTGGTAATAAATAACATGTCCTACGGATTGTTGATAAGACATATCACTGGAAGATCACATAGGTAATAAATAACATGTCCTACGGATTGTTGATAAGACATATCACTGGAAGCTCACATAGGTAATAAATAACCTGTCCTACGGATTGTTGATATGACATATCACTGAAAGCTCACATAGGTAATAAATAACCTGTCCTACGGATTGTTGATCTGACATATCACTGAAAGCTCACATAGGTAATAAATAACCTGTCCTACGGATTGTTGATAAGACATATCACTGAAAGCTAACATAGGTAATAAATAACCTGTCCTTCGGATTGTTGATAAGACATATCACTGAAAGCTCACATAGGTAATAAATAACCTGTCCTACGGATTGTTGATATGACATATCACTGAAAGCTCACATAGGTAATAAATAGCCTGTCCTACGGATTGTTGATATGACATATCACTGAAAGCTCACATAGGTAATAAATAACATGTCCTACGGATTGTTGATAAGACATATCACTGAAAGCTCACATAGGTAATAAATAACCTGTCCTACGGATTGTTGATAAGACATATCACTGGAAGCTCACATAGGTAATAAATAACCTGTCCTACGGATTGTTGATAAGACATATCACTGGAAGCTCACATAGGTAATAAATAATCTGTCCTTCGGATTGTTGATATGACATATCACTGAAAGCTCACATAGGTAATAAATAACCTGTCCTACGGATTGTTGATAAGACATATCACTGGAAGCTCACATAGGTAATAAATAATCTGTCCTTCGGATTGTTGATATGACAGATCACTGAAAGCTCACATAGGTAATAAATAACCTGTCCTACGGATTGTTGATAAGACGTATCACTGGAAGCTCACATAGGTAATAAATAATCTGTCCTTCGGATTGTTGATATGACATATCACTGAAAGCTCACATAGGTAATAAATAACATGTCCTACGGATTGTTGATATGACATATCACTGAAAGCTCACATAGGTAATAAATAACCTGTCCTACGGATTGTTGATATGACATATCACTGGAAGCTCACATAGGTAATAAATAACCTGTCCTACGGATTGTTGATAAGACATATCACTGAAAGCTCACATAGGTAATAAATAACCTGTCCTTCGGATTGTTGATAAGACATATCACTGAAAGCTCACATAGGTAATAAATAACCTGTCCTACGGATTGCTGTTAAGACATATCACTGAAAGCTCACATAGGTAATAAATAACCTGTCCTACGGATTGTTGATATGACATATCACTGAAAGCTCACATAGGTAATAAATAACATGTCCTACGGATTGTTGATAAGACATATCACTGAAAGCTCACATAGGTAATAAATAACATGTCCTACGGATTGTTGATATGACATATCACTGAAAGATCACATAGGTAATAAATAACCTGTCCTACGGATTGTTGATAAGACATATCACTGGAAGCTCACATAGGTAATAAATAACCTGTCCTACGGATTGTTGATATCACATATCACTGGAAGCTCACATAGGTAATAAATAACCTGTCCTACGGATTGTTGATAAGACATATCACTGAAAGCTCACATAGGTAATAAATAACCTGTCCTACGGATTGTTGATATGACATATCACTGGAAGCTCATATTGGTAATAAATAACATGTCCTACGGATTGTTGATAAGACATATCACTGGAAGATCACATAGGTAATAAATAATCTGTCCTACGGATTGTTGATAAGACATATCACTGGAAGATCACATAGGTAATAAATAACCTGTCCTACGGATTGTTGATAAGACATATCACTGGAAGCTCACATAGGTAATAAATAACCTGTCCTACGGATTGTTGATATGACATATCACTGGAAGCTCATATTGGTAATAAATAACATGTCCTACGGATTGTTGATAAGACATATCACTGGAAGATCACATAGGTAATAAATAACATGTCCTACGGATTGTTGATAAGACATATCACTGGAAGCTCACATAGGTAATAAATAACCTGTCCTACGGATTGTTGATATGACATATCACTGAAAGCTCACATAGGTAATAAATAACCTGTCCTACGGATTGTTGATCTGACATATCACTGAAAGCTCACATAGGTAATAAATAACCTGTCCTACGGATTGTTGATAAGACATATCACTGAAAGCTAACATAGGTAATAAATAACCTGTCCTTCGGATTGTTGATAAGACATATCACTGAAAGCTCACATAGGTAATAAATAACCTGTCCTACGGATTGTTGATATGACATATCACTGAAAGCTCACATAGGTAATAAATAGCCTGTCCTACGGATTGTTGATATGACATATCACTGAAAGCTCACATAGGTAATAAATAACATGTCCTACGGATTGTTGATAAGACATATCACTGAAAGCTCACATAGGTAATAAATAACCTGTCCTACGGATTGTTGATAAGACATATCACTGGAAGCTCACATAGGTAATAAATAACCTGTCCTACGGATTGTTGATAAGACATATCACTGGAAGCTCACATAGGTAATAAATAATCTGTCCTTCGGATTGTTGATATGACATATCACTGAAAGCTCACATAGGTAATAAATAACCTGTCCTACGGATTGTTGATAAGACATATCACTGGAAGCTCACATAGGTAATAAATAATCTGTCCTTCGGATTGTTGATATGACAGATCACTGAAAGCTCACATAGGTAATAAATAACCTGTCCTACGGATTGTTGATAAGACGTATCACTGGAAGCTCACATAGGTAATAAATAATCTGTCCTTCGGATTGTTGATATGACATATCACTGAAAGCTCACATAGGTAATAAATAACATGTCCTACGGATTGTTGATATGACATATCACTGAAAGCTCACATAGGTAATAAATAACCTGTCCTACGGATTGTTGATATGACATATCACTGGAAGCTCACATAGGTAATAAATAACCTGTCCTACGGATTGTTGATAAGACATATCACTGGAAGCTCACATAGGTAAAAAATAACCTGTCCTACGGATTGTTGATCAGACATATCACTGAAAGCTCACATAGGTAATAAATAACCTGTCCTACGGATTGTTGATAAGACATATCACTGAAAGCTCACATAGGTAATAAATAACCTGTCCTACGGATTGTTGATATGACATATCACTGAAAGCTCACATAGGTAATAAATAACCTGTCCTACGGATTGTTGATATGACATATCACTGGAAGCTCACATAGGTAATAAATAACATGTCCTACGGATTGTTGATAAGACATATCACTGAAAGCTCACATAGGTAATAAATAACCTGTCCTTCGGATTGTTGATAAGACATATCACTGAAAGCTCACATAGGTAATAAATAACATGTCCTACGGATTGTTGATATGACATATCACTGGAAGCTCACATAGGTAATAAATAACATGTCCTACGGATTGTTGATAAGACATATCACTGAAAGCTCACATAGGTAATGAATAACCTGTCCTTCGGATTGTTGATATGACATATCACTGAAAGCTCACATAGGTAATAAATAACCTGTCCTACGGATTGTTGATAAGACATATCACTGAAAGCTCACATAGGTAATAAATAACCTGTCCTACGGATTGCTGATAAGACATATCACTGGAAGCTCACATAGGTAATAAATAACCTGTCCTACGGATTGTTGATATGACATATCGCTGGAAGCTCACATAGGTAATAAATAACATGTCCTACGAATTGTTGATAAGACATATCACTGAAAGCTCACATAGGTAATAAATAACCTGTCCTACTGATTGTTGATAAGACATATCACTGAAAGCTCACATAGGTAATAAATAACCTGTCCTACGGATTGTTGATAAGACATATCACTGAAAGCTCACATAGGTAATAAATAACCTGTCCTACGGATTGTTGATATGACATATCACTGAAAGCTCACATAGGTAATAAATAACCTGTCCTACGGATTGTTGATAAGACATATCACTGGAAGCTCACATAGGTAATAAATAACCTGTCCTACGGATTGTTGATATGACATATCACTGAAAGCTCACATAGGTAATAAATAACCTGTCCTTCGGATTGTTGATAAGACATATCACTGAAAGCTCACATAGGTAATAAATAACCTGTCCTACGGATTGTTGATAAGACATATCACTGGAAGCTCACATAGGTAATAAATTACCTGTCCTACGGATTGTTGATAAGACATATCACTGAAAGCTCACATAGGTAATAAATAACCTGTCCTACGGATTGTTGATATGACATATCAATAGAAGCTCACATAGGTAATAAATAACATGTCCTACGGATTGTTGATATGACATATCACTGAAAGTTCACATAGGTAATAAATAACCTGTCCTACGGATTGTTGATATGACATATCACTGAAAGCTCACATAGGTAATAAATAACCTGTCCTACGGATTGTTGATAAGACATATCACTGGAAGCTCACATAGGTAATACATAACCTGTCCTACGGATTGTTGATAAGACATATCACTGGAAGCTCACATAGGTAATAAATAACCTGTCCTATGGATTGTTGATAAGACATATCACTGAAAGCTCACATAGGTAATAAATAACCTGTCCTACGGATTGTTGATATGACATATCACTGAAAGCTCACATAGGTAATAAATAACCTGTCCTACGGATTGTTGATAAGACATATCACTGGAAGCTCACATAGGTAATAAATAACCTGTCCTACGGATTGCTGATAAGACATATCACTGAAAGCTCATATAGGTAATAAATAACCTGTCCTTCGGATTTTTGATAAGACATATCACTGAAAGCTCACATAGGTAATAAATAACCTGTCCTACGGATTGTTGATAAGACATATCACTGGAAGCTCACATAGGTAATAAATTACCTGTCCTACGGATTGTTGATAAGACATATCACTGAAAGCTCACATAGGTAATAAATAACCTGTCCTACGGATTGTTGATATGACATATCACTGGAAGCTCACATAGGTAATAAATAACCTGTCCTATGGATTGTTGATAAGACATATCACTGAAAGCTCACATAGGTAATAAATAACCTGTCCTACGGATTGTTGATATGACATATCACTGAAAGCTCACATAGGTAATAAATAACCTGTCCTACGGATTGTTGATAAGACATATCACTGGAAGCTCACATAGGTAATAAATAACCTGTCCTACGGATTGCTGATAAGACATATCACTGAAAGCTCATATAGGTAATAAATAACCTGTCCTTCGGATTTTTGATAAGACATATCACTGAAAGCTCACATAGGTAATAAATAACAGGTCCTACGGATTGTTGATAAGACATATCACTGAAAGCTCACATAGGTAATAAATAACCTGTCCTACGGATTGTTGATATGACATATCACTGAAAGCTCACATAGGTAATAAATAACCTGTCCTACGGATTGTTGATATGACATATCACTGGAAGCTCACATAGGTAATAAATAACCTGTCCTACAGATTGTTGATAAGACATATCACTGGAAGCTCACATAGGTAATACATAACCTGTCCTACGGATTGTTGATAAGACATATCACTGGAAGCTCACATAGGTAATAAATAACCTGTCCTATGGATTGTTGATATGACATATCACTGAAAGATCACATAGGTAATAAATAACCTGTCCTACGGATTGTTGATAAGACATATCACTGAAAGCTCACATAGGTAATAAATAAACTGTCCTACGGATTGTTGTTAAGACATATCACTGAAAGCTCACATAGGTAATAAATAACTTGTCCTACGGATTGTTGATAAGACATATCACTGAAAGCTCACATAGGTAATAAATAACCTGTCCTACGGATTGTTGATATGACACATCACTGGAAGCTCACATAGGTAATAAATAACCTGTCCTACGGATTGTTGTTAAGACATATCACTGAAAGCTCACATAGGTAATAAATAACTTGTCCTACGGATTGTTGATAAGACATATCACTGAAAGCTCACATAGGTAATAAATAACCTGTCCTACGGATTGTTGATATGACATATCACTGAAAGCTCACATAGGTAATAAATAACCTGTCCTACGGATTGTTGATAAGACATATCACTGAAAGCTCATATAGGTAATAAATAACCTGTCCTACGGATTGTTGTTAAGACATATCACTGAAAGCTCACATAGGTAATAAATAACCTGTCCTACGGATTGTTGATATGACATATCACTGAAAGCTCACATAGGTAATAAATAACCTGTCCTACGGATTGTTGATATGACATATCACTGAAAGCTCACATAGGTAATAAATAACCTGTCCTACGGATTGTTGATAAGACATATCACTGGAAGCTCACATAGGTAATACATAACCTGTCCTACGGATTGTTGATAAGACATATCACTGGAAGCTCACATAGGTAATAAATAACCTGTCCTATGGATTGTTGATAAGACATATCACTGAAAGCTCACATAGGTAATAAATAACCTGTCCTACGGATTGTTGATATGACATATCACTGAAAGCTCACATAGGTAATAAATAACCTGTCCTACGGATTGTTGATAAGACATATCACTGGAAGCTCACATAGGTAATAAATAACCTGTCCTACGGATTGCTGATAAGACATATCACTGAAAGCTCATATAGGTAATAAATAACCTGTCCTTCGGATTTTTGATAAGACATATCACTGAAAGCTCACATAGGTAATAAATAACCTGTCCTACGGATTGTTGATAAGACATATCACTGGAAGCTCACATAGGTAATAAATTACCTGTCCTACGGATTGTTGATAAGACATATCACTGAAAGCTCACATAGGTAATAAATAACCTGTCCTACGGATTGTTGATATGACATATCACTGGAAGCTCACATAGGTAATAAATAACAGGTCCTACGGATTGTTGATAAGACATATCACTGAAAGCTCACATAGGTAATAAATAACCTGTCCTACGGATTGTTGATATGACATATCACTGAAAGCTCACATAGGTAATAAATAACCTGTCCTACGGATTGTTGATATGACATATCACTGGAAGCTCACATAGGTAATAAATAACCTGTCCTACAGATTGTTGATAAGACATATCACTGGAAGCTCACATAGGTAATACATAACCTGTCCTACGGATTGTTGATAAGACATATCACTGGAAGCTCACATAGGTAATAAATAACCTGTCCTATGGATTGTTGATATGACATATCACTGAAAGATCACATAGGTAATAAATAACCTGTCCTACGGATTGTTGATAAGACATATCACTGAAAGCTCACATAGGTAATAAATAAACTGTCCTACGGATTGTTGTTAAGACATATCACTGAAAGCTCACATAGGTAATAAATAACTTGTCCTACGGATTGTTGATAAGACATATCACTGAAAGCTCACATAGGTAATAAATAACCTGTCCTACGGATTGTTGATATGACACATCACTGGAAGCTCACATAGGTAATAAATAACCTGTCCTACGGATTGTTGTTAAGACATATCACTGAAAGCTCACATAGGTAATAAATAACTTGTCCTACGGATTGTTGATAAGACATATCACTGAAAGCTCACATAGGTAATAAATAACCTGTCCTACGGATTGTTGATATGACATATCACTGAAAGCTCACATAGGTAATAAATAACCTGTCCTACGGATTGTTGATAAGACATATCACTGAAAGCTCATATAGGTAATAAATAACCTGTCCTACGGATTGTTGTTAAGACATATCACTGAAAGCTCACATAGGTAATAAATAACCTGTCCTACGGATTGTTGATATGACATATCACTGAAAGCTCACATAGGTAATAAATAACATGTCCTACGGATTGTTGATATGACATATCACTGAAAGCTCACATAGGTAATAAATAACCTGTCCTACGGATTGTTGATAAGACATATCACTGGAAGCTCACATAGGTAATAAATAACCTGTCCTACGGATTGTTGTTAAGACATATCACTGAAAGCTCACATAGGTAATAAATAACATGTCCTACGGATTGTTGATATGACATATCACTGAAAGCTCACATAGGTAATACATAACCTGTCCTACGGATTGTTGATAAGACATATCACTGGAAGCTCACATAGGTAATAAATAACCTGTCCTACGGATAGTTGATAAGACATATTACTGGAAACTCACATAGGTAATACATAACCTGTCCTACGGATTGTTGATATGACATATCACTGAAAGCTCATATAGGAAATAAATAACATGTCCTACGGATTGTTGATAAGACATATCACTGGAAGCTCACATAGGTAATAAATAACCTGTCCTACGGATTGTTGATATGACATATCACTGAAAGCTCACATAGGTAATAAATAACTTGTCCTACGTATTGTTGATATGACATATCACTGGAAGCTCACATAGGTAATACATAACCTGTCCTACGGATTGTTGATAAGACATATCACTGAAAGCTCACATAGGTAATAAATAACCTGTCCTTCGGATTGTTGATATGACATATCACTGAAAGCTCACATAGGTAATACATAACCTGTCCTACGGATTGTTGATATGACATATCACTGAAAGCTCACATAGGTGATAAATAACCTGTCCTACGGATTGTTGATATGACACATCACTGAAAGCTCACATAGGTAATAAATAACCTGTCCTACGGATTGTTGATATGACATATCACTGGAAGCTCACATAGGTAATAAATAACCTGTCCTACGGATTGTTGATATGACATATCACTGAAAGCTCACATAGGTAATAAATAACCTGTCCTACGGATTGTTGATATGACATATCACTGAAAGCTCACATAGGTAATAAATAAACTGTCCTACGGATTGTTAATATGACATATCACTGAAAGCTCACATAGGTAATAAATAACATGTCCTACGGATTGTTGATAAGACATATCACTGAAAGCTCACATAGGTAATAAATAAACTGTCCTACGGATTGTTGATAAGACATATCACTGAAAGCTCACATAGGTAATAAATAAACTGTCCTACGGATTGTTGATAAGACATATCACTGAAAGCTCACATAGGTAATAAATAACCTGTCCTACGGATTGTTGATATGACATATCACTGAAAGCTCACATAGGTAATAAATAACCTGTCCTACGGATTGTTGATAAGACATATCACTGCAAGCTCACATAGGTAATAAATAACCTGTCCTACGGATTGTTGATAAGACATATCACTGAAAGCTCACATAGGTAATAAATAACCTGTCCTTCGGATTGTTGATAAGACATATCACTGAAAGCTCACATAGGTAATAAATAACCTGTCCTACGGATTGTTGATAAGACATATCACTGGAAGATCACATAGGTAATAAATAACCTGTCCTACGGATTGTTGATATCACATATCACTGGAAGCTCACATAGGTAATAAATAACATGTCCTACGGATTGTTGATAAGACATATCACTGAAAGCTCACATAGGTAATAAATAACCTGTCCTACGGATTGTTGATAAGACATATCACTGAAAGCTCATATAGGTAATAAATAACCTGTCCTACGGATTGTTGATAAGACATATCACTGGAAGCTCACATAGGTAATAAATAACCTGTCCTACGGATTGTTGATATGACATATCACTGAATGCTCACATAGGTAATAAATAACCTGTCCTACGGATTATTGATAAGACATATCACTGGAAGCTCACATAGGTAATAAATAACCTGTCCTACGGATTGTTGATATGACATATCACTGAATGCTCACATAGGTAATAAATAACCTGTCCTTCGGATTGTTGATAAGACATATCACTGAAAGCTCACATAGGTAATAAATAACCTGTCCTTCGGATTGTTGATAAGACATATCACTGAAAGCTCACATAGGTAATAAATAACATGTCCTACGGATTGTTGATAAGACATATCACTGAAAGCTCACATAGGTAATAAATAACCTGTCCTACGGATTGTTGATAAGACATATCACTGGAAGCTCACATAGGTAATAAATAACCTGTCCTACGGATTGTTGATAAGACATATCACTGGAAGCTCACATAGGTAATAAATAATCTGTCCTTCGGATTGTTGATATGACATATCACTGAAAGCTCACATAGGTAATAAATAACCTGTCCTACGGATTGTTGATAAGACATATCACTGGAAGCTCACATAGGTAATAAATAATCTGTCCTTCGGATTGTTGATATGACAGATCACTGAAAGCTCACATAGGTAATAAATAACCTGTCCTACGGATTGTTGATAAGACGTATCACTGGAAGCTCACATAGGTAATAAATAATCTGTCCTTCGGATTGTTGATATGACATATCACTGAAAGCTCACATAGGTAATAAATAACATGTCCTACGGATTGTTGATATGACATATCACTGAAAGCTCACATAGGTAATAAATAACCTGTCCTACGGATTGTTGATATGACATATCACTGGAAGCTCACATAGGTAATAAATAACCTGTCCTACGGATTGTTGATAAGACATATCACTGGAAGCTCACATAGGTAAAAAATAACCTGTCCTACGGATTGTTGATCAGACATATCACTGAAAGCTCAAATAGGTAATAAATAACCTGTCCTACGGATTGTTGATAAGACATATCACTGAAAGCTCACATAGGTAATAAATAACCTGTCCTACGGATTGTTGATATGACATATCACTGAAAGCTCACATAGGTAATAAATAACCTGTCCTACGGATTGTTGATATGACATATCACTGGAAGCTCACATAGGTAATAAATAACATGTCCTACGGATTGTTGATAAGACATATCACTGAAAGCTCACATAGGTAATAAATAACCTGTCCTTCGGATTGTTGATAAGACATATCACTGAAAGCTCACATAGGTAATAAATAACATGTCCTACGGATTGTTGATATGACATATCACTGGAAGCTCACATAGGTAATAAATAACATGTCCTACGGATTGTTGATAAGACATATCACTGAAAGCTCACATAGGTAATGAATAACCTGTCCTTCGGATTGTTGATATGACATATCACTGAAAGCTCACATAGGTAATAAATAACCTGTCCTACGGATTGTTGATAAGACATATCACTGAAAGCTCACATAGGTAATAAATAACCTGTCCTACGGATTGCTGATAAGACATATCACTGGAAGCTCACATAGTTAATAAATAACCTGTCCTACGGATTGTTGATATGACATATCGCTGGAAGCTCACATAGGTAATAAATAACATGTCCTACGAATTGTTGATAAGACATATCACTGAAAGCTCACATAGGTAATAAATAACCTGTCCTACTGATTGTTGATAAGACATATCACTGAAAGCTCACATAGGTAATAAATAACCTGTCCTACGGATTGTTGATAAGACATATCACTGAAAGCTCACATAGGTAATAAATAACCTGTCCTACGGATTGTTGATATGACATATCACTGAAAGCTCACATAGGTAATAAATAACCTGTCCTACGGATTGTTGATAAGACATATCACTGGAAGCTCACATAGGTAATAAATAACCTGTCCTACGGATTGTTGATATGACATATCACTGAAAGCTCACATAGGTAATAAATAACCTGTCCTTCGGATTGTTGATAAGACATATCACTGAAAGCTCACATAGGTAATAAATAACCTGTCCTACGGATTGTTGATAAGACATATCACTGGAAGCTCACATAGGTAATAAATTACCTGTCCTACGGATTGTTGATAAGACATATCACTGAAAGCTCACATAGGTAATAAATAACCTGTCCTACGGATTGTTGATATGACATATCACTGGAAGCTCACATAGGTAATAAATAACATGTCCTACGGATTGTTGATATGACATATCACTGAAAGTTCACATAGGTAATAAATAACCTGTCCTACGGATTGTTGATATGACATATCACTGAAAGCTCACATAGGTAATAAATAACCTGTCCTACGGATTGTTGATAAGACATATCACTGGAAGCTCACATAGGTAATACATAACCTGTCCTACGGATTGTTGATAAGACATATCACTGGAAGCTCACATAGGTAATAAATAACCTGTCCTATGGATTGTTGATAAGACATATCACTGGAAGCTCACATAGGTAATAAATAACCTGTCCTACGGATTGTTGATATGACATATCACTGAAAGCTCACATAGGTAATAAATAACCTGTCCTACGGATTGTTGATAAGACATATCACTGGAAGCTCACATAGGTAATAAATAACCTGTCCTACGGATTGCTGATAAGACATATCACTGAAAGCTCATATAGGTAATAAATAACCTGTCCTTCGGATTTTTGATAAGACATATCACTGAAAGCTCACATAGGTAATAAATAACCTGTCCTACGGATTGTTGATAAGACATATCACTGGAAGCTCACATAGGTAATAAATTACCTGTCCTACGGATTGTTGATAAGACATATCACTGAAAGCTCACATAGGTAATAAATAACCTGTCCTACGGATTGTTGATATGACATATCACTGGAAGCTCACATAGGTAATAAATAACAGGTCCTACGGATTGTTGATAAGACATATCACTGAAAGCTCACATAGGTAATAAATAACCTGTCCTACGGATTGTTGATATGACATATCACTGAAAGCTCACATAGGTAATAAATAACCTGTCCTACGGATTGTTGATATGACATATCACTGGAAGCTCACATAGGTAATAAATAACCTGTCCTACAGATTGTTGATAAGACATATCACTGGAAGCTCACATAGGTAATACATAACCTGTCCTACGGATTGTTGATAAGACATATCACTGGAAGCTCACATAGGTAATAAATAACCTGTCCTATGGATTGTTGATATGACATATCACTGAAAGATCACATAGGTAATAAATAACCTGTCCTACGGATTGTTGATAAGACATATCACTGAAAGCTCACATAGGTAATAAATAAACTGTCCTACGGATTGTTGTTAAGACATATCACTGAAAGCTCACATAGGTAATAAATAACTTGTCCTACGGATTGTTGATAAGACATATCACTGAAAGCTCACATAGGTAATAAATAACCTGTCCTACGGATTGTTGATATGACACATCACTGGAAGCTCACATAGGTAATAAATAACCTGTCCTACGGATTGTTGTTAAGACATATCACTGAAAGCTCACATAGGTAATAAATAACTTGTCCTACGGATTGTTGATAAGACATATCACTGAAAGCTCACATAGGTAATAAATAACCTGTCCTACGGATTGTTGATATGACATATCACTGAAAGCTCACATAGGTAATAAATAACCTGTCCTACGGATTGTTGATAAGACATATCACTGAAAGCTCATATAGGTAATAAATAACCTGTCCTACGGATTGTTGTTAAGACATATCACTGAAAGCTCACATAGGTAATAAATAACCTGTCCTACGGATTGTTGATATGACATATCACTGAAAGCTCACATAGGTAATAAATAACATGTCCTACGGATTGTTGATATGACATATCACTGAAAGCTCACATAGGTAATAAATAACCTGTCCTACGGATTGTTGATAAGACATATCACTGGAAGCTCACATAGGTAATAAATAACCTGTCCTACGGATTGTTGTTAAGACATATCACTGAAAGCTCACATAGGTAATAAATAACATGTCCTACGGATTGTTGATATGACATATCACTGAAAGCTCACATAGGTAATACATAACCTGTCCTACGGATTGTTGATAAGACATATCACTGGAAGCTCACATAGGTAATAAATAACCTGTCCTACGGATAGTTGATAAGACATATTACTGGAAACTCACATAGGTAATACATAACCTGTCCTACGGATTGTTGATATGACATATCACTGAAAGCTCATATAGGAAATAAATAACATGTCCTACGGATTGTTGATAAGACATATCACTGGAAGCTCACATAGGTAATAAATAACCTGTCCTACGGATTGTTGATATGACATATCACTGAAAGCTCACATAGGTAATAAATAACTTGTCCTACGTATTGTTGATATGACATATCACTGGAAGCTCACATAGGTAATACATAACCTGTCCTACGGATTGTTGATAAGACATATCACTGAAAGCTCACATAGGTAATAAATAACCTGTCCTTCGGATTGTTGATATGACATATCACTGAAAGCTCACATAGGTAATACATAACCTGTCCTACGGATTGTTGATATGACATATCACTGAAAGCTCACATAGGTGATAAATAACCTGTCCTACGGATTGTTGATATGACACATCACTGAAAGCTCACATAGGTAATAAATAACCTGTCCTACGGATTGTTGATATGACATATCACTGGAAGCTCACATAGGTAATAAATAACCTGTCCTACGGATTGTTGATATGACATATCACTGAAAGCTCACATAGGTAATAAATAACCTGTCCTACGGATTGTTGATATGACATATCACTGAAAGCTCACATAGGTAATAAATAAACTGTCCTACGGATTGTTAATATGACATATCACTGAAAGCTCACATAGGTAATAAATAACATGTCCTACGGATTGTTGATAAGACATATCACTGAAAGCTCACATAGGTAATAAATAAACTGTCCTACGGATTGTTGATAAGACATATCACTGAAAGCTCACATAGGTAATAAATAAACTGTCCTACGGATTGTTGATAAGACATATCACTGAAAGCTCACATAGGTAATAAATAACCTGTCCTACGGATTGTTGATATGACATATCACTGAAAGCTCACATAGGTAATAAATAACCTGTCCTACGGATTGTTGATAAGACATATCACTGCAAGCTCACATAGGTAATAAATAACCTGTCCTACGGATTGTTGATAAGACATATCACTGAAAGCTCACATAGGTAATAAATAACCTGTCCTTCGGATTGTTGATAAGACATATCACTGAAAGCTCACATAGGTAATAAATAACCTGTCCTACGGATTGTTGATAAGACATATCACTGGAAGATCACATAGGTAATAAATAACCTGTCCTACGGATTGTTGATATCACATATCACTGGAAGCTCACATAGGTAATAAATAACATGTCCTACGGATTGTTGATAAGACATATCACTGAAAGCTCACATAGGTAATAAATAACCTGTCCTACGGATTGTTGATAAGACATATCACTGAAAGCTCATATAGGTAATAAATAACCTGTCCTACGGATTGTTGATAAGACATATCACTGAAAGCTCACATAGGTAATAAATAACCTGTCCTACGGATTGTTGATATGACATATCACTGAAAGCTCACATAGGTAATAAATAACCTGTCCTTCGGATTGTTGATAAGACATATCACTGGAAGCTCACATAGGTAATAAATAACCTGTCCTACGGATTGTTGATAAGACATATCACTGAAAGCTCACATAGGTAATAAATAACCTGTCCTTCGGATTGTTGATAAGACATATCATTGGAAGCTCACATAGGTAATAAATAACCTGTCCTACGGATTGTTGATAAGACATATCACTGAAAGCTCACATAGGTAATAAATAACCTGTCCTTCGGATTGTTGATAAGACATATCACTGAAAGCTCACATAGGTAATAAATAACATGTCCTACGGATTGTTGATAAGACATATCACTGGAAGCTCACATAGGTAATAAATAATCTGTCCTACGGATTGTTGATAAGACATATCACTGGAAGCTCACATAGGTAATAAATAATCTGTCCTTCGGATTGTTGATAAGACATATCACTGAAAGCTCACATAGGTAATAAATAACCTGTCCTACGGATTGTTGATAAGACATATCACTGAAAGCTCACATAGGTAATGAATAACCTGTCCTACGGATTGTTGATATGATATATCATTGAAAGCTCACATAGGTAATAAATAACCTGTCCTACGGATTGTTGATAAGACATATCACTGGAAGCTCACATAGGTAATAAATAATCTGTCCTTTGGATTGTTGATATGACATATCACTGGAAGCTCACATAGGTAATAAATAATCTGTCCTACGGATTGTTGATAAGACATATCACTGGAAGCTCACATAGGTAATACATAACCTGTCCTACGGATTGTTGATAAGACATATCACTGAAAGCTCATATAGGTAATACATAACCTGTCCTTCGGATTGTTGAAAAGACATATCACTGGAAGCTCACATAGGTAATAAATAACCTGTTCTACGGATTGTTGATAAGACATATCACTGGAAGCTCACATAGGTAATACATAACCTGTCCTACGGATTGTTGATATGACATATCACTGAAAGCTCAAATAGGTAATAAATAACCTGTCCTACGGATTGTTGATATGACATATCACTGGAAGCTCACATAGGTAATAAATAACATGTCCTACGGATTGTTGATATGACATATCACTGGAAGCTCACATAGGTAATAAATAACCTGTCCTACGGATTGTTGATATGACATATCACTGGAAGCTCACATAGGTAATAAATAACAGGTCCTACGGATTGTTGATATGACATATCACTGAAAGCTCACATAGGTAATAAATAACATGTCCTACGGATTGTTGATATGACATATCACTGAAAGCTCACATAGGTAATAAATAACATGTCCTACGGATTGTTGATAAGACATATCACTGAAAGCTCACATAGGTAAAAAATAACCTGTCCTACGGATTGTTGATATGACATATCACTGAAAGCTCACATAGGTAATAAATAACCTGTCCTACGGATTGTTGATATGACATATCACTGGAAGCTCACATAGGTAATAAATAATCTGTCCTACGGATTGTTGATAAGACATATCACTGAAAGCTCACATAGGTAATAAATAACCTGTCCTACGGATTGTTGATAAGACATATCACTGAAAGCTCGCATAGGTAATAAATAACCTGTCCTTAGGATTGTTGATAAGACATATCACTGAAAGCTCACATAGGTAATAAATAACCTGTCCTACGGATTGTTGATATGACATATCACTGAAAGCTCACATAGGTAATAAATAACCTGTCCTACGGATTGTTGATACGACATATCACTGAAAGCTCACATAGGTAATAAATAACATGTCCTACGGATTGTTGATATGACATATCACTGAAAGCTCACATAGGTAATAAATAACATGTCCTACGGATTGTTGATAAGACATATCACTGAAAGCTCACATAGGTAATAAATAACCTGTCCTACGGATTGTTGATATGACATATCACTGAAAGCTCACATAGGTAATAAATAACCTGTCCTGCGGATTGTTGATAAGACATATCACTGAAAGCTCACATAGGTAATTAATAACCTGTCCTACGGATTGTTGATATGACATATCACTGAAAGCTCATATAGGTAATAAATAACCTGTCCTACGGATTGTTGATATGACATATCACTGGAAATTATATACATTGATACAAACGTAGATATCTAATTTATTGCGCATGATGCGTTTCTAGAATCACATTTGTCACTCATGTACGTTCAAAAAGGAAAGATTGGAAACCAAATAATTTGTATATAATTATAAATTTAATACTTATCCTCAATTAATTGACAAAGGTGTAAAATTTCATATTTAAGTATTAGAGACCTCTAAAGTCAAAAGGTCTAAGCTGAATAGCTAAAATAGACTAAGGTCACATATGTATGAGGGGTGAGAATCTTGGTTTTGATCATGATTACATTATATAGAAACTGCAAATGTCGATAATAAATATATCTGATAAACTATGTTAATGCCGAAACATTGGCAACCGGGCTGATATTACCCACGAGGACTACTGCTGATATTACCCACGAGGACTACTGCTGATATTACCCTCGAGGACTACTGCTGATATTACCCACGAGGACTACTGCTGATATTACCCACGAGGACTACTGCTGATATTACCCTCGAGGACTACTGCTGATAAAGGTAATAACAAAATTACCGAACTCCGAACAATCTTACAAAGGGAAAGTCAAAACTCATAATTATATAAACAGACAAAATCAGTCAACAACCGGAAAACTGTGAAAACCGTAATGACCCTGACTTGGTACAGGCATTTCTAAAGAAATGGTGGGTTGAATCAGATTTTAAGGCGCCAAACCTCCCGCTCTCATTACGGTTCAAAGGTTCCGGCTGTCACTGTAACAGTATTTAAATACAGGAACAAAATAAGTAAAATAGTTGTCAAAGCAGTACCATATTCGGTGACGTAAATGTCAAAAATATTTTTACGTCACACATTGACAAAAAAATTCTTGACATTTTTGACTTCTTTATCTTTATACATTTTCACTATATGAAAATGCATCGCTTATAATTTTTTCTGCAGAGACGGAATATATTTCGACAAGATATTGGTATCGAAATATAAACTTTTTAAGAGATCGAATAAGGCGAATCTTTTTATAGCCCTGGTCCAGTAGCCTGTTTCTCAGATGAATATGACGTTTCAGGAAATCAGAATAATTGCTACTGGCCCTTGTATAGCGAATCAATTGCGAGATGTAAACACCATATGCAGGAGAAGCTGGTATATTGCTGCACATGTTTGGAAAATTTATGATTTTAAAATTGAAGTCGTCCCGCTTATCATAAATTTTAGTACTGAGTTGACCACTGTCGTCAAATTCGAGGTATAAGTCCAAAAATGATGCGGACGAAGCTGTATCGGTGGTCTCTTTAACTTCCAGCTCTGGAGGATATATCAATGGAAGAAATTCCGCAAATCTAGAATTATTGATAGATAAAACGTCATCAATATACCTGTATGTGAAATTAAAGGCTCTAGCCTCATGAATCTTCTTATCTTTTACAAGCTTTTGAAGAAACTCCGACTCATACGAGTATAAAAATAAATCGGCTAGAAGAGGGGCACAATTCGTACCCATTGGTATGCCGACGACCTGCTGAAACAGTGTCCCTCCAAAGGAGACAAATATGTTATCGATGAGGAACTCCAGCATACTGATCACTTGTTCCTCGGAGTAGCATGTTTTACCTTTATGAATTTTGTTTGAAAAATATGTGGAATTGTAGCTTAACACAACAAATTTTGAGCCATAGTTTCTATGACTAAAAGCTTTATGAATTGTTTCTTTTAAGCGTGTTTTTAATTTGTCATGCGGTAGGGTGGTATATAGAGTTGAAAAATCAAAAGTTTTGATGGAAGATACCTGAGAGAAAGATCTTGATTTCAGGTTTTCCAAAAGATCTTTAGAGTTTTTCAAAATCCACATGTGATTTATACCACTACGCGAGTAAACAGTTTCACAATATTTCTGTTGTCCCTCTTTTACTGCAGATCGAGCAACACAAACTCCACTAAAAACAAACAATGATCTACAAAACACTACACAGAAAACTCAAGATCGAGCAACTCGTACCCCACTAAAAACAAACAATGATCTACAAAACACTACACAGAAAACTAAAGATAGAGCAACACGAACTCCACTAAAAACAAACAACGATCTACAAAACACTACACAGAAAACTGAAGATCGAGCAACACAAACTCCACTAAAAACAAACAATGATCTACAAAACACTACACAGAAAACTAAGGATAGAGCAACACGAACACCACTAAAAACAAACAATGATCTACAAAACACTACACAGAAAACTAAAGATAGAGCAACACGAACACCACTAAAAACAAACAACGATCTACAAAACACTACACAGAAACTAAAGATAGAGCAACACGAACACCACTAAAAACAAACAATGATCTACAAAACACTACACAGAAAACTAAAGATAGAGCAACACGAACTCCACTAAAAACAAACAATGATCTACAAAACACTACACAGAAAACTGAAGATAGAGCAACACGAACTCCACTAAAAACAAACAATGATCTACAAAACACTACACAGAAACTAAAGATAGAGCAACACGAACCCCACTAAAAACAAACAATGATCTACAAAACACTACACAGAAAACTAAAGATCGAGCAACACAAACTCCACTAAAAACAAACAACGATCTACAAAACACTACACAGAAAACTGAAGATAGAGCAACACGAACTCCACTAAAACCAAACAATGATCTACAAAACACTACACAGAAAACTAAAGATCGAGCAACACAAACCCCACTAAAAACAAACAATGATCTACAAAACACTACACAGAAAACTAAAGATAGAGCAACACGAACTCCACTAAAAACAAACAACGATCTACAAAACACTACACAGAAAACTAAAGATAGAGCAACACGAACTCCACTAAAAACAAACAACGATCTATAAAACACTACACAGAAAACTAAAGATAGAGCAACACGAACCCCACTAAAAACAAACAACGATCTACAAAACACTACACAGAAAACTAAAGATAGAGCAACACGAACCTCACTAAAAACAAACAATGATCTACAAAACACTACACAGTAAACTAAAGATAGAGCAACACGAACACCACTAAAAACAAACAACGATCTACAAAACACTACACAGAAAACTAAAGATAGAACAACACGAACTCCACTAAAAACAAACAATGATCTACAAAACACTACACAGAAACTAAAGATCGAGCAACACAAACTCCACTAAAAACAAACAACGATCTACAAAACACTACACAGAAAACTGAAAATAGAGCAACACGAACTCCACTAAAAACAAACAATGATCTACAAAACACTACACAGAAACTAAAGATAGAGCAACACGAACACCACTAAAAACAAACAACGATCTACAAAACACTACACAGAAAACTGAAAATAGAGCAACACGAACTCCACTAAAAACAAACAATGATCTACAAAACACTACACAGAAAACTAAAGATAGAGCAACACGAACTCCACTAAAAACAAACAACGATCTACAAAACACTACACAGAAAACTAAAGATAGAGCAACACGAACACCACTAAAAACAAACAATGATCTACAAAACACTACACAGAAACTAAAGATAGAGCAACACGAACCCCACTAAAAACAAACAATGATCTACAAAACACTACACAGAAAACTAAAGATCGAGCAACACAAACTCCACTAAAAACAAACAGCGATCTACAAAACACTACACAGAAAACTGAAGATAGAGCAACACGAACTCCACTAAAACCAAACAATGATCTACAAAACACTACACAGAAAACTAAAGATCGAGCAACACAAACCCCACTAAAAACAAACAATGATCTACAAAACACTACACAGAAAACTAAAGATAGAGCAACACGAACCTCACTAAAAACAAACAATGATCTACAAAACACTACACAGAAAACTAAAGATAGAGCAACACGAACACCACTAAAAACAAACAACGATCTACAAAACACTACACAGAAAACTCAAGATAGAGCAACATGAACCCCACTAAAAACAAACAATGATCTACAAAACACTACACAGAAAACTAAAGATAGAGCAACACGAACCTCACTAAAAATAAACAATGATCTACAAAACACTACACAGAAAACTAAAGATAGAGCAACACGAACACCACTAAAAACAAACAATGATCTACAAAACACTACACAGAAAACTAAAGATAGAGCAACATGAACCCCACTAAAAACAAACAACGATCTACAAAACACTACACAGAAAACTAAAGATAGAGCAACACGAACCTCACTAAAAACAAACAATGATCTACAAAACACTACACAGAAAACTAAAGATAGAGCAACACGAACACCACTAAAAACAAACAATGATCTACAAAACACTACACAGAAAACTAAAGATAGAGCAACACGAACCTCACTAAAAACAAACAATGATCTACAAAACACTACACAGAAAACTAAAGATAGAGCAACACGAACACCACTAAAAACAAACAACGATCTACAAAACACTACACAGAAAACTAAAGATAGAGCAACATGAACCCCACTAAAAACAAACAACGATCTACAAAACACTACACAGAAAACTGAAGATAGAGCAACACGAACTCACTAAAAACAAACAATGATCTACAAAACACTACACAGAAAACTAAAGATAGAGCAACACGAACCTCACTAAAAACAAACAATGATCTACAAAACACTACACAGAAAACTAAAGATAGAGCAACACGAACACCACTAAAAACAAACAACGATCTACAAAACACTACACAGAAAACTAAAGATAGAGCAACACGAACACCACTAAAAACAAACAATGATCTACAAAACACTACACAGAAAACTAAAGATAGAGCAACACGAACCTCACTAAAAACAAACAATGATCTACAAAACACTACACAGAAAACTAAAGATAGAGCAACATGAACCCCACTAAAAACAAACAACGATCTACAAAACACTACACAGAAAACTGAAGATAGAGCAACACGAACTCACTAAAAACAAACAATGATCTACAAAACACTACACAGAAAACTAAAGATAGAGCAACACGAACACCACTAAAAACAAACAACGATCTACAAAACACTACACAGAAAACTAAAGATAGAGCAACATGAACCCCACTAAAAACAAACAACGATCTACAAAACACTACACAGAAAACTGAAGATAGAGCAACACGAACTCACTAAAAACAAACAATGATCTACAAAACACTACACAGAAAACTAAAGATAGAGCAACACGAACACCACTAAAAACAAACAACGATCTACAAAACACTACACAGAAAACTAAAGATAGAGCAACACGAACACCACTAAAAACAAACAATGATCTACAAAACACTACACAGAAAACTAAAGATAGAGCAACACGAACACCACTAAAAACAAACAACGATCTACAAAACACTACACAGAAAACTAAAGATAGAGCAACATGAACCCCACTAAAAACAAACAACGATCTACAAAACACTACACAGAAAACTGAAGATAGAGCAACACGAACTCACTAAAAACAAACAATGATCTACAAAACACTACACAGAAAACTAAAGATAGAGCAACACGAACACCACTAAAAACAAACAACGATCTACAAAACACTACACAGAAAACTAAAGATAGAGCAACACGAACACCACTAAAAACAAACAACGATCTACAAAACACTACACAGAAAACTAAAGATAGAGCAACACGAACCCCACTAAAAACAAACAACGATCTACAAAACACTACACAGAAAACTAAAGATAGAGCAACACGAACCTCACTAAAAACAAACAAAGATCTACAAAACACTACACAGAAAACTAAAGATAGAGCAACACGAACACCACTAAAAACAAACAACGATCTACAAAACACTACACAGAAAACTCAAGATAGAGCAACACGAACCTCACTAAAAATAAACAATGATCTACAAAACACTACACAGAAAACTAAAGATAGAGTAACACGAACACCACTAAAAACAAACAATGATCTACAAAACACTACACAGAAAACTAAAGATAGAGCAACACGTACACCACTAAAAACAAACAATGATCTACAAAACACTACACAGAAAACTAAAGATAGAGCAACACGAACACCACTAAAAACAAACAATGATCTACAAAACACTACACAGAAAACTAAAGATAGAGCAACACGAACCTCACTAAAAATAAACAATGATCTACAAAACACTACACAGAAAACTCAAGATAGAGCAACACGAACCTCACTAAAAATAAACAATGATCTACAAAACACTACACAGAAAACTAAAGATAGAGCAACACGAACACCACTAAAAACAAACAATGATCTACAAAACACTACACAGAAAACTAAAGATAGAGCAACACGAACCTCACTAAAAATAAACAATGATCTACAAAACACTACACAGAAAACTAAAGATAGAGCAACACGAACCTCACTAAAAACAAACAAAGATCTACAAAACACTACACAGAAAACTAAAGATAGAGCAACACGAACACCACTAAAAACAAACAACGATCTACAAAACACTACACAGAAAACTCAAGATAGAGCAACACGAACCTCACTAAAAATAAACAATGATCTACAAAACACTACACAGAAAACTAAAGATAGAGCAACACGAACACCACTAAAAACAAACAATGATCTACAAAACACTACACAGAAAACTAAAGATAGAGCAACACGTACACCACTAAAAACAAACAATGATCTACAAAACACTACACAGAAAACTAAAGATAGAGCAACACGAACACCACTAAAAACAAACAATGATCTACAAAACACTACACAGAAAACTAAAGATAGAGCAACACGAACCTCACTAAAAATAAACAATGATCTACAAAACACTACACAGAAAACTCAAGATAGAGCAACACGAACCTCACTAAAAATAAACAATGATCTACAAAACACTACACAGAAAACTAAAGATAGAGCAACACGAACACCACTAAAAACAAACAATGATCTACAAAACACTACACAGAAAACTAAAGATAGAGCAACACGAACCTCACTAAAAATAAACAATGATCTACAAAACACTACACAGAAAACTAAAGATAGAGCAACACGAACACCACTAAAAACAAACAATGATCTACAAAACACTACACAGAAAACTAAAGATAGAGCAACACGAACACCACTAAAAACAAACAACGATCTACAAAACACTACACAGAAACTAAAGATCGAGAAACACAAACTCCTCTAAAAACAAACAACGATCTACAAAACACTACACAGAAAACTGAAAATAGAGCAACACGAACTCCACTAAAAACAAACAATGATCTACAAAACACTACACAGAAACTAAAGATAGAGCAACACGAACACCACTAAAAACAAACAACGATCTACAAAACACTACACAGAAAACTGAAAATAGAGCAACACGAACTCCACTAAAAACAAACAATGATCTACAAAACACTACACAGAAAACTGAAGATAGAGCAACACGAACTCCACTAAAAACAAACAATGATCTACAAAACACTACACAGAAACTAAAGATAGAGCAACACGAACCCCACTAAAAACAAACAATGATCTACAAAACACTACACAGAAAACTAAAGATCGAGCAACACAAACTCCACTAAAAACAAACAACGATCTACAAAACACTACACAGAAAACTGAAGATAGAGCAACACGAACTCCACTAAAACCAAACAACGATCTACAAAACACTACACAGAAAACTAAAGATAGAGCAACACGAACCCCACTAAAAACAAACAACGATCTACAAAACACTACACAGAAAACTAAAGATAGAGCAACACGAACCTCACTAAAAACAAACAATGATCTACAAAACACTACACAGAAAACTAAAGATAGAGCAACACGAACACCACTAAAAACAAACAACAATCTACAAAACACTACACAGAAAACTCAAGATAGAGCAACATGAACCCCACTAAAAACAAACAATGATCTACAAAACACTACCCAGAAAACTCAAGATAGAGCAACACGAACCTCACTAAAAATAAACAATGATCTACAAAACACTACACAGAAAACTAAAGATAGAGCAACACGAACACCACTAAAAACAAACAATGATCTACAAAACACTACACAGAAAACTAAAGATAGAGCAACATGAACCCCACTAAAAACAAACAACGATCTACAAAACACTACACAGAAAACTAAAGATAGAGCAACACGAACCTCACTAAAAACAAACAATGATCTACAAAACACTACACAGAAAACTAAAGATAGAGCAACACGAACACCACTAAAAACAAACAATGATCTACAAAAGACTACACAGAAAACTAAAGATAGAGCAACACGAACCTCACTAAAAACAAACAATGATCTACAAAACACTACACAGAAAACTAAAGATAGAGCAACACGAACACCACTAAAAGCAAACAACGATCTACAAAACACTACACAGAAACTAAAGATAGAGCAACACGAACACCACTAAAAACAAACAATGATCTACAAAACACTACACAGAAAACTAAAGATAGAGCAACACGAACACCACTAAAAACAAACAATGATCTACAAAACACTACACAGAAAACTCAAGATAGAGCAACACGTACACCACTAAAAACAAACAATGATCTACAAAACACTACACAGAAAACTAAAGATAGAGCAACACGAACACCACTAAAAACAAACAATGATCTACAAAACACTACACAGAAAACTAAAGATAGAACAACACGAACACCACTAAAAACAAACAATGATCTACAAAACACTACACAGAAAACTAAAGATAGAGCAACACGAACACCACTAAAAACAAACAACGATCTACAAAACACTACACAGAAAACTAAAGATAGAGCAACATGAACCCCACTAAAAACAAACAACGATCTACAAAACACTACACAGAAAACTAAAGATAGAGCAACATGAACCCCACTAAAAACAAACAACGATCTACAAAACACTACACAGAAAACTAAAGATAGAGCAACACGAACACCACTAAAAACAAACAACGATCTACAAAACACTACACAGAAAACTAAAGATAGAGCAACACGAACCTCACTAAAAACAAACAATGATCTACAAAACACTACACAGAAAACTAAAGATAGAGCAACACGAACACCACTAAAAACAAACAACGATCTACAAAACACTACACAGAAAACTCAAGATAGAGCAACATGAACCCCACTAAAAACAAAGAATGATCTACAAAACACTACACAGAAAACTAAAGATAGAGCAACACGAACCTCACTAAAAATAAACAATGATCTACAAAACACTACACAGAAAACTAAAGATAGAGCAACACGAACACCACTAAAAACAAACAATGATCTACAAAACACTACACAGAAAACTAAAGATAGAGCAACATGAACCCCACTAAAAACAAACAACGATCTACAAAACACTACACAGAAAACTAAAGATAGAGCAACACGAACCTCACTAAAAACAAACAATGATCTACAAAACACTAGACAGAAAACTAAAGATAGAGCAACACGAACACCACTAAAAACAAACAATGATCTACAAAACACTACACAGAAAACTAAAGATAGAGCAACATGAACCCCACTAAAAACAAACAACGATCTACAAAACACTACACAGAAAACTAAAGATAGAGCAACACGAACCTCACTAAAAACAAACAATGATCTACAAAACACTACACAGAAAACTAAAGATAGAGCAACACGAACACCACTAAAAACAAACAATGATCTACAAAAGACTACACAGAAAACTAAAGATAGAGCAACACGAACCTCACTAAAAACAAACAATGATCTACAAAACACTAGACAGAAAACTAAAGATAGAGCAACACGAACACCACTAAAAACAAACAATGATCTACAAAACACTACACAGAAAACTAAAGATAGAGCAACACGAACCCCACTAAAAACAAACAACGATGTACAAAACACTACACAGAAAACTAAAGATAGAGCAACACGAACCTCACTAAAAACAAACAATGATCTACAAAACACTACACAGAAAACTAAAGATAGAGCAACACGAACACCACTAAAAACAAACAACGATCTACAAAACACTACACAGAAAACTCAAGATAGAGCAACATGAACCCCACTAAAAACAAACAATGATCTACAAAACACTACACAGAAAACTAAAGATAGAGCAACACGAACCTCACTAAAAATAAACAATGATCTACAAAACACTACACAGAAAACTAAAGATAGAGCAACACGAACACCACTAAAAACAAACAATGATCTACAAAACACTACACAGAAAACTAAAGATAGAGCAACACGAACACCACTAAAAACAAACAATGATCTACAAAACACTACACAGAAAACTAAAGATAGAGCAACACGTACACCACTAAAAACAAACAATGATCTACAAAACACTACACAGAAAACTAAAGATAGAGCAACATGAACCCCACTAAAAACAAACAACGATCTACAAAACACTACACAGAAAACTAAAGATAGAGCAACACGAACCTCACTAAAAACAAACAATGATCTACAAAACACTACACAGAAAACTAAAGATAGAGCAACACGAACACCACTAAAAACAAACAATGATCTACAAAACACTACACAGAAAACTAAAGATAGAGCAACACGAACACCACTAAAAACAAACAATGATCTACAAAACACTACACAGAAAACTAAAGATCGAGCAATACGAACTCACTAAAAACAAACAATGATCTACAAAACACTACACAGAAAACTAAAGATAGAGCAACACGAACCTCACTAAAAACAAACAATGATCTACAAAACACTACACAGAAAACTAAAGATAGAGCAACACGAACACCACTAAAAACAAACAATGATCTACAAAACACTACACAGAAAACTAAAGATAGAGCAACACGAACCTCACTAAAAATAAACAACGGTCTACAAAACACTACACAGAAACTAAAGATAGAGCAACACGAACCTCACTAAAAACAAACAATGATCTACAAAACACTACACAGAAAACTAAAGATAGAGCAACACGAACACCACTAAAAACAAACAACGATCTACAAAACACTACACAGAAAACTGAAGATAGAGCAACATGAACACCACTAAAAACAAACAACGATCTACAAAACACTACACAGAAAACTAAAGATAGAGCAACATGAACCCCCCTAAAAACAAACAACGATCTACAAAACACTACACAGAAAACTAAAGATAGAGCAACACGAACACCACTAAAAACAAACAATGATCTACAAAACACTACACAGAAAACTCAAGATAGAGCAACACGTACACCACTAAAAACAAACAACGATCTACAAAACACTACACAGAAAACTAAAGATAGAGCAACACGAACACCACTAAAAACAAACAATGATCTACAAAACACTACACAGAAAACTAAAGATAGAGCAACACGTACACCACTAAAAACAAACAACGATCTACAAAACACTACACAGAAAACTCAAGATAGAGCAACACGTACACCACTAAAAACAAACAACGATCTACAAAACACTACACAGAAAACTAAAGATAGAGCAACACGAACACCACTAAAAACAAACAATGATCTACAAAACACTACACAGAAAACTAAAGATAGAGCAACACGAACACCACTAAAAACAAACAATGATCTACAAAACACTACACAGAAAACTAAAGATAGAGCAACACGAACCTCACTAAAAACAAACAATGATCTACAAAACACTACACAGAAACTAAAGATAGAGCAACACGAACCTCACTAAAAACAAACAATGATCTACAAAACACTACACAGAAAACTAAAGATAGAGCAACACGAACCTCACTAAAAATAAACAATGATCTACAAAACACTACACAGAAAACTAAAGATAGAGCAACACGAACACCACTAAAAACAAACAATGATCTACAAAACACTACACAGAAAACTAAAGATAGAGCAACACGAACACCACTAAAAACAAACAACGATCTACAAAACACTACACAGAAAACTAAAGATAGAGCAACACGTACACCACTAAAAACAAACAATGATCTACAAAACACTACACAGAAAACTAAAGATAGAGCAACACGAACACCACTAAAAACAAACAATGATCTACAAAACACTACACAGAAAACTAAAGATAGAGCAACACGAACCTCACTAAAAACAAACAATGATCTACGAAACCTTACACAGAAAACTAAAGATAGAGCAACACGAACCTCACTAAAAACAAACAATGATCTACGAAACCTTACACAGAAAACTAAAGATAGAGCAACACGAACCTCACTAAAAACAAACAATGATCTACGAAACCTTACACAGAAAACTAAAGATAGAGCAACACGAACCTCACTAAAAACAAACAATGATCTACGAAACCTTACACAGAAAACTAAAGATAGAGCAACACGAACCTCACTAAAAACAAACAACGATCTACAAAACACTACACAGAAAACTAAAGATAGAGCAACACGAACACCACTAAAAACAAACAATGATCTACAAAACACTACACAGAAAACTAAACATAGAGCAACACGAACACCACTAAAAACAAACAATGATCTACAAAACACTACACAGAAAACTAAAGATAGAGCAACACGAACACCACTAAAAACAAACAACGATCTACAAAACACTACACAGAAAACTCAAGATAGAGCAACACGTACCCCACTAAAAACAAACAACGATCTACAAAACACTACACAGAAAACTAAAGATAGAGCAACATGAACACCACTAAAAACAAACAATGATCTACAAAACACTACACAGAAAACTAAAGATAGAGCAACATGAACTCCACTAAAAACAAACAACGATCTACAAAACACTACACAGAAAACTAAAGATAGAGCAACACGAACCTCACTAAAAACAAACAATGATCTACAAAACACTACACAGAAAACTAAAGATAGAGCAACACGAACACCACTAAAAACAAACAACGATCTACAAAACACTACACAGAAAACTCAAGATAGAGCAACATGAACCCCACTAAAAACAAACAACGATCTACAAAACACTACACAGAAAACTAAAGATAGAGCAACATGAACCCCCCTAAAAACAAACAACGATCTACAAAACACTACACAGAAAACTAAAGTTAGAGCAACACGAACACCACTAAAAACAAACAATGATCTACAAAACACTACACAGAAAACTAAAGATAGAGCAACACGAACCTCACTAAAAACAAACAATGATCTACAAAACACTACACAGAAAACTCAAGATAGAGCAACACGAACACCACTAAAAACAAACAATGATCTACAAAACACTACACAGAAAACTAAAGATAGAGCAACATGAACCCCACTAAAAACAAACAATGATCTACAAAACACTACACAGAAAACTAAAGATAGAGCAACACGAACTCACTAAAAACAAACAATGATCTACAAAACACTACACAGAAAACTCAAGATAGAGCAACACGAACACCACTAAAAACAAACAATGATCTACAAAACACTACACAGAAAACTAAAGATAGAGCAACACGAACACCACTAAAAACAAACAACGATCTACAAAACACTACACAGAAAACTCAAGATAGAGCAACACGTACCCCACTAAAAACAAACAACGATCTACAAAACACTAAACAGAAAACTAAAGATAGAGCAACATGAACACCACTAAAAACAAACAATGATCTACAAAACACTACACAGAAAACTAAAGATAGAGCAACATGAACTCCACTAAAAACAAACAATGATCTACAAAACACTACACAGAAAACTAAAGATAGAGCAACACGAACACCACTAAAAACAAACAATGATCTACAAAACACTACACAGAAAACTAAAGATAGAGCAACACGAACCTCACTAAAAACAAACAATGATCTACAAAACACTACACAGAAAACTGAAGATAGAGCAACACGAACCTCACTAAAAATAAACAATGATCTACAAAACACTACACAGAAAACTAAAGATAGAGCAACACGAACACCACTAAAAACAAACAATGATCTACAAAACACTACACAGAAAACTAAAGATAGAGCAACACGAACACCACTAAAAACAAACAATGATCTACAAAACACTACACAGAAAACTAAAGATAGAGCAACACGAACACCACTAAAAACAAACAATGATCTACAAAACACTACACAGAAAACTGAAGATAGAGCAACACGAACCTCACTAAAAACAAACAACGATCTACAAAACACTACACAGAAAACTAAAGATAGAGCAACACGAACACCACTAAAAACAAACAACGATCTAAAAACACTACACAGAAAACTAAAGATAGAGCAACACGTACCCCACTAAAAACAAACAACGATCTACAAAACACTACACAGAAACTAAAGATAGAGCAACACGAACCTCACTAAAAACAAACAATGATCTACAAAACACTACACAGAAAACTAAAGATAGAGCAACACGAACCTCACTAAAAATAAACAATGATCTACAAAACACTACACAGAAAACTAAAGATAGAGCAACACGAACACCACTAAAAACAAACAATGATCTACAAAACACTACACAGAAAACTAAAGATAGAGCAACACGAACACCACTAAAAACAAACAACGATCTACAAAACACTACACAGAAAACTAAAGATAGAGCAACACGTACACCACTAAAAACAAACAACGATCTACAAAACACTACACAGAAAACTAAAGATAGAGCAACACGAACACCACTAAAAACAAACAATGATCTACAAAACACTACACAGAAAACTAAAGATAGAGCAACACGAACCTCACTAAAAACAAACAATGATCTACGAAACCTTACACAGAAAACTAAAGATAGAGCAACACGAACCTCACTAAAAACAAACAATGATCTACGAAACCTTACACAGAAAACTAAAGATAGAGCAACACGAACCTCACTAAAAACAAACAATGATCTACGAAACCTTACACAGAAAACTAAAGATAGAGCAACACGAACCTCACTAAAAACAAACAACGATCTACAAAACACTACACAGAAAACTAAAGATAGAGCAACACGAACCTCACTAAAAACAAACAACGATCTACAAAACACTACACAGAAAACTCAAGATAGAGCAACACGAACACCACTAAAAACAAACAACGATCTACAAAACACTACACAGAAAACTCAAGATAGAGCAACACGAACCTCACTAAAAACAAACAACGATGTACAAAACACTACACAGAAAACTAAAGATAGAGCAACACGAACACCACTAAAAACAAACAATGATCTACAAAACACTACACAGAAAACTAAAGATAGAGCAACACGAACACCACTAAAAACAAACAATGATCTACAAAACACTACACAGAAAACTAAAGATAGAGCAACACGAACACCACTAAAAACAAACAACGATCTACAAAACACTACACAGAAAACTCAAGATAGAGCAACACGTACCCCACTAAAAACAAACAACGATCTACAAAACACTACACAGAAAACTAAAGATAGAGCAACATGAACACCACTAAAAACAAACAATGATCTACAAAACACTACACAGAAAACTAAAGATAGAGCAACATGAACTCCACTAAAAACAAACAACGATCTACAAAACACTACACAGAAAACTAAAGATAGAGCAACACGAACCTCACTAAAAACAAACAATGATCTACAAAACACTACACAGAAAACTAAAGATAGAGCAACACGAACACCACTAAAAACAAACAACGATCTACAAAACACTACACAGAAAACTCAAGATAGAGCAACATGAACCCCACTAAAAACAAACAACGATCTACAAAACACTACACAGAAAACTAAAGATAGAGCAACATGAACCCCCCTAAAAACAAACAACGATCTACAAAACACTACACAGAAAACTAAAGATAGAGCAACACGAACACCACTAAAAACAAACAATGATCTACAAAACACTACACAGAAAACTAAAGATAGAGCAACACGAACCTCACTAAAAACAAACAATGATCTACAAAACACTACACAGAAAACTCAAGATAGAGCAACACGAACACCACTAAAAACAAACAATGATCTACAAAACACTACACAGAAAACTAAAGATAGAGCAACATGAACCCCACTAAAAACAAACAATGATCTACAAAACACTACACAGAAAACTAAAGATAGAGCAACACGAACTCACTAAAAACAAACAATGATCTACAAAACACTACACAGAAAACTCAAGATAGAGCAACACGAACACCACTAAAAACAAACAATGATCTACAAAACACTACACAGAAAACTAAAGATAGAGCAACACGAACACCACTAAAAACAAACAACGATCTACAAAACACTACACAGAAAACTCAAGATAGAGCAACACGTACCCCACTAAAAACAAACAACGATCTACAAAACACTACACAGAAAACTAAAGATAGAGCAACATGAACACCACTAAAAACAAACAATGATCTACAAAACACTACACAGAAAACTAAAGATAGAGCAACATGAACTCCACTAAAAACAAACAATGATCTACAAAACACTACACAGAAAACTAAAGATAGAGCAACACGAACACCACTAAAAACAAACAATGATCTACAAAACACTACACAGAAAACTAAAGATAGAGCAACACGAACACCACTAAAAACAAACAATGATCTACAAAACACTACACAGAAAACTGAAGATAGAGCAACACGAACCTCACTAAAAACAAACAACGATCTACAAAACACTACACAGAAAACTAAAGATAGAGCAACACGAACACCACTAAAAACAAACAACGATCTACAAAACACTACACAGAAAACTAAAGATAGAGCAACACGTACCCCACTAAAAACAAACAACGATCTACAAAACACTACACAGAAAACTAAAGATAGAGCAACATGAACACCACTAAAAACAAACAATGATCTACAAAACACTACACAGAAAACTAAAGATAGAGCAACATGAACTCCACTAAAAACAAACAATGATCTACAAAACACTACACAGAAAACTAAAGATAGAGCAACACGAACACCACTAAAAACAAACAATGATCTACAAAACACTACACAGAAAACTAAAGATAGAGCAACATGAACACCACTAAAAACAAACAATGATCTACAAAACACTACACAGAAAACTAAAGATAGAGCAACACGAACACCACTAAAAACAAACAATGATCTACAAAACACTACACAGAAAACTCAAGATAGAGCAACATGAACCCCACTAAAAACAAACAACGATCTACAAAACACTACACAGAAAACTAAAGATAGAGCAACATGAACCCCCCTAAAAACAAACAACGATCTACAAAACACTACACAGAAAACTAAAGATAGAGCAACACGAACACCACTAAAAACAAACAATGATCTACAAAACACTACACAGAAAACTAAAGATAGAGCAACACGAACCTCACTAAAAACAAACAATGATCTACAAAACACTACACAGAAAACTAAAGATAGAGCAACACGAACACCACTAAAAACAAACAATGATCTACAAAACACTACACAGAAAACTGAAGATAGAGCAACACGAACCTCACTAAAAACAAACAACGATCTACAAAACACTACACAGAAAACTAAAGATAGAGCAACACGAACACCACTAAAAACAAACAACGATCTACAAAACACTACACAGAAAACTAAAGATAGAGCAACACGTACCCCACTAAAAACAAACAACGATCTACAAAACACTACACAGAAACTAAAGATAGAGCAACACGAACCTCACTAAAAACAAACAATGATCTACAAAACACTACACAGAAAACTAAAGATAGAGCAACACGAACCTCACTAAAAATAAACAATGATCTACAAAACACTACACAGAAAACTAAAGATAGAGCAACACGAACACCACTAAAAACAAACAATGATCTACAAAACACTACACAGAAAACTAAAGATAGAGCAACACGAACACCACTAAAAACAAACAACGATCTACAAAACACTACACAGAAAACTGAAGATAGAGCAACACGTACACCACTAAAAACAAACAACGATCTACAAAACACTACACAGAAAACTAAAGATAGAGCAACACGAACACCACTAAAAACAAACAATGATCTACAAAACACTACACAGAAAACTAAAGATAGAGCAACACGAACCTCACTAAAAACAAACAATGATCTACGAAACCTTACACAGAAAACTAAAGATAGAGCAACACGAACCTCACTAAAAACAAACAATGATCTACGAAACCTTACACAGAAAACTAAAGATAGAGCAACACGAACCTCACTAAAAACAAACAATGATCTACGAAACCTTACACAGAAAACTAAAGATAGAGCAACACGAACCTCACTAAAAACAAACAACGATCTACAAAACACTACACAGAAAACTAAAGATAGAGCAACACGAACCTCACTAAAAACAAACAACGATCTACAAAACACTACACAGAAAACTCAAGATAGAGCAACACGAACACCACTAAAAACAAACAACGATCTACAAAACACTACACAGAAAACTCAAGATAGAGCAACACGAACCTCACTAAAAACAAACAACGATGTACAAAACACTACACAGAAAACTAAAGATAGAGCAACACGAACACCACTAAAAACAAACAATGATCTACAAAACACTACACAGAAAACTAAAGATAGAGCAACACGAACACCACTAAAAACAAACAATGATCTACAAAACACTACACAGAAAACTAAAGATAGAGCAACACGAACACCACTAAAAACAAACAACGATCTACAAAACACTACACAGAAAACTCAAGATAGAGCAACACGTACACCACTAAAAACAAACAACGATCTACAAAACACTACACAGAAAACTAAAGATAGAGCAACATGAACACCACTAAAAACAAACAATGATCTACAAAACACTACACAGAAAACTAAAGATAGAGCAACATGAACTCCACTAAAAACAAACAACGATCTACAAAACACTACACAGAAAACTAAAGATAGAGCAACACGAACCTCACTAAAAACAAACAATGATCTACAAAACACTACACAGAAAACTAAAGATAGAGCAACACGAACACCACTAAAAACAAACAACGATCTACAAAACACTACACAGAAAACTCAAGATAGAGCAACATGAACCCCACTAAAAACAAACAACGATCTACAAAACACTACACAGAAAACTAAAGATAGAGCAACATGAACCCCCCTAAAAACAAACAACGATCTACAAAACACTACACAGAAAACTAAAGATAGAGCAACACGAACACCACTAAAAACAAACAATGATCTACAAAACACTACACAGAAAACTAAAGATAGAGCAACACGAACCTCACTAAAAACAAACAATGATCTACAAAACACTACACAGAAAACTCAAGATAGAGCAACACGAACACCACTAAAAACAAACAATGATCTACAAAACACTACACAGAAAACTAAAGATAGAGCAACATGAACCCCACTAAAAACAAACAATGATCTACAAAACACTACACAGAAAACTAAAGATAGAGCAACACGAACTCACTAAAAACAAACAATGATCTACAAAACACTACACAGAAAACTCAAGATAGAGCAACACGAACACCACTAAAAACAAACAATGATCTACAAAACACTACACAGAAAACTAAAGATAGAGCAACACGAACACCACTAAAAACAAACAACGATCTACAAAACACTACACAGAAAACTCAAGATAGAGCAACACGTACCCCACTAAAAACAAACAACGATCTACAAAACACTACACAGAAAACTAAAGATAGAGCAACATGAACACCACTAAAAACAAACAATGATCTACAAAACACTACACAGAAAACTAAAGATAGAGCAACATGAACTCCACTAAAAACAAACAATGATCTACAAAACACTACACAGAAAACTAAAGATAGAGCAACACGAACACCACTAAAAACAAACAATGATCTACAAAACACTACACAGAAAACTAAAGATAGAGCAACACGAACACCACTAAAAACAAACAATGATCTACAAAACACTACACAGAAAACTGAAGATAGAGCAACACGAACCTCACTAAAAACAAACAACGATCTACAAAACACTACACAGAAAACTAAAGATAGAGCAACACGAACACCACTAAAAACAAACAACGATCTACAAAACACTACACAGAAAACTAAAGATAGAGCAACACGTACCCCACTAAAAACAAACAACGATCTACAAAACACTACACAGAAAACTAAAGATAGAGCAACATGAACACCACTAAAAACAAACAATGATCTACAAAACACTACACAGAAAACTAAAGATAGAGCAACATGAACTCCACTAAAAACAAACAATGATCTACAAAACACTACACAGAAAACTAAAGATAGAGCAACACGAACACCACTAAAAACAAACAATGATCTACAAAACACTACACAGAAAACTAAAGATAGAGCAACATGAACACCACTAAAAACAAACAATGATCTACAAAACACTACACAGAAAACTAAAGATAGAGCAACACGAACACCACTAAAAACAAACAATGATCTACAAAACACTACACAGAAAACTCAAGATAGAGCAACATGAACCCCACTAAAAACAAACAACGATCTACAAAACACTACACAGAAAACTAAAGATAGAGCAACATGAACCCCCCTAAAAACAAACAACGATCTACAAAACACTACACAGAAAACTAAAGATAGAGCAACACGAACACCACTAAAAACAAACAATGATCTACAAAACACTACACAGAAAACTAAAGATAGAGCAACACGAACCTCACTAAAAACAAACAATGATCTACAAAACACTACACAGAAAACTCAAGATAGAGCAACACGAACACCACTAAAAACAAACAATGATCTACAAAACACTACACAGAAAACTAAAGATAGAGCAACATGAACCCCACTAAAAACAAACAATGATCTACAAAACACTACACAGAAAACTAAAGATAGAGCAACACGAACTCACTAAAAACAAACAATGATCTACAAAACACTACACAGAAAACTCAAGATAGAGCAACACGAACACCACTAAAAACAAACAATGATCTACAAAACACTACACAGAAAACTAAAGATAGAGCAACACGAACACCACTAAAAACAAACAACGATCTACAAAACACTACACAGAAAACTCAAGATAGAGCAACACGTACCCCACTAAAAACAAACAACGATCTACAAAACACTACACAGAAAACTAAAGATAGAGCAACATGAACACCACTAAAAACAAACAATGATCTACAAAACACTACACAGAAAACTAAAGATAGAGCAACATGAACTCCACTAAAAACAAACAATGATCTACAAAACACTACACAGAAAACTAAAGATAGAGCAACACGAACACCACTAAAAACAAACAATGATCTACAAAACACTACACAGAAAACTAAAGATAGAGCAACACGAACACCACTAAAAACAAACAATGATCTACAAAACACTACACAGAAAACTGAAGATAGAGCAACACGAACCTCACTAAAAACAAACAACGATCTACAAAACACTACACAGAAAACTCAAGATAGAGCAACACGAACACCACTAAAAACAAACAACGATCTACAAAACACTACACAGAAAACTAAAGATAGAGCAACACGTACCCCACTAAAAACAAACAACGATCTACAAAACACTACACAGAAAACTAAAGATAGAGCAACATGAACACCACTAAAAACAAACAATGATCTACAAAACACTACACAGAAAACTAAAGATAGAGCAACATGAACTCCACTAAAAACAAACAATGATCTACAAAACACTACACAGAAAACTAAAGATAGAGCAACACGAACACCACTAAAAACAAACAATGATCTACAAAACACTACACAGAAAACTAAAGATAGAGCAACAGGAACACCACTAAAAACAAACAATGATCTACAAAACACTACACAGAAAACTAAAGATAGAGCAACACGAACACCACTAAAAACAAACAATGATCTACAAAACACTACACAGAAAACTGAAGATAGAGCAACACGAACACCACTAAAAACAAACAATGATCTACAAAACACTACACAGAAAACTAAAGATAGAGCAACATGAACACCACTAAAAACAAACAATGATCTACAAAACACTACACAGAAAACTAAAGATAGAGCAACACGAACACCACTAAAAACAAACAATGATCTACAAAACACTACACAGAAACTAAAGATAGAGCAACACGAACACCACTAAAAACAAACAACGATCTACAAAACACTACACAGAAAACTAAAGATAGAGCAACACGTACCCCACTAAAAACTGGGATGAACTCAGATGCTCGGGAAGTTAAGTAGTTCCTGCTCCACATATGGTACCCGTGTTACTCTTGTGCAGGTTTATTTAGTATTTGTTTTTCTCTGTATTATAGTTGGAGATCTATTTATCAAGGTAAGGTTGAGATTCTACAAGCCAAAATAACCCCGCCACGTTTGCATGTCTGCACCAAGGCAGCTGGATGTCCATCGGCATAGCTCGTGGTCTTTTTGTCTTCAAAAAGTTAAGGTGAGAGGTACTTGTTCAATTGTTATATTGGCTGACCATTACAGTTTAATACGTAGAGTGTGTTAGTGTGTGTCATGGTGTCTAACGCCACTTTCAACAATATTTCAATTATATTGTGGCAGTCAGTTTTATTGGTGGAGGAAACTGGAGTACCCGGCGAAAACCACCGACCTGTCGCAAGTCACTGACAAACTTAATCACATAATGTTGTATTGAGCACACCTCCCATGAACGGGATTCGAACTCATACGTAGATCAATTACCGTTTATGTCCTTACCTAATATACATCAATACACTTGTAATGTTTTAGTCATTCTGAGATAACTCTAAAGGAACAATTAAGATACTTCACAGAACAAATTATTATAAGTTTTACATAATTAATCTCTCCAGCTTAAATCATTCACAAATGTTAACATGTTTGAATTGTTTCAGAAGAATGCACCGTGCCACTAATTGCCAATTAACAATTTGACTTTTATTATTTTACAAACAGACAGATGTGAAACATTTGATATTGATGTTGAAAGTTATTAATAAAAGATATTAAGTCAAGATAGAATTAATGGTAAAAACAGAAATAGGAAACAGCATTATTTCTCCCTCAAACAGTCAAATATCAATTATTATTAAAAAACTAAAAATTAAGCATATTCTTAATAAGGGTAATAACAAAATTACCGAACTCCGAACAATCTTCCAAGGGGAAAGTCAAAACTCATAATTATATAAAGACAAAATCAGTCAACAACCGGAAAACTGAAAACCGTAATGACCCTGACTTGGTATAGGCATTTCTAAAGAAATTTTAATGTGGTTCGTGTTGTTCATGTTACCAAATTACATGCCTTCTCATTTTTAGTTCCGTGTTGTGACGTCCGCTTCGATTTCCGAGTGAGAACGATATTCGGTTCGTCTTTATTCTTGTTTGTTATGTAGGGGGTTTATGTTTTATTTGTTGTTTGTATTTATATAGGTGTTCAAAACGATTTCTGTTTCAAATGACCTTGAATTGCTCGACAGTAACACGATGGGTGGTACAGGTACTGACAAGCCTTCCAAGGCACCTGAGCGCATCCCTGGTTTTTACTGGGGTTCGTGTTGCTCGATTTTTAATAATTTTTGTGCAGTGTTTTGTAGATCATTGTTCTTTCCTTTTTCTTTTTTACCATTGTATTGTCTGTTTTTTTATATTGTCCTTCTGTAATATTATAATCTAAGACGGAATGGTTTCCCAAAAATACGCTTTTTCTAGATGCGCGACCGGGTGGGGGGGGGGGGGGGGGGGGGGGGGGGGGTTCTTGTTGTAAAAGATATGGTGAGGCACTGGAACCGGTTTGTATATTTCTATTTTACGTATATTTAAATACAAATTTCAAAGAAACATGTTTTGAGTAACTGCTTAACATCAAAGCCATTGTATGTATGTCATCGAAAATGTATAAGATATACATGTAGTTGCTTCACCGGATGCAAACATTATACTTTCTATTTCACCGTGGGTAAACACTTGTGGACATGGTGTTGTTATTTCGCAATGATTTGTTTAATGCCATTTTAAAAGTTTTTGGTCATAAAGTGCATAACACCAATAATAGCGGTGAAATAATATATCATTTTGAAATTCAATGAGGACGGCACGTCATTAACATTGCATCATCTTGTTTATACATAATATTCTGAGTAATTTTCTCTTTAACTGCACCCAATAATCGTAAACAGAAAGAAAAAACATAGAATATTGTTGTCAGCACATCGGTACTATAATATCACTAATTATTTTGATGTTCTTAAGTAATATGAAAGTAGATATTGGTTTTAAATGCTTGGATAGCTTCTCGATGTTAACGTCAAGGTTTCTGCCATTTGACACGTGCTTTTTGGCGTCTTTGATTTTGTAAAACTGATCGTGTTTAATTAAGCATTATAGGTACCAGTACATCTGTAACATCAATTCTCATTATAATCAAAGAAGTCAAGTATTATAATTCTACTCTCTAATTATTGTTGTGCATTGAAAAAACAGACAACAAACGAATCTTCTTTAATTATTATAAACACTTCCCCAATTCTAAATGTTTTTTTTTATTAACTTCCAAATTATAATGCAGAGTGATGTTTATCTTAATATAATTCACAACATACATACTCACAAAGAACTAAATAATTACAAATGGAATATGTTTAATAAGATAATGAAAGTATAATAAAAACAGAAAGGTTTGTCGACTGGTTATGTTTTATATCACTTCCGTTTATAACAAAATATTAACATATTTGATTCTTTTTGATACAAGGACTATAAAACTCGGAACAGAACAGATTTTTTTTTTAATTATTCTTATGGTGACATAAAAATCAATTAAACCTCACTCTCGCTTTTCAAGATACTTGTAATTAAAAGAGTGATTCTGACCAGAGTCGATTTGATGGAAAATTAACTCCAAAATATTACTAATATTATACCATGTGTTATAAATCTTAATTTTAAATGTAGATATATAAACATATGATTGTTATTAACCCATTTCCTAAGTCCAATAAAGCAGGTAATAAAATTAACTTAAAATGAAATCTGATCATACCACATTTTATCTTTTATAAAAATGAATTCGTTCATTTATTATAAGACTTAAACAATTAGTCTCAGTAGAATTACTTACGATTCCATTTGTCTTCCAAGTGTATGTATAGATTAAAATCATTTATTAAAGTACTACTGACCTCTACACAGATGTACTTATAAAGATTTCTGGTCTATATACTACAGTACATGACCAATCTTAAATAATAATAAGTACAAGGAAATATTGTTATAATTAGCTTTTAATAGTCTTTTTTTACTCAGGGAAGTTCTTCATTTCAACGACAATACAAACATTTAATGGCTGAAAACACGTATAGCAATCATACTAAAAACAATTCTATTTGTAATACACCATTAATATAGGTGTTTTTTCATATAAATGGCACTAGACATAAAATTGAAAATAAAAATTTAATTGTAATGGGAGACAAACATAGCCAATCTCATACTTACAAACACAGAAAGGACAATATGTGTCACAAATGATGTTTGTCGTAATCACAATCCGGTTCTGTCCTCATTCATGACTTCTCACCGAGTTTTGTAGCAAGAGTAACACGACGGATGCCACTAGTGGAGCAGAAACTGCTACCCCTCTGGGCTCTGGGGCACATGAGTTCACCCGCGTATTTTTACATGTATTAGCGGGCTTCGTTTTGCTCGTTTTATCTAATTGCATGTTTTCCGTTTTATTTTGTCGCGAGTCATGTTATATCAATGTTATTTGTATCTATTTATACATACCGGTTTCCAACATGATTTCCATATCAGATGATATTTGTGTCGTTTAATAGTAACACGACAGGTGTTTCTAATGAGACAGAGCACCTGAGTTCATCCCTGGATTTAGTGGGGTTCGCGTTGCTCAATCCTTAATTTTCTGTGTAGTGTTTTGTAGATCATCGTGCGTACTTATGACCATTGTGTTGTCTGTGCTTCTTTGATTTACGGCCTCTGGTTACCCCTTTGGTATCTTATGACCATTGTGTTGTATGTGCTTCTTTGATTTACGGCCTCTGGTTACCCCTTTAGTATCTTATGACCATTGTGTTGTATGTGCTTCTTTGATTTTACGGCCTCTGGTTACCCCTTTGGTATCTTATGACCATTGTGTTGTATGTGCTTCTTTGATTTACGGCCTCTGGTTACCCCTTTGGTATCTTATGACCATTGTGTTGTATGTGCTTCTTTGATTTACGGCCTCTGGTTACCCCTTTGGTATCTTATGACCATTGTGTTGTCTGTGCTTCTTTGATTTACGGCCTCTGGTTACCCCTTTGGTATCTTATGACCATTGTGTTGTATGTGCTTCTTTGATTTACGGCCTCTGGTTACCCCTTTGGTATCTTATGACCATTGTGTTGTCTGTGCTTCTTTGATTTACGGCCTCTGGTTACCCCTTTGGTATCTTATGACCATTGTGTTGTATGTGCTTCTTTGATTTACGGCCTCTGGTTACCCCTTTGGTATCTTATGACCATTGTGTTGTTTGTCCCTCTTAGATTTACGGCCTCTGATTACCTCTTTGGTATCTTCAAACTTATCTAAATGAATTAGTTCAACGTTTAGTAAAAACACACTCTTTCTCTAAAAAAATGTTCTGTGAAACTAGCATCATCAAAGTACTTGGGGGCCCGGGTGGCTCAATGAGTAAGGTCGCTGGATCTAACAACTCATACAAGCCTATCACCAATACGGCGTGGGTTCGCGCCCGGCTTTGTAATTACAAAAAGGGTGCACTCGACTCGCAGCCTCAAGTGATAACGTTTACCAGTTGCTTGCCCATGGTCGATGGTTCTCTCCGGGTACTCCGGCTTCCTCCACCACTAAAACTGGTCGCCATGATATAGCTGAAATATTGTTGAAAGTGGCGTTAAAACACCAAAAATCAATCAATCAAATCAAAGTACTTGAACCGCATCGGTGGCGTAATTGTTAGCGTGCTCGCCTCGAGTGCGGTAGATCGTGGGTTCGAGCCCCGGTCGGGTCAAACCAAAGACTATTAAATTGGTATTTGTTGTTTCTCCGCTAAGCACATGGCATTAAGGAGAAAGAGCAAAGGCTGTTCGGCTCGGAATCAGGATAATGTGTCAAGCTGGTGTAAACATGTCTACCCTGCGGACTTGTTTCAGTGAGCTTGCACTATAAAAATCCAACTCAACGTGTTGGTCTAATATAAAGCAGACCTCATCATCATCTCATTGAAAATTAACTTGTTCTCGCCATGATATAGCTGAAAAACTGCTGAATTGGCGTTAAACAAGAATCACTCAAAGTACTTGATGTTTTGATTGATAATATATGTTGTTATTTTTGATGGGTGTGTTTACAAGAATCGCCATTCCTATGGATACCAATATTAATTGTGTTCCTCTTCTCACAGACTTTATTCGTATGAAACAGACTACATGCATGGGCTACTCACGAAAAACTATATAGATGATGTTCTTTCACTGAATAATACAAAGTTTGGTGACCTATTACCGGGTTTATAACTAGATTAACACGACGGGTGCCACTAGTGGAGCAGGAACTGCTTAACATTCCGGAGTATATGAGTTCACCCCCGGTTTTAGTGGGGTTCGTGTTTTCCTATCTTTAGGACGTTGTTTCTCCTTTTGTACTTTGGTCCTGTTGGTCAGTGTGTTGTCTGTTCTTCGATTTACGGATTCTGATTACCTCTTAGGTATTTTCAACCTCTTCTTGATCCCTTCTATCCCATTGAACTTGAAATAAAGAATACCACAGATACATTTAGATCTGCTTCATACCTTGACATACAATTAGAATTGACTAGTGAAAGGACATCATTTATTTAGCGGAAAGTTTAATTAAAGGATCGGGCTTTCGTCTTTCGTGAGAACCCCGTCTGCCTCATACGAATAAAGGATGGACCAAGTCGGCGAGATGAGAAGCACAGTATGCCGAAATTATGTTGAAAAACACGTCCAACATACATAATAAATGTTTGATGTGGTAGAATCAGAATCTTTTTTTTTCCTTCAACAACATAAGATTTGTCCTATCCCAAAACAAAATATTTGTATCTACGTTGGCTTATCAGTTGAACTAATTCTTTTAATCTTTCTTTTAGTTTTGAATGGGGATAGTTGTGTAGAGGATAAAGAAGTCAAACGTTTCAGTGCTATTGCATGAGGAGAGGGATCTTGATTGTATGTGGGTCATTATCAAAAAACACGCACTTTTTTGTTATTACACAATGAAAAGACAAATATCAACCAAACTGATTGGAGAAAACATGTTTTGCATGAAGGCACATCAGCTTTCTATAGTTCTACCATCTAAATCCAGATTGGTCCAATTGCGAATGTATACTAGCTACACGAAAATCTGTTTTTTCCTTGGTGTTACGTGTTATTTTTATAGAATGACTTACTTTTGGTCATTTGTACTATTCAGATGTTATGATTTTATTCGATCTTTATATTATTTTTGAACTATTCCTAAAACTCTAATAGCACAATATTATGTTTGCTTGATATATATTGAAATTTAAAAAGAAAATTAGCAAAACCTGCTGTTATAGATTTTCATGTCTGTGGTGTTACCCTTCCTATTAAGGCTGGTAAGAGTTATCTGTCTTGTCATATTTGAAGCAAAAATAGTTTCTCCCTTTGCTTATTTCCTGTTTTATGACATGTGCAGACGACAAAAACAAAAGTGATCCATAAACTAATATAGAACCGAAAAGGTACGTGCGATTGGCATAGTATATAAATTTTATGTCTGTGATGTACTTCTCACTACTTCTTTTTGTTAGAATTGAACAAAATGTAAAAATATACAATACATTACATTTGGTATTCTTCACAGGATATACATATAAAATATAGTCAGGGAGAAATTATTTTCCTTTTATCCTGAAAATACTTACCTGTTTTCTGTGGTGTTACTGTCAATGGTGTTACCATAAAGATTGTGTAACACCACAGACATTTTGCATTTTGACACAGTGTGGCGAACAGGGTTATGGAGGAAATTACAAAATTGTGAAATAAAAGGGAAATGTTCCAAAATAATCTATAATATGTATAATGATATTAAGTCTTGTGTTCAATATAATGGTATTCAATCTGAATTTTTTCCCTGTCTTACCGGTGTACGACAAGGAGAAAATTTATCTCCCTTTCTTTTTTCAATATTTTTAAATGATTTAGAAGATTTTTTCAGACAATTAGATGGAGAACCACTTAAGATTATCCAAGAAAAATTAGAAAATGAACTGCACATTTTCTATAAAATTTTTGTTATTTTATATGCAGACGATACGGTAATTTTATCCGAAACAAAAGAAGGTATGCAACAAGCTTTAGATATATTTGAATCTTATTGTGAAATTTGGAGACTACAAGTAAATGTTGCAAAAACAAAAGTTATGATTTTTAGAAAAAGGAAAACTGCACAAGACCCTAAATTTATTTTACATGGTCAAACGCTTGATATTGTTGATACATACTCATATCTTGGGATAATATTTAAATATAACGGTACTTTTTTTGAAACTAGGAAAAAACTTGTAGAACAAGCTAATAAAGCATTGTATTGTATTTATAAACTGGTACGTAATGAATCAATACCTATTGACTTGCAACTGAAAATGTTTGACTCTATGATTGAACCTATCTTGCTGTATGGCTCAGAGGTGTGGGGATATGAAAATTTAAAAGTTATTGAACAAATTCAGTTGAAATTTTGTAAACGGATTTTAAAGGTTAGAAATACTACTCCACATTTTATGATATATGGAGAACTTGGTCGATTTCCGCTTGAAATTCGTGTGAAGCTTCGTATGATCGCTTTTTGGAGCAAATTGGTTTTAAATGAAAATAAATTAAGTAGTGTTTTGTATAGATTAATGTATCTTTTAAAAACCAAACATCAGTATAGTTTCAAATGGTTAAATCATATAGAGTCTATATTCAATTCAACTGGCATGGGATTCATTTTTATAAACCAGTTTCCTGTTTATGACAAGAGTGTATTTAACCAAATTTTACGAGACCAGTTTGTTCAAAAATGGCTTAGTGATATATATTCTTCTTCTCGTGGACAAATTTACTCTGTTTTCAAAAAGGATTTTTGTATTGAGAACTATTTACTTAGATTGTCGGAACACTCCAGAATTTGGATAACTAAATTTAGAACTTCAAATCTGCATTTACCTATAGAAACTGGTCGTTGGTATAATATACCTCGAGAAGAGCGTATTTGCCATTTATGTAAAGAAACTATTGGAGACGAATATCATTTTTTATTAGTTTGTAAAAATGAAAACATTATCACCCTTAGAAATAAGTATTTACCAAATTATTATCGAGCTTACCCTAATCATGCCAAATTTGAAGGTCTTCTTTCTATTTGCAATGTAGAACTTTACAAGCGATTATAAATTTTTATTAGAAAAGCTGCTGCCTTACTCTGATTATATGTAACTGCCTGTATCATGTTGTAACTTTATATTATATTTACTGTCAGATTTATTATTTTTCATCGTATGTTCATTCTGTCATGTCTTGAATGTATATATTATTTAAAAAATGACCTCTTGTTACACTTGTATATGTGTCTGAGTGTTTTCAAATAAATCTTAGAAAAAAAAAAATTAAAATTGTGAATAAACACATTATTCCATAAACAGTAATATACAGAACAAAATATTGCTCTTTAATCTATGCAGAAAAATTGCTCAAACATCGTCATTTACGTGTAAGATATAGTTTAACAAGCTGATGAGAGTATACTTTTTAGACCTGGTAACACCAGGGACATATCTTCATAACACCATGGACATATCTCCATAACACCATGGACAAAACTGATATTGCTCATGCATCAAACCAATATGTTGAAAAACTGAATATTGTACTGAAAACATTAAGAAAACAACAAATATAGGTTGATAGTTGTGTTTTTTTCTTGAATTAAATGTTTACATTCATGAAGATGTCCCTGGTGTTACTTTTGTCATCTGTGGTGTTACCTCTTGTCAATGGTGTTACCTCATGTAAATTGTTTCATAAAAAGGATAGACATAATTGAAGTAAATTATATTATAGTTGAATAAAGTTGACTTTGATAACTATGTATAAGTCATCTTTTCTTTATATAAAGTGAAACAAAATACAATTATGAAAACTAGTTTGTTTCATAATGCAGCTTAAATGGAATTCCACACCTACATATCCAAATATTGTGAAAAAAACTAGTGCTCCAAAGAAAATATCCTACATTATACATAATTTCCCTGTATATTATGTATGTAACCACTTTTTACATACAAATTATTTTTCATTTTCCTAAAAAGAATAATTTTATGTTGGTAACACCACGGACTGAAAGGTATTAGGGGGTGCTACATATCTAGAAATATCTTTTTTCATGATGGTTTTCCCGACTGCATATTATGTAAATATGTCATTTTATCCTGCAATCAGTACATTTGCTGTACAAATATGCTATATGAATAAACTTTTCAGGCTACGAATAAACTTTTCAGCCTGCGAATAAGCTTTCCTGGTACCCTGTAGCTATGTACAGCGGAGGGCGCAGACAAGTATGAAACTGGTACTAATGTAACGCGGACCACGAAGAAGACACCCTTGACAACATTTATGAAAGGCGAGGAATGACGCTTGTTTCTGTCCTTTTTGCTTAAATCTCACAAGTTTTCCGACTTTTTTGACATTGCAGGATAAACACAATATACGTACATTGTCGTTAAATATAAAATTCATTTGTACTCGTTGCAAAACAAGCCTGAAAAGCTCGCCGAAGGCTCGCTATTCTGCCTGTTTCTAAAACTCGTACAAATAAATTTTATATTTACCGACAATGTACGTATATTGTATATAACTGAGCATTTGAGTGTTTGACATCGTTGTTAAATACATTTCCGTGAATCAGTTCCGTTTGTTGAGATAAATGATTAATCTTTCTGTTTTCTCTACTCTACCTAGTTTACTTAAAACATGCTCGAATCGTCGATACATGTATGTGTGTGTTGCTTTCACATGTTTACAAACTGTGTGGGTCATACTTAAATACGCCTGCAGTAGTAACCAGGTAAATATATACGCCTGTGTGTCATACAAAGGTGGACGCCTGCAACTATATGGTTCTTTTTTATTTAATTTTTTTTAATATAAACTAGTAAAAGGAATATATCGGATGTTTATTATTTGATATAAAAAAATAAAAATAAAAGTGAACCATATAGTTGCAGGCGCATACCTTTTCACACAGGCGTATATATTTACCAGGTTACTACTGCAGGCGTATTTAAGTATGACCGCATGTGACGTATGATCGATAAATTAATGTGTTTTCATATCTATGAAAAACATATATATTTCAGGTTCTAAACTATCAATTTTCTATATAGATTTTTATCTTAATCAATAAATCTTCATTTAAATAAAGTTATTTCACTTCCTTTTGAGAACTATTTGTTCGCGAGTTTTTGTCGGCAAAAAAAATCTGGTATTTTATTACGCCAAATAGTGAGGATTCCGTTGCATTAAAAAATGCATTTTTACGAGTTAAGATTATTTTTTAGGACATCGTGGATTGCAGGATAAATACAATATTGGTCTGTTGACGGTAAATATAGAATTTATTTGACTCGGCGCGAAACGGGGAGAAAGACTCGCTAAAAGCTCGTCTTTCACCCCGTTTCTCAGCCTTGTCAAATAAATTCTATATTTACCGTCAACAGACCAATATTGTATATTTATCCTGCAATCAGTACATTTGCTGCACAAATATGCTATACGAATAAATTTTTGCTTTATTCGTACTAGACGAATAAACTTTTCAGCCTACGAATAAACTTTCCTGGTACCCTGTAGCTATGTACAGCAGAGGGCGCAGACAAGTATGAAACTGGTACTAATGTAACGCGGACCACGAAGAAGACACCCTTGACAACATTTATGAAAGGCGAGGAATGACGCTTGTTTCTGTCCTTTTTGTTTAAATCTGACAAGTTTTCCGATTTTTTTGACATTGCAGGATAAACACAATATACGTACATTGTCGTTAAATATAAAATTCCTTTGTACTCGCTGCGAAACAAGCCTGAAAAGCTCGCCGAAGGCTCGCTATTCTGCCTGTTTCTAAAGCTCGTACAAATAAATTTTATATTTACCGACAATGTACGTATATTGTATATGTAATGTAGGAAAAACTAATAGGCTAAAGCAAAACGGGAACGAAAATATTTGATGTCACCAAAATATGAACAGGAAAATGTGCATGTATTTTGATAATTATCCATGTACTTTTAACATATATTTATAATTGTTCAGAGTTCACATATGATTCACAACCATCCCTTGAGTAGATAGTGTCACCGTAACTCTGAAGAACGGCTTTGACCGTTGATAGAATAGATATTAATAATTTGGAAAGAAATCTCATGTTAGACCCAGCAATATAACTCTGTTTGTAAGGAGCACAATTTAGGAATCCAGTAGAGTGACGGAAGACCTAGTCTTTATCTTTAGTTTAAATTTCAAAGGAACACAAACCACACCAGTGATTGTCCAGGATTTCCTCTTTCGCAAGTATGGTCGGCGCATATGTGGGGTTGCCTTGAGTAAATTGTCAATACTTATTTCTTTTATCAATCATTCTCTGTAATGTGATTTACACTTCGTCCTGTCGTGGTTTCACATCGAATCCAAAACCTCAAATTTTGTAAAGGACCATACAATGAACAATCCTGCTATTTTCTGTTGAAATCGTAGGGAAAAAATAAATGTGAAAAGTTTATGAAGACGTCAACAACAACAGCAAGCAATTTGTTAGGGTGTTTAACACCACTTTCAAAAATATTTCAATTATATTCTGGTGGCCCGTTTTATTAATGGGGGAAACTGGTGTACCCCGAGAAAATATTGACCTGCCGCCTGTCACTGATGAACAATATCAAATAGTTGTATCGTGAATAACTTTTCATGGGCTGAAATTGATATGAATAGTTTGTCATGCGCAGATATTGACACGAATAGTTTGTCATGGGTGGAAATTGACGTAAACAGCTCGTCATGGCGGAAATTGACGTCAATAGCTTGTCATGAGCGGAACTTGACGTGAATAGCTTGTCATGGGTGGAAATTGACGTAAACGGCTCGTCATGGGCGGAAATTGACGTGAATAACTTAACATGGGTGGATATTGACGTGAATAGCTTGTCACGTGTGGAAATTGACGTGAATAGTTTGTCATGGGCGGATATTGACGTGAATAGCTGTCATGAGCGGATATTGACGTGAATATCTTGTCATGAGTGGATATTGACGTGAATAGCTTGTCATGGGCGGATATTGACGTGAATAACTTAACATGGGTGGATATTGACGTGAATAGCTTGTCACGTGTGGAAATTGACGTGAATAGCTTGCTATGGGCGGATATTGATGTGAATAGCTTGTCATCGGCGGATATTGACGTGAATAGCTTGTCATGGGCGGATATTGACGTGAATAGCTTGTCATGGGCGGATATTGACGTGAATAACTTAACATGGGTGGATATTGACGTGAATAGCTCGTCACGTGTGGAAATTGACGTGAATAGCTTGCTATGGGCGGATATTGATGTGAATAGCTTGTCATCGGCGGATATTGACGTGAATAGCTTGTCATGGGCGGATATTGACGTGAATAGCTTGTCATGGGCGGATATTGACGTGAATAACTTAACATGGGTGGATATTGACGTGAATAGCTTGTCACGTGTGGAAATTGACGTGAATAGCTTGCTATGGGCGGATATTGATGTGAATAGCTTGTCATCGGCGGATATTGACGTGAATAGCTTGTCATGGGCGGATATTGACGTGAATAGCTTGTCATGAGCGGAAGTTGACGTGAATAGCTTGTCATGAACGGATATTGACGTGAATATCTTGTCATGAGTGGATATTGACGTGAATAGCTTGTCATGGGCGGAAATTGACGTGAATACCTTAACATGGGGCGGAAATTTACGTGAATATCTTGTCATGGGCGGATATTGACGTGAATAACTTAACATGGGTGGATATTGACGTGAATAGCTTGTCACGTGTGGAAATTGACGTGAATAGCTTGCTATGGGCGGATATTGATGTGAATAGCTTGTTATCGGCGGATATTGAGGTGAATAGCTTGTCATGGGTGGATATTGACGTGAATAGCTTGTCATGGGCGGATATTGACGTGAATAGCTTGTCATGAGCGGAAGTTGACGTGAATAGCTTGTCATGAACGGATATTGACGTGAATAGCTTGTCATGGGCGGATATTGACGTGAATAGCTTGTCATGGGTGGATATTGACGTGAATAGCTTGTCATGTGTGGATATTGACGTGAATATCTTGTCACGAGCGGATATTGACGTGAATAGCTTGTCATGGGCGGATATTGACGTGCAGTTTGTCATGGGCAGATATTCATGTGGATAGCTTGTCATGGGCTGAAATGGACATGAATAGTTTGTAATGGGCGGATATTGACGTGAATAGTTTGTCATGTGCTGATATTGACGTGAATAGCTTGTCATGGGCGGAAATAAACTTGAATAACTTGTCATGGGCTGAAATTTATATGAATAGTTTGTCATGGACGGATATTGATGTGAATAGGTTGTCGGGTGCGGAAATTGATCTTACAACATTAGCAGTGATAGGCCTTGGTTGTATATGCAAATCCTGCTACCATTCGATTAGGACAATGACGTCCCTTCCATATGATGACAAAACACAAGCACGTCACTTCCATGAGCTAACAATGCAGCATTAATTGCTATTAACATTTGCATATCCAATAATCCAGTGACTTTTAGGACAAGATTTTATTTAATTTTATCTTTATTTTAACAGCATAATACATTAACAAAACTTTATTCTCATTACAATTAAATAACTAGACCAAGCCAGGCCTGGTATAGTCGTATGTACATGCAGCATTAACACAAGTGTCTGTGGTTAAGACACATATAAACCACCTGTTGAGTCATATATGATAAACAGAAAATGAGTGATTGAGTTTCATGGTATTATATGGAATTTTTTTTTAATCAAATTCATATACATAGCCATATGCATATTTACATACATGTAGAAACTACAAAGTTGTTAAGATTAGAAAGGAGTCTGTATTAGGTGGGGGAAATAATGAGCCTTTAATATAGAAATAATCTGGAAATTAACATAGTTCGTTGATTTGGAATTCTTAGAAAATTGCATCAATTGTTTTTTTAATATCCACACCCTGTTAAGAGCATAAACATCCTGTTTAAAATCTAAGAACTGAAAGAATTGGCTACACTAAACAAAAACATTATCTGTATTCCTGAAAAATGTGGATGCAGTTTCTTCATGTTCACTCATGTCCATATCATTTCATATGACATGCTACAATTTCTACTTTGTCTTTCAAATTAAATTCCCATGGCAATGTGATCTATAGTCCTGGTATATAAAAAACAGACATACTGATTAATAATCATTAAAAATAGACCACAAATTTAAATACAGTCACACTTTATTCAGGATTAGTTGTGAAAATTGTATGAATGAAAAAAAAAAAAAATTGAAGTCATTTAATAGTAAAAAGAAGCTGAAGTTTACTCAAACATCCTCTTGTAAAATGACCATTCCTTCTATTTTATTACTAAACTGAGATTCCTAGGTAATTATTTATGTGCAGTAAATACATGTTTAATTTCACATAAACCAACTATCCCTATGAATTGATCAATTTAGATTCCACTGTATAGTAATTATTTATACTTTGATAATAATGAACAGCTAATTGCATGTTAATTCAATAATTTGTCCCTGACATTTTGAAATCTTTGTTAATTTAATCTATCCAATGCAGAATTTTCATACATGTTTTTATCGACCAGTTTAAAGTATATCGTCCTTGAACTTCGTCCTCGGTCAATATACTTTCATCAGGTCTATAAATACATACGTCAATGTTGTATCCCTTGTAATTTCTCAAATTTTTCGACTATAAAAACACCGTTTTTGATCAATTTTATAAGTGACGAAAAATTAGCATCGTGAATGATGCAGGTAAAAAAATCCTCCAAAAAACGTCATCTTTCTGGTGAACCGAGACAATTTTGAACATATGTATGGTCTGTATATCTGCCACTTTTATTAGCTATAAAAAAATGTATTTATTAATTAATAGAATACATTAAAATATGTTGCATGTGTTAGTTTATTATAGTGTGTGAGAACCAGGTGATGAATGTTATTGTCACCAACAACAAGTCAATGTCCAGTCTGTATAGTGTTCAATCAAATTTAAAACATTCATATTTTTTATGTCAAATTTACATTTTTATTTTATTTTGAAAAATGAATTTTATTTATAGATTTAAAATTCCACATTTGTCTTTCATATAATTAGACTGCTTTAATAAATAAGATATAATTTTTAAAAATTAATGAAAATATTCATAAAATTCATAAGACCTATTTTAATATTTTTCACTTCAGAAAGGCTTTTATTAATCTGAATAACTTAAGATGTGTATCTGTTTGTGTACCACACGGTAATATTTACACTTATGATTTTCGCTTGTTTCATACAGAGAAATAACATCATTGTGAAAACAAAGATGAAAAAGGAAACAAACAAGTATTAAAATTAATGTGTAAACAAAAGAGAATAAACAACACAATTAGTACATTTCAAATTTTATTTATTGCTCATAAATATTAATGTAAAAAATAGGATACTCATCTTTACAAAAAGCAGATTCGATATGATTTTCTTAAGATTTTCGTAAATAAATAAATGATTCAATTCCTACTAACTGCCTAACAAAAAAGCAATAATAAAAAAATAAGATAATTTAAAAAGTTGGGAAATCTCTAAAAACGAAAACAGTCGAAAAATTAGAGAAATTATGGTAATTAAGAAATAACTGTATTGCATTTGAAGGATTACTGCCATTAATTGTGAATCTGATGGTCATAAATGTAGCTCGACTTGGAGACACATAGTGGAGCCAGTAAAACAGATATTTGTGACCATAAAATCCCAAATTAAGGGAGGCAACTCTTCAAATACATTACTGTTTTTTTTATTCTAATGCAAGACAAAAAATATTTAAATTGAGCTTAAGAAAGGGTCTAAAAATTGTAAAAACTAAAACGCTGTGAAATATTGTCGAGAACAGTATATGTCCACTACAGTCAATGTTATTTATTTGAAAATTCAATAATTCCATTGTGAATTCTATTTTATTTCACATGTTAAACATTTACATTTTAATTTCATACACAACTTACACATATTTTGAACCAACGTGCATACACGAAAGATATATTTTGAAGATGTTGGAAAACATGAACCTCCACGAAAGAGTCTTGAAACAGGAAAAACACCGAAATTAATAGTTGTGAAAAGTTGTTCGTTTATAGTATTCTGAACAAAAAATTTCACTTATTTGACCAAAATCATTTTAATACATTCAGGAAGAGTGTTTCTAAGTGTTAGTTATTTATGTAAAATATAATTCTAAATCTAGCAAGATATAAAATTTATTCTCATCGTAAAAAAAAAATACATTCACTACAAATCTGATATAACAAAACAAAGTAACATACTTTCACTTTTCAGTTTTGTAAATAAACTTTCCTATCTAACTTGTCATTATAAAACAAATCAAAATTTTAATAAGAACAAATAAAAAGCATAATGTTTTTCTACATTATTTTTGTCCTATAGGATATTTCAAATATACACAATGCATTTTTATTGGCTATACAAAAAGTGAAAATTATAATTATAATATTGTTAAGTGTTTACAATAATAAATCATAAATATCCTGAAGATGTTCCCCAACTTCCTATATATGGACTGCTAAAAACCCAAATGTTTCACTCTCCATTCTCTAGTTTCTTTATAAAGGTACCCTGTAATTCCAGGGGCTGTCATGGTCATGTAGTTGGATTTACCTATGCAATCAGTGCCTATCACCACTAACGTTGGGATTTCGAATCCTGCTCTGGCGAGGTGTACTCGATACAACATTATGTGATAAAGTTTGCCAGGGACTTGTGGCTGGTTGGTGGTTTTCTCCGGGTACTCCGGTTTCCTCCACAAATAAAACTGACCGCCACAATATAACTGAAATATTGTTGAAAGTGGTGTTAAATACCATAACTCTAACCCTGTAATTCCCATTTAAAAGGTAAGATGATATGTGCGTACATACTTTTTAAAGCCAAGGGCAATAATTCCTTTACAAATTGTCTGATAAATCTGCTGTAACAATCTACACTTACTTATTATCATATGGTAATAAGTAAGCATGCAAAGTTAGAGGAATTCACACGTTAGAGAGGAGAGGAGGAATTCACACGTTAGAGAGGAGAGACACCAAAACTTTTTAATGAAATATGCTGTCAAATAGATTAAAAACACCTGTAACAATGCTCCAATCAAACTGACATAATGGTATACAAATCTTAAATAAACAATAAAGCCAAGTTTTGAGAATTCCATATACAGTTGAACCTGTCTATGTGGTAACCTCTATTAAGCAGTCACCTGTATTAAGAGTTCACTTTTTTCTTTTCCTGCCATAGAAAATTTCATATGATTTGACCCTCTTTTAAGAGGTCACCTGTCTTATAAGGCCACTATTTCTTTGTCCCAAAGGTGACCTCTTAATACAGGTTTGACTGTATAATGTAGAAGGTGTTACAGGTAAAAACCTTTGTGATGGATGAACACACAAGACAAAAACAATATGTCTCCTCCGGAAGGGCAAAACATACTGATGTAAAATTAGCATGTGATAGCAACAGATAACTAACATGATGTAGCTGCCACGATGTATTTAAGTTTTATGTTTCTGTGTATTGGAATTATTTTATTTATTTCAGAAGAATAAAACTTTCATTTCCTTATTCCTTGTCATTTTTTTTCCACTCTTCATTATAAAATAATTCTGGATCTAACAATAAAGTAATATTAATTTTTAATGAACATTAACCAAACTATGCAATGGGTCTCCGATTTATAGCTTAGTTAACCAAGTTAATCTATGGGTCTCCGATTTATAGCTCAGTTAACCAAGTTAATCTATGGATCTCCAATTTATAGCTCAGTTAACCAAGTTAATCTATGGGTCTCCAATTTATAGCTCAGTTAACCAAGTTAATCTATGGGTCTCCGATTTATAGCTTAGTTAACCAAGTTATCCTATGAGTCTTTAATTTATAACTAAGTTACCCAAGAAATCATATGGGTCTCTAATTTATAACTTATTTAACCAATTTATCCTATAAGTCTCTCATCTATAACTTAGTTAACCAATTTATCTCATGGGTCTCTAATTTATAACTTATTTAACCAAGTTATGCTGTGAGTCTTTAATTTATAACTTAGTTAACCAATTATTCATATGGGTCTCTAATTTATCATTTATTTAACCAAATTATCCTACAGGTCTTTAATTTATAACTTAATTAACCCAAGTTATCCCAGGGGTCTTTAATTTATAACTTAATTAACCAAATAATCATGTGGGTTTCTAATTTATAACTTAATTAACCAAGTAATCATGTGGGTTTCTAATTTATAACTTAATTAACCAAGTAATCATGTGGGTTTCTAATTTATAACTTATTTAACAGAGTTATCCTATGGATATCTAATTTATTATTTCCAGTTATTAGGGATTGAGTATTACTGAATAAGTTACCTACAGAATAAGTATCTTGAGCACTACAATGATATTGGTACCTTTAATGTTCTTCATGAGATGTTGACTATGAATATATGTGAGTTTTACAAGTAACAAAATCCAGCAAACTAATATAGTAAAATTAACATACTGAGAAAATAATAGTATGTAAAGTAAAGTGTAAAATATCAATTTTCAACAAAATGACATTTTCCCCACAGTTAATTACCATAACTGGTTGTTACCATGCTATGTATGATATGTAGGATAATTAAACACTATGTGGATTTACATTAAGTCTGAACAAGTCGACACAAATCCTGTGGAATCTGATTCAGTCTGAACAAGTCAAAACAATTTCTGTCAATTGCATTGGGTCTTAACAGGTCAAAACTATTGTTTATAAATCACATGACATATGGACATGGCATAAGACAGCACAAAGTCCAAATAATGTTCATAGAATCATCCAAAGTCTGAGCAAACAAAACATTGTCTAGTCTGAACAAGTCTAAATAATGTTCATAAGATTGATCAAGTATGAACCAACAAAACATTGTCCAGTCTGAACAAGTCTAAATAATGTTCATAAGATTGATCAAGTGTGAACCAACAAAACATTGTCCAGTCTGAACAAGTCTAAATAATGTTCATAAGATTGATCAAGTGTGAACCAACAAAACATTGTCCAGTCTGAACAAGTCTAAATAATGTTCATAAGATTGATCAAGTGTGAACCAACAAAACATTGTCCAGTCTGAACAAGTCTAAATAATGTTCATAAGATTGATCAAGTGTGAACCAACAAAACATTGTCCAGTCTGAACAAGTCTAAATAATGTTCATAAGATTGATCAAGTGTGAACCAACAAAACATTGTCCAGTCTGAACAAGTCTAAATAATGTTCATAAGATTGATCAAGTGTGAACCAACAAAACATTGTCCAGTCTGAACAAGTCTAAATAATGTTCATAAGATTGATCAAGTGTGAACCAACAAAACATTGTCCAGTCTGAACAAGTCCAAATAATGTTCATAAGATTGATCAAGTGTGAACCAACAAAACATTGTCCAGTCTGAACAAGTCCAAATAATGTTCATAAGATTGATCAAGTGTGAACAAGTCAAAAAATGGTATTATAACAATTCTTACTTTTTATTCTTTGCTTTTTAAGAACAAATTAAATATAAATATTTCCACACCCTTGTATAACATAAGTTTTCTACTTTTCTCAATGACGTATGTTTTATACTTCTAATTCACACTCCTATTAATTTTTTGTATGATGTTAGATTTCAGGTATTATATAATTGGCAAAGAAATTATTATATGTATAGATTTTCAATTCTCTTATCCGAACATCCGGGCATTTAATAATTGAAAGGAGTCAGCAGGAATCCTCTGGATTTTACCTAGATTTAAATATAAAATTTCAATTTCATTTTTCTAAATTAAAATAAGCCCATCTAATGTAAACTGATGAAAATGAAACTAGAGGTCTGAATTAGTGTCTACAAGAACACAGAGGTGATTTTAATTAAAATATTCAACTTCTGTTGGAAGATATCGAATAAATTCATTGGAGTCTATGTAGAATCAAGAGGATTTTGCTTGGATTCACCTAATATTTTCTTCAAATCAGAACTGCTAATCATTGATTGTTCAATTACATAGTGCGATGTCACTCTGGAATCAAGAATTCATTGTATTACATCCATGTAAGTGATGGCTATCATTATATATATATATATATATGTATATACTGCTATTGTGGTAAAACTTATAATATAAAATGAAGTAATACAAACATGTAGGTAATTATAATATTGTACTAAAACATTGGCATAATGCCAAACTTCAATAACTGTTATGTTCATAAAGAGGTTATTTTCTTTGCATCTTTTTTAATTCAGTGTTTGTAACTTTGATTAAATATTTAAAACCCATATAATATATTATCAGCTGCAATTTGACATTTGAGGTTAAAAAAAATACATTCATTTTTTTGTAACTATATTAAGTCTTAAAGCAAAATGTGTATATGAGAATTCCACCTAAAAGTAATGTTAATCCTATGGCTACAGGTTTTAAATAAGATTTTCTCTTTTTAGACAGTTCACTTTCTCGTAATTTGTCTTTCATTCTTCTGACTTGTTCTTCTGTTTTCTTTTTTCTTTCTTCTCTGTTTCTCCTTCTGACCTGACTTTCACTGTAAACAAATGATACATGTATATTTAACATCCCTGGGTTCCCAACATCCCTATAAAAACTTATCATGTCAAAGGATTGTTTGGGATATGTTTTTCTTTCATATTTCACCAATTATATTTTCTGAATTTCTTTGATATTGTAATTAAGACATATTTCTGACTATTTTTCAGCTGTATAAATGATAGGTTTGTATGTGTTGTATTATACCTGATACACATACTGACTTCTTTTTAGAATTCCCATAGGAAGCATATACAGTCAAACTTGTATTCAACGATCACTGTTCAGATAAAGGAAAACTGACTGCTTATGTAAGATTGTACGATACAGATTCTTAGTTCTGGTTCATAATGATTCATGTATTTCTCTTAGCAGAAGATAATTTATTGGAAAACATGACATTTTCTTTGTAATGCTGCAGTGTTTTTGTTACAAATTTTTAGATAATATTCAAGAACTTGATAGCTTTATTGGTAAAATTATTTATTGAGAACACCTCAAAAGTACATGCCATGCTTTTATTTGGTCCACATATAGTCAAAAGCATGGACTTTCCAAGTTGGAGCCATGTGTTTTTTAATTATTTGGTACACAAAATGCTAAAAGCATATGGTACTACCAAATACATGCCAGATTGTCGGTCAAAGTCAAAGATTGGTTTGGCATCTGTGACATCATGCTCGTGCTACAATGATAAGAAAACTGCATCGGTGGTGTAATGGTTAGTGTGATCGCCTCAAGTGCCGTAGTTAGTGGGTTCGAGCCCCGGTCGGGTCAAACCAAAGACTATAAAATTGGTATGTGTTGCTTGCACGCTAAGCTTGCAGTATTCAGAAATAAGAGCAAAGACTGGTTGGCTCTGAATCTGGATAATGTGTCAAAGTGGAGCGACATGTCTACCCGCAGATTGTTGATTAAGCGAGCAAGCACTATAAAAATCCAACTATTACAAAGCAGACTTCATTATCATCATCATCATCATCATCTGAACAAGTTGTTAGTAGAATAAGGAAAATATATAATACTGGAAAGATAAAAAATTTCCCCACCATGTTATAAAACTATGTTGTAACTGTGTACTTACTTGCCATCTGTTGTAGAGATTAACCCTTCTTTATCATCGATTGTATTTTGAAAACCTGTCCTAGGTGGGAGAGGTGGAGGTTCATTTCGATGTGGTAGACTTTCTACTCGAGTCGGTGGTTTAGGAGGTCTTTCATCTTCATCAGATTTCTAAATGAAGTAAAAAATTAAAATACTGACAGTCATTAATGGTGCCAAGGAAAGAACAATTTTAGAATCAATAAAAAAAAACCAGATGCTGTGGTTTATATGAAGAAAAATGGAAGAATTATTCCATAGAGCATGGATGTCCCTGCTTCCAGCTAAAGAAAACTGGGACAAAACACCAGAATGGAAAAAGTGCAATCTCAAATTTGGTCTTCCTTTTGTTTTATGGACCCTGACATTGTGTATAAATAGCAAATGATTTGCTTAAAGTTTGATTTGATTTATTGTGTTTAACGTCACTTTCAGCACTATTTCAGCTATATCATGGCGACCAGTTTTAGTGGTGGAGGAAACCGGAGTACCCGGAGAGAACCACCGACCATGGGCAAGCAACTGGTAAACTTGATCATTTGCGGCTGCAGGTCGAGTGCACCCTTTTTTGTAATTTACAAAGCCGGGCGCGAACCCATGCCATATTGGTGATAGGCTTGTACGAGTTGCTAGGTAATCCAACTACTTAACTCATTGAGCCACCAAGGCCCTGATTTGCTTAACGGGTACTTAATTCATTGAGCAGAAACCAAATGTAGGATGTACATACATGGGTAAAATTTAATATCTTGTTTCATAGCAGCACTCGCAGCAGGAATAATTATTTGTCAACAAGCAAATTTCTTTGAAATACAGACACTGACTAATATTGTACAAGGTTTTCTGTTATAATATAGAATTTTAGAACATGATTTGTTTTCCTGATCTTCAGTACATGTACAAAAAGACATGCAAATCTGCACTAGATGAAAAGCAACAGTGTAAAGTTTCATTCCACTCAAAAAAATTATAGAGAACTGGCACTCATAAACCATATACCTATTCATTCAAAATTCTCTGGATTTTTCCTGTGCTAAACTAAAATCCTTAAATGCACAGACGACAACAACAAACATCGGTGATCAGGTTCTGTGCATGCCCATGGTATTATTACCTCTTATACTATTTAGTATAATAAAACACTTATTGGCTGGATATTTGTGTAATAGAAAGTTGGTGACTTGGGAAACAATAAACTTGCTATTAACATCATACCAGTCAATAAAAGTATTCTATGTTATAAAGGGACATAACTCTTACAATTTTCATTCCCATCAAAAATAAACTGTAGGAGAATTTGTGCAGATAAAAAAATTGAAGACAGACAGATCTACAGAGTGAAAATTACAAGGCTTTCTGCATATCCAGTTTGGCAGCTGTCAAAGTGAATCAATCAACCATGCAATCCCTTGACCCACATTGATTTTCACCACATGTTTACACAACTGATGAGACAATTGGTTTTTTTGTTTTTTAATATTGTCTAAATACATGGAAAACAAGAATATTATATCAATTATAAAAATTATCTTACCTGTTTGATGGAAGCAGTAAACAAATTATCTTACCTGTTTGATGGAAGCAGTAAACAAATTATCTTACCTGTTTGATGGAAGCAGTAAACAAATTATCTTACCTGTTTGATGGAAGCAGTAAACAAATTATCTTATCTGTTTGATGGAAGCAGTAAACAATGTAAAAAAAAAGATCGTTTTTGCTTGAGATTTTCTTGACAGAAAATTTTCAAATTGAAATTTTTGGTCACTTTTTCATAAATTGGTGTTTTTGACTGACCAATAATTACAGTAATGACGGTATCATAAATTTTAAATTAAATAAATAACATTTGTTCAGAATTGTTAAGAGCTTCAACAATTAAACAAACATGCCTAGATAATTTGATAAACATATAACTGTGTAAAAATTCAATAGATGGACACAAAAATTTGTAAATTGGAATATTGACACTAAATAACCATAAAATAATGAGATTTGAATAATCTATGTAGCGTTTGTACCTCTTCAATATAACTAGACAGTACATCCATCGTTGACAACTGTTCTTTGTTTAATATTCTCTTCCCTCCTTCTATAATGGCAAGATAAGAAAATCTTAACTGATCAGCTGTTTGTATCAATCCCATTCTGTGCTTTCTCATATCTAATATCATCTTTCTAATGTCAATTCCATTCATGTGTTGTTGATTTTCAATCTGAAAAAAACAGAGGGTGATATTGTGCTATGTGATATTATGTCATGTGATTTGTTCAGCTAAATCATGATGAGAAAAAGTTTAATACGATGAGATGACGATGAAGTCTGCTTTGTACTAGACCAACATGCTTAGTTGGACTTTCATAGTGCTAGTTCACTGAAACAACAGTCCACGGGTAGACATGTCACTCCATTCGGACACATTATCCTGATTCTGAGCCAACCAATCTTTGTTCTTATTTCTTAATGTTGCATGCTTAGCAAAGAAGCAGTCAATACAAATCTTATAGTCTTTAGACCTGACCCAAGATCACACGACCTGCCACAACACGAGACAAGCAGGCTAAGCATTACACCACTGATGCAGTTGAATCCTCTGAATGATAAAGATTTATTTATAGATGTAACAAATTGTATCACCTACCAAATTTGATTGTATAATGTGATAACACTTCTGTAATTATCATATAGAAATATTTTAATCTTTATCACACAAAATAAATTATCATTCATTCTTCTGTCATTAAAACTTGCACTGCTGTAACAGCCACATTGGATTTCAGATTGGTTAAAAAAGAACAAATTAATAAGTTTAATCCTATTCCAGGAGTTATCTACCATAAATGCTTTTAAATGTTTTAAAACATTTTGCGAATAGTGTCGATTGTTAAACGATAACTTGCACAAGCGGATATCAGAGATTTCCAGGGATTTCTGTGCCCATGGTGATAAAATTTGATCTACTGAATGTCAGTAGTTTTTTTGGTGTGTATATCGTAGAATGCTGTTAATTATAATCTGAAATGGTAGTAGCCATATTGTACTCATTTTACATACCGGGATTCTAACATATTGAAGTGTATTACTGGGGATCAGAATAGTACCTTACAGGGGACCAGGATATACTTACAATGACTAATACTGAATCTACTAAGCAGAAGGTACCAGATCTCCCTATACCAGCACTACAGTGTATGACAAGTGGGCCAGCATCAGAATCTAAAGCACCAGATTCTCGAACTGCCATTAAAAAGTTGAGGAAAGCTACTGGAGATGAAGGAACACCAAAATCTGGCCATGTGACATAATTAAAATGTTGAATTTCTCTCGTTTCACTTGTCTACAAAAAAAAATTAAAGTAAATATAGAGTTTAATATAATTTTCTAGTTCATTTTAGATTTACTGGTTAATAAAGTAAAATTCTAGTATGTGATGTGATTATTTTTCAATCTGATTAAAATCACATCTCTCAGTTGCTTCCCTTTATTAACATGTTGTGGTAGATCTGAAGAAACCTCATTACGGGGTACTTAAGGCCTTAACATAATAAACTCAGGTTCATATAACTCTATACCGGTACTTAAGGCCTTAACATAATAAACTCAGGTTCATATAACTCTATACCGGTACTTAAGGCCTTAACATAATAAACTCAGGTTCATATAACTCTATACCTGTACTTAAGGCCTTAACATAATAAACTCAGGTTCATATAACTCTATACCTGTACTTAATTCCTTAACATAATAAACTCAGGTTCATATAACTCTATACCTGTACTTAAGTCCTTAACATAATAAACTCAGGTTCATATAACTCTATACCTGTACTTAAGGCCTTAACATAATAAACTCAGGTTCATATAACTCTATACCTGTACTTAAGGTCTTAACATAATAAACTCAGGTTCATATAACTCTATACCAGTACTTAAGTCCTTAACATAATAAACTCAGGTTCATATAACTCTATACCGGTACTTAAGGCCTTAACATAATAAACTCAGGTTCATATAACTCTATACCTGTACTTAAGGCCTTAACATAATAAACTCAGGTTCATATAACTCTATACCAGTACTTAAGTCCTTAACATAATAAACTCAGGTTCATATAACTCTATACCGGTACTTAAGGCCTTAACATAATAAACTCAGGTTCATATAACTCTATACCTGTACTTAAGGCCTTAACATAATAAACTCAGGTTCATATAACTCTATACCGGTACTTAAGGCCTTAACCGGTTTACACAACGACTTCAAACTGACTAAACAAGTTCATGTGAAATGTTAAATTCTTTAATCTGTTTATTATGAAATATGCATATTTACCACTACCTCTTCCTTTAGCCAGACGTAACTGTCAGTTGTTTCATGATTATCCAGTGGAGGTGGAAGTAGGATTTTGAGCAGGATATTTTTTTAATTAGTATGAAAAATAACACTACAAATATGTAATCTTTACAAACATATATAGAGTGCATGTACATGTAAAAAGCAGTATATATAAACGGTGATTTAGGGTCATGGAGTTTAACGCCACTCTCACTAATATTTCAGACTTTGGGTGTTTCTCTATACAGTGATTGTGCTATAGACCTTACGTCCTTATAAATTAGATTCTAATATATGTTCGTCAAATTTATGTAATTCAAATCTAATAAATTGGTACTTTTTTTTCAAACATCTCCCAAGATCCATCTTTCAGATTAGGGTCAATATTTCACCTCAATCAGACAGCCTGACTTAAGATTAAGTTTACCTCAATATCCTCTATCTCTACCTCAATCAGACAGCCTGACTTAAGATTAAGCTTACCTCAATATCCTCTATCTCTACCTCAATCAGACAGCCTCACTTAAGATTAAGTTTACCTCAATATCCTCTATCTCTACCTCAATCAGACAGCCTCACTTAAGATTAAGTTTACCTCAATATCCTCTATCTCTACCTCAATCAGACAGCCTCACTTAAGATTAAGTTTACCTCAATATCCTCTATCTCTACCTCAATCAGACAGCCTCACTTAAGATTAAGTTTACCTCAATATCCTCTATCTCTACCTCAATCAGACAGCCTCACTTAAGATTAAGTTTACCTCAATATCCTCTATCTCTACCTCAATCAGACAGCCTCACTTAAGATTAATCTTACCTCAATATCCTCTATCTCTACCTCAATCAGACAGCCTCACTTAAGATTAAGTTTACCTCAATATTCTCTATCTCTACCTCAATCAGACAGCCTCACTTAAGATTAAGTTTACCTCAATATCCTCTATCTCTACCTCAATCAGACAGCCTCACTTAAGATTAAGCTTACCTCAATATCCTCTATCTCTACCTCAATCAGACAGCCTCACTTAAGATTAAGCTTACCTCAATATCCTCTATCTCTACCTCAATCAGACAGCCTCCCTTAAGATTAAGTTTACCTCAATATCCTCTATCTCTACCTCAATCAGACAGCCTCACTTAAGATTAAGCTTACCTCAATATCCTCTATCTCTACCTCAATCAGACAGCCTCACTTAAGATTAAGTTTACCTCAATATCTTCTATCTCTACCTCAATCAGACAGCCTCACTTAAGATTAAGTTTACCTCAATATCCTCTATCTCTACCTCAATCAGACAGCCTCACTTAAGATTAAGTTTACCTCAATATTCTCTATCTCTACCTCAATCAGACAGCCTCACTTAAGATTAAGCTTACCTCAATATCCTCTATCTCTACCTCAATCAGACAGCCTCACTTAAGATTAAGCTTACCTCAATATCCTCTATCTCTACCTCAATCAGACAGCCTCACTTAAGATTAAGTTTACCTCAATATTCTCTATCTCTACCTCAATCAGACAGCCTCACTTAAGATTAAGTTTACCTCAATATCCTCTATCTCTACCTCAATCAGACAGCCTCACTTAAGATTAAGCTTACCTCAATATCCTCTATCTCTACCTCAATCAGACAGCCTCACTTAAGATTAAGTTTATCTCAATATCCTCTATCTCTACCTCAATCAGACAGCCTCACTTAAGATTAAGTTTACCTCAATATCCTCTATCTCTACCTCAATCAGACAGCCTCACTTAAGATTAAGCTTACCTCAATATCCTCTATCTCTACCTCAATCAGACAGCCTCACTTAAGATTAAGTTTATCTCAATATCCTCTATCTCTACCTCAATCAGACAGCCTCACTTAAGATTAAGCTTACCTCAATATCCTCTATCTCTACCTCAATCAGACAGCCTCCCTTAAGATTAAGTTTACCTCAATATCCTCTATCTCTACCTCAATCAGACAGCCTCACTTAAGATTAAGTTTATCTCAATATCCTCTATCTCTACCTCAATCAGACAGCCTCACTTAAGATTAAGCTTACCTCAATATCCTCTATCTCTACCTCAATCAGACAGCCTCACTTAAGATTAAGTTTACCTCAATATCCTCTATCTCTACCTCAATCAGACAGCCTCACTTAAGATTAAGTTTACCTCAATATTCTCTATCTCTACCTCAATCAGACAGCCTCACTTAAGATTAAGCTTACCTCAATATCCTCTATCTCTACCTCAATCAGACAGCCTCACTTAAGATTAAGCTTACCTCAATATCCTCTATCTCTACCTCAATCAGACAGCCTCACTTAAGATTAAGTTTACCTCAATATCCTCTATCTCTACCTCAATCAGACAGCCTCACTTAAGATTAAGTTTACCTCAATATCCTCTATCTCTACCTCAATCAGACAGCCTCACTTAAGATTAAGTTTACCTCAATATTCTCTATCTCTACCTCAATCAGACAGCCTCACTTAAGATTATGTTTACCTCAATATCCTCTATCTCTACCTCAATCAGACAGCCTCACTTAAGATTAAGCTTACCTCAATATCCTCTATCTCTACCTTAATCAGATAGCCTCACTTAAGATTAAGTTTACCTCAATCAGACAGCCTCACTTAAGATTAAGTTTATCTCAATATCCTCTATCTCTACCTCAATCAGACAGCCTCACTTAAGATTAAGCTTACCTCAATATCCTCTATCTCTACCTTAATCAGATAGCCTCACTTAAGATTAAGTTTACCTCAATCAGACAGCCTCACTTAAGATTAAGTTTATCTCAATATTCTCTATCTCTACCTCAATCAGACAGCCTCACTTAAGATTAAGCTTACCTCAATATCCTCTATCTCTACCTCAATCAGACAGCCTCACTTAAGATTAAGTTTACCTCAATATCCTCTATCTCTACCTCAATCAGACAGCCTCACTTAAGATTAAGTTTACCTCAATATTCTCTATCTCTACCTCAATCAGACAGCCTCACTTAAGATTAAGTTTACCTCAATATTCTCTATCTCTACCTCAATCAGACAGCCTCACTTAAGATTAAGTTTATCTCAATATCCTCTATCTCTACCTCAATCAGACAGCCTCACTTAAGATTAAGTTTATCTCAATATCCTCTATCTCTACCTCAATCAGACAGCCTCACTTAAGATTAAGTTTATCTCAATATCCTCTATCTCTACCTCAATCAGACAGCCTCACTTAAGATTAAGTTTATCTCAATATCCTCTATCTCTACCTCAATCAGACAGCCTCACTTAAGATTAAGTTTATCTCAATATCCTCTATCTCTACCTCAATCAGACAGCCTCACTTAAGATTAAGTTTACCTCAATATTCTCTATCTCTACCTCAATCAGACAGCCTCACTTAAGATTAAGTTTACCTCAATATTCTCTATCTCTACCTCAATCAGACAGCCTCACTTAAGATTAAGTTTATCTCAATATCCTCTATCTCTACCTCAATCAGACAGCCTCACTTAAGATTAAGTTTATCTCAATATCCTCTATCTCTACCTCAATCAGACAGCCTCACTTAAGATTAAGTTTATCTCAATATCCTCTATCTCTACCTCAATCAGACAGCCTCACTTAAGATTAAGTTTATCTCAATATCCTCTATCTCTACCTCAATCAGACAGCCTCACTTAAGATTAAGTTTATCTCAATATCCTCTATCTCTACCTCAATCAGACAGCCTCACTTAAGATTAAGCTTACCTCAATATCCTCTATCTCTAAGGTTCTAACAATGTAGTAATTACAAGTCTTTTCTTCTATCAGTGATATCTTTAAACAAACATCTTCAAAAACCATTTCATCATCATCACCATAATTCTCACCAAGAGGCCAATACTGATGGCATTTCCTCTGTAAAATATAACAAAAAATATCACTTAAGAAATATTTATATACATGTACATGTGAACCTCCATTTTACCTGAAAAATGTGAAATTCTATCACCTACATGTAGTGTCAAACACTGATAACATTTTCTATATAATAATCAAAGCATTAAAAACACATGGATATGTTTCTATAGAATAAACAACATAATACATTGCTATTGTAAAATACTAAAATACTGTAAACACATAAAACATTTCATGGGTTCTTTATGTACATGTATAATAGTGATAAAGTTCAATTAACGTTGTACCATTGGTCTTGGGCACTGAAGCCCCTGTCAGTCTGCAGTATTAACTGGATTTGGTTTCTGCCTAAAATTCTAGACAGGATTTATAACATGGATCTTCTCTCCATTCGTATCTAAATTTCTTATGATTTAATTTCCTTGAGATCCCTGTCTCTCAGAGACTTGTTTGTTATTGTTTTTTTTACTTGGGACTTTACTTATAGGATTAGCTGGGTCATCGACGGACCATAAAAGAAGTTCGTTATTCTTGTTTTCTTGGCGGTGGTCAAGGTCGATGTAATTTTTGCTTACTCAAATTATGCTTTATAAATAACGAACCTCCTACGATCGGAGCACCTTCATTCAATGTAAGGATAAACACAGAACACAGAAATCATCATTTCTTTTGAACCTCCTGTGATTGGAAAACCCTCGTGTATCGCAATGATAAGTCTCGAAAATCACATATTTGAGTACTACATATTTATAGAATTTTCGTGCGTGAAATTGAAAAATAAAGTGTGAAATAGCAAATACGCATCCTGGACAGAATACAGCAATACATCAATGCACACCTAAAACAGTACAGCTTGACTTACTGAACCACTCTCTATGACTTTATTTAGCATGATAACAGCTTTACATTTTTGTTCCCATACCATCTGCCAAAAGTGTCCTGATGTGTGTTCTAATGGGCCCTGTTAAACAAAATCAAATCAAATCAACACAGTAATTGTTTATCAGTGAATTTTTAAACAACTGCAAAATATCTGGTCTATGTTGTTCCGTTTTCATCAGCAAAAGACAGAAAGATAAACATGTCATGACTCAAGACATACTTGTCCTTTTATGAAACTTTTCTGACAAATTAGAAAACTGGTCCATTTGTCATGTCATAGCAGTCCCTCATCAGTAAGTACTAATCATAATTTGGAGATAGCAATATTCTTTATATTTTAAACTTTGCCGACATCTGACAACTACTGCTTTACTATCAACATTAACTGAGACACATTGCTATGTAAACCCAACTTGTGATAGTAAAACCAACGATTGATGTCATCAAAGCTTAAAATTCAATACAGTTATCTCAATTCTTATACGATACAAAAAAATATTATTTCTTCTGAGGTACTAGTTTGCTCAAAGTAGAATCCCAATTACGAGATTGCAAATTTTATGCAAAAATTTTGCCCAGCAATTTCTGAAATACACAAAATTTTTATCAGAATCACCATCCACTTCATCAAAAGCAAGTTGATCTAAACAATGTGTTCTTTCAAATTAAAACAGAGAAGCCTAAATACTGGAAGGTGAATAGCAGTGTACATGTACTTTAAACATATTGTACTACGTAAAATATCATAACCACAATGGTGTGATGTTAGAACAGAAAAAAATGTTGTCTTTGCTTACACAAGTAGCAATGATTTTGACCACATATTTTTCATTTTGAATATTATGAACTTGTACACAGTAAAACTACACACTGTATTTGTTTCATTTAGACATGAAACACTGATGACCTATATAAATGTTGACCTGTTGATGGTGTATTTTTACACTGCATGTACCAAAATCTCTGATCTTTTTTGAACAATTGATTGGATCACAGACAGGCTTTAATAATACCGGTATACATCAATAAATATCAAAGATAATTCCTTCTACACTAGGCCACAGTAGGCTAAATAACTGTTTACAACAATTTGTTTACTTGGCAAGTGGTTAGATAACTGCATAGAATAAAATACCTAGAACACTAAACAATTCTGGGTATGAAAAATTACTATTTCTGTTAGATTTGTATAAATGTAATTATAATTCAAATACCTGTGCAAGTATATAATTTCTATTGGCTTCCTTTATGGGTAAATAACAGGCATTTATATAGTCTTCTTCCCCTTTCTGTAGCTTAACACGACTGTGGTCATCTAAATCAAAACAAGAATAGAATGTTTTAACATTAGTCTTGAATATAGTCATCTACAGTAGATCAAAACAGACAAGCATAAATTAATACTAATTTAATAATCTTAAGTTTGATCAAACTGACATTGAAACTATGATCTTTCCAAATTGAATCAAGCATACACACCATTACACTATGACAATGTCTGCATGCAATCATGAGTTGTCTCCCTGTAATGATATATCTGTAATGACCATTTTGTGATATTGGTTTGTTTTACCTGGCATGTTTAATGACTATTTTGTGATATTGGGTTGTTTTACCTGGCATGTTTAATGACTATTTTGTGATATTGACTTGTTTTATCTGGCAAGTGTAATGACTATTTTGTGATATTGGGTTGTTTTACCTGGCATCTGTAATGACCATTTTGTGATATTGACTTGTTTTACCTGGCATGTGTAATGACTATTTTGTGATATTGATTTGTTTTACCTGGCATCTGTAATGACTATTTTGTGATATTGGGTTGTTTTACCTGGCATGTGTAATTACTATTTTGTGATATTGACTTGTTTTACCTGGCATGTGTAATGACTATTTTGTGATATTGACTTGTTTTAACTGGCATGTGTAATGATTATTTTGTGATATTGGGTTGTTTTACCTGGCATGTGTAATTACTATTTTGTCATATTGGTTTGTTTTACCTGGCATGTGTAATGACTATTTTGTGATATTGACTTGTTTTACCTGGCATCTGTAATTACTATTTTGTGATATTGATTTGTTTTACCTGGCATGTTTAATGACTATTTTGTGATATTGACTTGTTTTACCTGGCATCTGTAATGACCATTTTGTGATATTGGGTTGTTTTACCTGGCATGTGTAATGACTATTTTGTGATATTGACTTGTTTTACCTGGCATCTGTAATTACTATTTTGTGATATTGATTTGTTTTACCTGGCATGTTTAATGACTATTTTGTGATATTGGGTTGTTTTACCTGGTATGTGTAACGACTATTTTGTGATATTGACTTGTTTTACCTGGCATGTGTAATGACTATTTTGTGATATTGGTTTGTTTTACCTGGCATGTGTAATTACTATTTTGTGATATTGACTTGTTTTACCTGGCATGTGTAATGACTATTTTATGATATTGACTTGTTTTACCTGGCATGTGTAATGATTATTTTGTGATATTGGCTTGTTTTACCTGGCATGTGTAATGACTATTTTGTGATATTGGTTTGTTTTACCTGGCATGTGTAATGACTATTTTGTGATATTGATTTGTTTTACCTGGCATCTGTAATTACTATTTTGTGATATTGATTTGTTTTACCTGGCATCTGTAATTACTATTTTGTGATATTGATTTGTTTTACCTGGCATGTTTAATGACTATTTTGTGATATTGACTTGTCCTGGCATCTGTAATGACTATTTTGTGATATTGGGTTGTTTTACCTGGCATGTGTAATGACTATTTTGTGATATTGGGTTGTTTTACCTGGCATGTGTAATGACCATTTTGTGATATTGACTTGTTTTACCTGGCATCTGTAATTACTATTTTGTGATATTGATTTGTTTTACCTGGCATGTTTAATGACTATTTTGTGATATTGGGTTGTTTTACCTGGTATGTGTAACGACTATTTTGTGATATTGACTTGTTTTACCTGGCATGTGTAATGACTATTTTGTGATATTGGTTTGTTTTACCTGGCATGTGTAATTACTATTTTGTGATATTGACTTGTTTTACCTGGCATGTGTAATGACCATTTTGTGATATTGACTTGTTTTACCTGGCATGTGTAATGATTATTTTGTGATATTGGGTTGTTTTACCTGGCATGTATAATTACTATTTTGTGATATTGGTTTGTTTTACCTGGCATGTTTAATGACTATTTTGTGATATTGGGTTGTTTTACCTGGCATGTGTAATGACTATTTTGTGATATTGGTTTGTTTTACCTGGCATGTTTAATGACTATTTTGTGATATTGGTTTGTTTTACCTGGCATGTGTAATGACTATTTTGTGATATTGACTTGTTTTACCTGGCATGTGTAATGACTATTTTGTGATATTGACTTGTTTTACCAGGCATGTTTAATGACTATTTTGTGATATTGGTTTGTTTTACCTGGCATGTGTAATGACTATTTTGTGATATTGGTTTGTTTTACCTGGCATGTGTACTTACTATTTTGTGATATTGACTTGTTTTACCTGGCATGTGTAATGACTATTTTGTGATATTGACTTGTTTTACCTGGCATGTGTAATGATTATTTTGTGATATTGGGTTGTTTTACCTGGCATGTGTAATTACTATTTTGTGATATTGGTTTGTTTTACCTGGCATGTGTAATGACTATTTTGTGATATTGACTTGTTTTACCTGGCATCTGTAATTACTATTTTTGATATTGACTTGTTTTACCTGGCATGTTTAATGACTATTTTGTGATATTGACTTGTTTTACCTGGCATCTGTAATGACTATTTTGTGATATTGACTTGTTTTACCTGGCATGTGTAATGACTATTTTGTGATATTGGGTTGTTTTACCTGGCATGTGTAATGACTATTTTGTGATATTGACTTGTTTTACCTGGCATCTGTAATTACTATTTTGTGATATTGATTTGTTTTACCTGGCATGTTTAATGACTATTTTGTGATATTGGGTTGTTTTACCTGGTATGTGTAACGACTATTTTGTGATATTGACTTGTTTTACCTGGCATGTGTAATGACTATTTTGTGATATTGGTTTGTTTTACCTGGCATGTGTAATTACTATTTTGTGATATTGACTTGTTTTACCTGGCATGTGTAATGACTATTTTATGATATTGACTTGTTTTACCTGGCATGTGTAATGATTATTTTGTGATATTGGGTTGTTTTACCTGGCATGTGTAATTACTATTTTGTGATATTGGTTTGTTTTACCTGGCATGTGTAATGACTATTTTGTGATATTGACTTGTTTTACCTGGCATCTGTAATTACTATTTTGTGATATTGATTTGTTTTACCTGGCATGTTTAATGACTATTTTGTGATATTGACTTGTTTTACCTGGCATCTGTAATGACTATTTTGTGATATTGACTTGTTTTACCTGGCATGTGTAATGACTATTTTGTGATATTGGTTTGTTTTACCTGGCATGTGTAATTACTATTTTGTGATATTGACTTGTTTTACCTGGCATGTGTAATGACTATTTTATGATATTGACTTGTTTTACCTGGCATGTGTAATGATTATTTTGTGATATTGGGTTGTTTTACCTGGCATGTGTAATTACTATTTTGTGATATTGGTTTGTTTTACCTGGCATGTGTAATGACTATTTTGTGATATTGACTTGTTTTACCTGGCATCTGTAATTACTATTTTGTGATATTGATTTGTTTTACCTGGCATGTTTAATGACTATTTTGTGATATTGACTTGTTTTACCTGGCATCTGTAATGACTATTTTGTGATATTGGGTTGTTTTACCTGGCATGTGTAATGACTATTTTGTGATATTGGGTTGTTTTACCTGGCATGTGTAATGACCATTTTGTGATATTGACTTGTTTTACCTGGCATCTGTAATTACTATTTTGTGATATTGATTTGTTTTACCTGGCATGTTTAATGACTATTTTGTGATATTGGGTTGTTTTACCTGGTATGTGTAATTACTATTTTGTGATATTGACTTGTTTTACCTGGCATGTGTAATGACTATTTTGTGATATTGGTTTGTTTTACCTGGCATGTGTAATTACTATTCTGTGATATTGACTTGTTTTACCTGGCATGTGTAATGACTATTTTGTGATATTGACTTGTTTTACCTGGCATGAGTAATGATTATTTTGTGATATTGGGTTGTTTTACCTGGCATGTGTAATTACTATTTTGTGATATTGGTTTGTTTTACCTGGCATGTGTAATTACTATTTTGTGATATTGACTTGTTTTACCTGGCATGTGTATTGACTATTTTGTGATATTGACTTGTTTTACCTGGCATCTGTAATTACCATTTTGTGATATTGGGTTGTTTTACCTGACATGTTTAATGACTATTTTGTGATATTGGTTTGTTTTACCTGGCATGTGTAATTACTATTTTGTGATATTGACTTGTTTTACCTGGCATGTGTAATGACTATTTTGTGATATTGACTTGTTTTACCTGGCATCTGTAATTACCATTTTGTGATATTGGGTTGTTTTACCTGGCATGTTTAATGACTATTTTGTGATATTGGGTTGTTTTACCTGGCATGTTTAATGACTATTTTGTGATATTGATTTGTTTTACCTGGCATGTTTAATGACTATTTTGTGATATTGGGTTGTTTTACCTGGCATGTGTAATGACTATTTTGTGATATTGATTTGTTTTACCTGGCATGTTTAATGACTATTTTGTCATATTGGGTTGTTTTACCTGGCATGTTTAATGACTATTTTGTGATATTGGGTTGTTTTACCTGGCATGTTTAATGACTATTTTGTGATATTGGGTTGTTTTACCTGGCATGTGTAATGACTATTTTGTGATATTGGCTTGTTTTACCTGGCATGTTTAATGACTATTTTGTGATATTGGCTTGTTTTATCTGGCATCTGTAATGACTATTTTGTGATATTGGCTTGTTTTACCTGGCATGTTTAATGACTATTTTGTGATATTGGTTTGTTTTACTTGGCATGTTTAATGACTATTTTGTGATATTGGGTTGTTTTACCTGGCATGTGTAATGACTATTTTGTGATATTGGGTTGTTTTACCTGGCATGTTTAATGACTATTTTGTGATATTGACTTGTTTTATCTGGCAAGTGTAATGACTATTTTGTGATATTGGGTTGTTTTACCTGGCATCTGTAATGACCATTTTGTGATATTGACTTGTTTTACCTGGCATGTGTAATGACTATTTTGTGATATTGATTTGTTTTACCTGGCATCTGTAATGACTATTTTGTGATATTGGGTTGTTTTACCTGGCATGTGTAATTACTATTTTGTGATATTGACTTGTTTTACCTGGCATGTGTAATGACTATTTTGTGATATTGACTTGTTTTAACTGGCATGTGTAATGATTATTTTGTGATATTGGGTTGTTTTACCTGGCATGTGTAATTACTATTTTGTCATATTGGTTTGTTTTACCTGGCATGTGTAATGACTATTTTGTGATATTGACTTGTTTTACCTGGCATCTGTAATTACTATTTTGTGATATTGATTTGTTTTACCTGGCATGTTTAATGACTATTTTGTGATATTGACTTGTTTTACCTGGCATCTGTAATGACTATTTTGTGATATTGGGTTGTTTTACCTGGCATGTGTAATGACTATTTTGTGATATTGGGTTGTTTTACCTGGCATGTGTAATGACCATTTTGTGATATTGACTTGTTTTACCTGGCATCTGTAATTACTATTTTGTGATATTGATTTGTTTTACCTGGCATGTTTAATGACTATTTTGTGATATTGGGTTGTTTTACCTGGTATGTGTAACGACTATTTTGTGATATTGACTTGTTTTACCTGGCATGTGTAATGACTATTTTGTGATATTGGTTTGTTTTACCTGGCATGTGTAATTACTATTTTGTGATATTGACTTGTTTTACCTGGCATGTGTAATGACCATTTTGTGATATTGACTTGTTTTACCTGGCATGTGTAATGATTATTTTGTGATATTGGGTTGTTTTACCTGGCATGTATAATTACTATTTTGTGATATTGGTTTGTTTTACCTGGCATGTTTAATGACTATTTTGTGATATTGGGTTGTTTTACCTGGCATGTGTAATGACTATTTTGTGATATTGGTTTGTTTTACCTGGCATGTTTAATGACTATTTTGTGATATTGGTTTGTTTTACCTGGCATGTGTAATGACTATTTTGTGATATTGACTTGTTTTACCTGGCATGTGTAATGACTATTTTGTGATATTGACTTGTTTTACCAGGCATGTTTAATGACTATTTTGTGATATTGGTTTGTTTTACCTGGCATGTGTAATGACTATTTTGTGATATTGGTTTGTTTTACCTGGCATGTGTACTTACTATTTTGTGATATTGACTTGTTTTACCTGGCATGTGTAATGACTATTTTGTGATATTGACTTGTTTTACCTGGCATGTGTAATGATTATTTTGTGATATTGGGTTGTTTTACCTGGCATGTGTAATTACTATTTTGTGATATTGGTTTGTTTTACCTGGCATGTGTAATGACTATTTTGTGATATTGACTTGTTTTACCTGGCATCTGTAATTACTATTTTTGATATTGACTTGTTTTACCTGGCATGTTTAATGACTATTTTGTGATATTGACTTGTTTTACCTGGCATCTGTAATGACTATTTTGTGATATTGACTTGTTTTACCTGGCATGTGTAATGACTATTTTGTGATATTGGGTTGTTTTACCTGGCATGTGTAATGACTATTTTGTGATATTGACTTGTTTTACCTGGCATCTGTAATTACTATTTTGTGATATTGATTTGTTTTACCTGGCATGTTTAATGACTATTTTGTGATATTGGGTTGTTTTACCTGGTATGTGTAACGACTATTTTGTGATATTGACTTGTTTTACCTGGCATGTGTAATGACTATTTTGTGATATTGGTTTGTTTTACCTGGCATGTGTAATTACTATTTTGTGATATTGACTTGTTTTACCTGGCATGTGTAATGACTATTTTATGATATTGACTTGTTTTACCTGGCATGTGTAATGATTATTTTGTGATATTGGGTTGTTTTACCTGGCATGTGTAATTACTATTTTGTGATATTGGTTTGTTTTACCTGGCATGTGTAATGACTATTTTGTGATATTGACTTGTTTTACCTGGCATCTGTAATTACTATTTTGTGATATTGATTTGTTTTACCTGGCATGTTTAATGACTATTTTGTGATATTGACTTGTTTTACCTGGCATCTGTAATGACTATTTTGTGATATTGACTTGTTTTACCTGGCATGTGTAATGACTATTTTGTGATATTGGTTTGTTTTACCTGGCATGTGTAATTACTATTTTGTGATATTGACTTGTTTTACCTGGCATGTGTAATGACTATTTTATGATATTGACTTGTTTTACCTGGCATGTGTAATGATTATTTTGTGATATTGGGTTGTTTTACCTGGCATGTGTAATTACTATTTTGTGATATTGGTTTGTTTTACCTGGCATGTGTAATGACTATTTTGTGATATTGACTTGTTTTACCTGGCATCTGTAATTACTATTTTGTGATATTGATTTGTTTTACCTGGCATGTTTAATGACTATTTTGTGATATTGACTTGTTTTACCTGGCATCTGTAATGACTATTTTGTGATATTGGGTTGTTTTACCTGGCATGTGTAATGACTATTTTGTGATATTGGGTTGTTTTACCTGGCATGTGTAATGACCATTTTGTGATATTGACTTGTTTTACCTGGCATCTGTAATTACTATTTTGTGATATTGATTTGTTTTACCTGGCATGTTTAATGACTATTTTGTGATATTGGGTTGTTTTACCTGGTATGTGTAATTACTATTTTGTGATATTGACTTGTTTTACCTGGCATGTGTAATGACTATTTTGTGATATTGGTTTGTTTTACCTGGCATGTGTAATTACTATTCTGTGATATTGACTTGTTTTACCTGGCATGTGTAATGACTATTTTGTGATATTGACTTGTTTTACCTGGCATGAGTAATGATTATTTTGTGATATTGGGTTGTTTTACCTGGCATGTGTAATTACTATTTTGTGATATTGGTTTGTTTTACCTGGCATGTGTAATTACTATTTTGTGATATTGACTTGTTTTACCTGGCATGTGTATTGACTATTTTGTGATATTGACTTGTTTTACCTGGCATCTGTAATTACCATTTTGTGATATTGGGTTGTTTTACCTGACATGTTTAATGACTATTTTGTGATATTGGTTTGTTTTACCTGGCATGTGTAATTACTATTTTGTGATATTGACTTGTTTTACCTGGCATGTGTAATGACTATTTTGTGATATTGACTTGTTTTACCTGGCATCTGTAATTACCATTTTGTGATATTGGGTTGTTTTACCTGGCATGTTTAATGACTATTTTGTGATATTGGGTTGTTTTACCTGGCATGTTTAATGACTATTTTGTGATATTGATTTGTTTTACCTGGCATGTTTAATGACTATTTTGTGATATTGGGTTGTTTTACCTGGCATGTGTAATGACTATTTTGTGATATTGATTTGTTTTACCTGGCATGTTTAATGACTATTTTGTCATATTGGGTTGTTTTACCTGGCATGTTTAATGACTATTTTGTGATATTGGGTTGTTTTACCTGGCATGTTTAATGACTATTTTGTGATATTGGGTTGTTTTACCTGGCATGTGTAATGACTATTTTGTGATATTGGCTTGTTTTACCTGGCATGTTTAATGACTATTTTGTGATATTGGCTTGTTTTATCTGGCATCTGTAATGACTATTTTGTGATATTGGCTTGTTTTACCTGGCATGTTTAATGACTATTTTGTGATATTGGTTTGTTTTACTTGGCATGTTTAATGACTATTTTGTGATATTGGGTTGTTTTACCTGGCATGTGTAATGACTATTTTGTGATATTGGGTTGTTTTACCTGGCATCTGTAATGACTATTTTGTGATATTGACTTGTTTTACCTGGCATCTGTAATGACTATTTTGTGATATTGACTTGTTTTACCTGGCATGTGTAATTACTATTTTGTGATATTGACTTGTTTTACCTGGCATGTGTAATGACTATTTTGTGATATTGGTTTGTTTTACCTGGCATCTGTAATGACTATTTTGTGATATTGGTTTGTTTTACCTGGCATGTTTAATGACTATTTTGTGATATTGGTTTGTTTTACCTGGCATGTTTAATGACTATTTTGTGATATTGGTTTGTTTTACCTGGCATCTGTAATGACTATTTTGTGATATTGGGTTGTTTTACCTGGCATGTGTAATTACTATTTTGTGATATTGACTTGTTTTACCTGGCATGTTTAATGACTATTTTGTGATATTGATTTGTTTTACCTGGCATGTTTAATGACTATTTTGTGATATTGGTTTGTTTTACCTGGCATGTTTAATTACTATTTTGTGATATTGACTTGTTTTACCTGGCATGTGTAATGACTATTTTGTGATATTGGTTTGTTTTACCTGGCATGTGTAATGACTATTTTGTGATATTGGGTTGTTTTACCTTGCATGTTTAATGACTATTTTGTGATATTGACTTGTTTTACCTGGCATCTATGACTATTTTGTGATATTGGGTTGTTTTACCTGGCATCTGTAATGACTATTTTGTGATATTGACTTGCTTTACCTGGCATGTGTAATTACTATTTTGTGATATTGGTTTGTTTTACCTGGCATGTTTAATGACTATTTTGTGATATTGGGTTGTTTTACCTGGCATGTTTAATGACTATTTTGTGATATTGGCTTGTTTTACCTGGCATCTGTAATGACTATTTTGTGATATTGGGTTGTTTTACCTGGCATGTTTAATGACTATTTTGTGATATTGGGTTGTTTTACCTGGCATGTTTAATGACTATTTTGTGATATTGGGTTGTTTTACCTGGCATGTGTAATTACTATTTTGTGATATTGGCTTGTTTTACCTTGCATGTTTAATGACTATTTTGTGATATTGGGTTGTTTTACCTGGCATCTGTAATGACTATTTTGTGATATTGGTTTGTTTTACCTGACATGTGTAATGACTATTTTGTGATATTGGCTTGTTTTATCTGACATGTTCAAAAACTTACTTGTTGAGTTGCTTTGTCTGACATGTTAAAGGACATGTTTAATAAGCATTTAGTTTGGTTGTTTTACCTGGCATGAGTAATAACTTACAAGGGTACACATCTCTGTATCTGTTCCTGTTTTTATTGTTGGGCTGTTTAGCCTCTTTTGTAGAAAGCTCTTCTTCAAAGGCTATCTCAGCTGCTTCAACTTTTATTTCCTGATAATAAACATTTCATATTTTAATTTAATATAAATAGAGCCGCACCATGCTACTTAATTTCAGGCATGTCATTTCCAGATACATTGTTTTGTAGCTCAAAATAGTATCTGGTCATTTCAAGCTAGATATGGGTGAAGCACAAAAAATGTATATGAATGAATAAAATAAATGCATACATGTATGTGATGCTGGATATTTATCATTAAGTTGAGATAACTCTTTTACCCCTCGAATAGTTATTGATTATATACAAACACCAGGTGTAATGCAGCTTTGATCTTCGCTTATTGTATTTTCCCCCATTTTAGTCGGTATTGTTAGCCTGGATAATATATCTTGGTTGTTGATAACAACAATTCAAAGAAAAAAATATAGTCTTCCAATTTGATTTAATACACATGGTTAGATGATTGTCGCCAATCAAGTTTGTATTACATCATCAATCATGTAATTAAGTATTTACTAATCCATATCCTTCTTATCAAAAAATAGTTAATAAATATCCACCTGTGACCGTAAATCGGTCAGTTAAGACATTTCCTTACGATTCTCATTCAAATTGGTTTTTATATCAAAGATAAATGCCATGTTTACTTGGGCACTTAAGCCAAATAAAATACCAAAAACAATGCTTAATTTGATGAAGAAATGTCAGCTCGCTGACCTTTTTTGCTTGCATATGTTTTGTAAATGCACCCAAGTCACGTTACCTGAAATCGGTCAACCATAAAATAGTCATGTGGAGCACAAAATAGGCCTAGGAGATTGTATTTCTTTTAATTTGCTTTTTCTATATTTCCCCATTTTTCCATTAAATCGTATTTGCTGTTACTTGTTTTCCAGGGCTCCCACTACTTTGAAATCAGAGGGAGAAGTGACTTCTCTTTCAGGTGCTGACAAAAGAAAAGTGAGAGACAACAGGGAGAAGTGGTGAGAGTGCAGGGAGAAGTCAAAATATTTCTCTAATTGTACCACTTTTCACATTCACAGGGCATTATCGTGGCATTCGTATGTTATAATGTATTTGTTATGCATTAAGGTATATTCAGTAGTTGTTTAATTCCTTGTTTTTGTTACATGTAGCATATCATCTCTCTGATTTACATATGTCCTTGTATTTGTTTTTTGTTTGTTTATATTAAATAAACCCTTTTCAGATTCTTTGTTTTGTCTTGCAGATGATAAAAGCACATATATGATAGTCAACTATTGTCCAATAAATGATAAATAAATAAAATTGAATAATTATTATAATCAAATTTTAATGAGTGTATATTATTTACATTGCTTCTCTTTAATCACTGATTGATATTAATTAAGAAACTAATCATATCCACAAAGTTAACAATCCCTTTGGATAGCCGCCAACAAACCCCAAATAAATTAAATGAAACAATACCGACGTTATTTTCCCGAGTATGGATCCGTAGTACAGTTTTTATATTTGTAACTGTTTCGACTACGTCCCTTTACAATGGCGGTTTGAAAAACGAAAATTTTGTAGTAAAAATATACCGATGTTTTACTGTTAAAACAGTTAAAATTAGCAAAGCGACTTGGTAAAATTACAGGGCGACTTCCACTTCTCTTTTGGCACTAGTACAAAGCGAAGTGAGTAGCCACAAGGCAACTTCTTCGCCCGAATCGCCCTTCAACATGAGCCCTGGTTTTCAGCAGATAATATCTCTGTCTTCATGTACAATTTTATCCATATCCAATTCCTTGTAATTTATATTAAATCATATTTATTACCCACAAATTCCCGCTAAAAATCTGAAAATTGTCTAAGGAATTACTTAATTTCAAAACGAAAACAATGCAATTTTCGTTGCCTAATAGAGTTGTAAATATAGGTCAAGATGCGCAGTGGAATGTAAACAAACACATAATATGCAAATTATCCATTACGGACTGTATTTTTCTGGAAATATTTTACTTTGATTATCAAGTCAAAATGGTAGTAGTAAAATGGATTTCCAGTCAAATCGGCCTCAGTTAAATCAGCCCTAGTCAAATTGGCCCCAAGTCAAATCGGCCTCAAAATGAAAGTCAAATCGGCCCCAAAAATAAAAATAAAAAAAGAATAAATAAATAAAAATTATGTATTAATATAAATTAATATTTTTGGTTAAAAGATGTAAAATTAAAATTTTATTGATGAGTGGATTCTTTTATTTTCGTATCAATGGTATTTTAACATTTACTGGTACAAAACACAACTGTACTAGACAGTTTTAATTCTTCAATAATTAAAACGTATTCACGGTATTGGATGTATTTAATTATTTTGTTGAAATATTTAACTTTGCATGTTGACAATAGTAAACAACAAAAATGGCGGACATGTGATTTCCCGGTCTGAAAAAAGAGTGAAACACATTGTTCTTGTTTATAATGCACACCCCTCCTGCAAAATAAAGAATTTATGTAAAATCCAGCACATTATGCACCAGTAATATTACGGACATATTATCAAATTAAATAAACAACATAATAAAACAATGATTTGATTAGGAATTAAATAAACAACACAATTAACAATACATATTATTAAATTAAATTAAAAAAAACCATAATAATACAATGATTTGATCTGAGGACAATTTGACTTGGGGCCGATTTTGTTTGGGGCCGATTTGACCTGCTCCGTAAAATGGCACCATTTTGGCACCAAAACCTATAGATATATTCTCTTAGCATCGTGTTATCGGTTTTCGTGCTATTATCGATTTTCCGATATAGCGATTAACAGTGTTAACCCTTCATTCATATGACGATTGGAATTTTCAAAGAATGGCTAGTTAAATATTTCTTTGTACATAAGATTGTTTTTAAATACCAGAAAATGTTGTTAAGAAATTAAAATCCGATGATAACGAAAAGATAAAAAAATCATTAGGTTTAAAAATAGATAGTAATTTGAATATTAGAAATCATAATAATAAAATCATTGTTCCAAAAGAGCTGAAACTGAAGAATATCCAGAAAGAAATACGTAAACCAATTACGCCAAAATGTCAATTCAAATGGGATACAATTTATGAAAAGAAATTTAACTGGATATCAATTTGGTATATACTGAACAAGATTAAATGTAAACAAAGCATTATCCAGTTCCAATGAAAATGTTTGCATAACATTGTCTATTCAGAATATAGATTACAAAAAATGGGAAAATCAAATGGTCAGTCATTTTTGTAAAAATGAAATAGAGTCCCTTATGCATTTGTTTTACAGGTGTCATAAAATTAAACATGTCTTAGATGAATTAAAACACATTTTTAATAGCATTTTTGAAAAAAATATAGTACTTGTTGAGGAAAACTTAATCATTGGGGTGTATGAGGGAGAAATAACTGAAAACCTACTTTTAATGAATTTAGTAATTTGTATATTAAAATGGGTAATTTGGAAAACAAGAAATTATATAAAATATAATAAAAGTACTTACAGGGAAGCAATAGTTATCACAAATCTCAAAAATGAACTCAGAAGTAATATACAAATGATGATTAAGAACCCAGAAGTTCGAAACTTATATAATATTAGGAAATTACAGCTATTATTGGATACATTATGAACTTAGTTGTATTAATAATTCCTTTCATTGTTTACTGTGTAAAAATGTATGTTTATAAATTGAATATGAGAGATAAAATATGATTTATTTGCTTATGGTGTTGTATTCTTACTACAACTGTACCAGTATTTATTTATTTAATTATATTGTTCATTGTAAATATTTGTAAACCTTTGAGGTTTCCTGGCACCCAGAGGTAAATTGTTCACAGGTGTAATATAGATATAATAAAAAAAAAAAAAAATTGTTTTTAAAGCCATTCTTGTATTTTAATATACTCTCGATTATCTGGCAACTTTTGCTGTCAGTAAAATGGCGTCATCTGTTTTCGCTTGAAGTAAAAACAGGGCCGATATACGGGATGGAAACGAATATAAAATCCGGAAATGGCTGGTTTTAAAATTTCATGGTTCTGGCCATCTACCAAATCATACTATATCTAAATAAAATAACAGAATGTTTGAAAATGACCACTTTCAAAATTGTGTTTACTTTTGATGTTTTTTTTAGTGCTGAAACCACAATGCACTGCAAAGTGACATGTATTTTATATAAGAAACAGGCACATTTCAGTCGGCTCTTTTGTTTACAAATACGATCAGTGACCCCATGATAGTTGCATGACAGGAAGAGCCGGTGTCTGAGATGCAGACGATATAGTTCAATTTTATATAGCCCTTCTGGATTTTTTTCCAGCTACTTTATAAATGAAGTAAATTTTTAGCATTACAAAAAGTACAGTTCAGTAGGTAGGTTCACTGTTTTTGGTACTTACGTCTTTAAAAGCAAACTTTAACATCTTTTACAGATGTCACGCTGTAGTCTTGTTTATGTTCCATAAATAGAAACCAGAAGACACGTCAAAAATAATGCGTGTGCTGTGGAAATCAAAATAAAATGGATAAAACGAAAACAGATGACACACGAAAACACATACCGTGACGATATCTGTTTAAATCTCATTGTTGTCTTGATCAAAGTGAAAGTAAATCAATTATTCATTTCTGGACGCAGTTTGCAGAATAAATGATATCATCAACATCTGAACTCGCATGACAGTGCATTCCAAAATGGTGACCGATTTTAACTGACGAGAGGATAAATGTAGAATTATTAGCTCTTTTCAAAAATATATTATTTAAAAAGTTAATGTTCATTATTTTTGCTTATACTTTTTTCCAATATAGGGTTTTTTATTAAGAGTATTTTCATCCTTTTCTTAAAGATTTCTATAAACAAGATCATGACTGACATGAGATTTATCATTTTTAGTTAGCGAAGACGGAACTGTATCATAATATATAATATGACTTGCACATGGACAGCAGAGATTTGTTAACAAACCTGGTATATAGCAGCCCAGATAGAAAATTTGTCATATTGTTCTGCTTCTTTTTCTAGTGTAGATTCCATTGACAAGGCGTCACATTTACCAAAATAATGAAATTTGCAACTCTAACTTTGAAAAGCGAACACACTTGTCCTTTACTTCCGGAATCAAAATAATAAATATAAAACGGACGCGGACGGAACATACGTCCCGGCTTAGCAGGTACAATCGGCAATTTCAAATTATTCTTCTTCTGGTTACAGCCAACTTTCAACTCATTGGTATTTTTCACAATAATCACTAAAGTCTTGTCGGCAGTACATACATAAAAGATCATACAATAATAAGAAATATTTAAATTTATTATTTTAATTATTTTCTCATTTTTTCCCTTTTCTTTATTTTTAAAGATAAAAACATACACCTATTTAGATGAAAAGTGAAGATTTTTGGTAAAATCTTAAATACTTAATATAACTCTTGGAATTGCCGACTATGGGACTTTGTGTAATGTGTGTCGGTTAACACCGGTAGCTATAAGGAGAAGTATTTGTAAGAATCTTTATTGCTGGATTGAGGTGTTTTTGTGGCTGAGGCTGACTGTTTTGTGTATTAGTATGGTGAAGGATGTCAGCGTGTGGAATTAAAGCCTTGTTGTTAACTATTATATAGAATGTGATTGTGCTGTACATAGTGATTGCCAGTTCAGATTGGAAATCATCTTAGAGACACTACTGGTATTATGGTATTATAACCTTTTGAGTGGTGATCCAAGACAGTGCTACAGTACTCCAAACTCGGCCTCACTAGAACTCGTTATTTTACTGTCTTTGAATTAACGTTCAGGTTTCTGCGTAGGAAGGAACGATATGGGTATAATTTGATGATATTAATTGTTTTGTGTGGCTTGTCCGTTTTAAATCTGATAGTGTGATACACAGGTATTAGGCTGAATTTACATTTTCTATGATGTGACCATGAAAGTTGTAGTAAAAGTTGACTGGGTTTCTTCTTTGTGTGATTTTTAGTACTAGGTATATTTGCATGTCCCCTAATCGTGTTCTCATTTTCTGTTATAGGTCTTTTTGTAGTAAATTATGGAATCATAAGCAGAGTTTAATGTTGCTGCGTTTTATGTACATGTACACTGTATTCTGGTACATTCTATATCGTTTATGTACATGTACACTGTATTCTGGTACATTGTGTATCGTTTATGTACATGTACACTGTATTCTGGTACATTGTATATCGTTTATGTACATGTACACCGTATTCTGGTACATTGTATATCGTTTATGTACATGTACACTGTATTCTGGTACATTGTATATCGTTTATGTACATGTACACTGTATTCTGGTACATTGTATGTCGTTTATGTACATGTACATTGTATTCTGGTACATTGTATATCGTTTATGTACATGTACACTGCATTCTGGTACATTGTATATCGTTTATGTACATGTACACTGTATTCTGGTACATTGTATATCGTTTATGTACATGTACACTGTATTCTGGTACATTGTATATCGTTTTATGTACATGTACACTGTATGCTGGTACATTGTATTCTGGTACATTGTATATCGTTTATGTACATGTACACTGTATTCTGGTACACTGTATATCGTTTATGTACATGTACACTGTATTCTGGTACATTGTATATCGTTTATGTACATGTACTCTGTATGATGGTACATTGTATTCTGGTACATTGTATATCGTTTATGTACATGTACACTGTATTCTGGTACATTGTATATCGTTTATGTACATGTACTCTGTATTCTGGTACATTGTATATCGTTTATGTACATGTACACTGTATTCTGGTACATTGTATATCGTTTTATGTACATGCACACTGTATGCTGGTACATTGTATTCTGGTACATTGTATATCGTTTATGTACATGTACACTGTATTCTGGTACATTGTATATCGTGTTATGTACATGTACTCTGTATTCTGGTACATTGTATATCGTTTATGTACATGTACACTGTATGCTGGTACATTGTATATCGTTTATGTACATGTACACTGTATTCTGGTACATTGTATATCGTGTTATGTACATGTACACTGTATTCTGGTACATTGTATATCGTTTATGTACATGTACATTGTATTCTGGTACATTGTATATCGTGTTATGTACATGTACACTGTATTCTGGTACATTGTATATCGTTTATGTACATGTACACTGTATTCTGGTACATTGTATATCGTTTATGTACATGTACACTGTATTCTGGTATATTGTATATCGTTTATGTACATGTACACTGTATTCTGGTACATTGTATATCATTTTATGTACATATACACTGTATGCTGGTACATTGTATATCGTTTATGTACATGTACACTGTATTCTGGTACATTGTATATCGTTTATGTACATGTACACTGTATTCTGGTACATTGTATATCGTGTTATGTACATGTACTCTGTATTCTGGTACATTGTATATCGTTTATGTACATGTACACTGTATGCTGGTACATTGTATGTCGTGTATGTACATGTACACTGTATTCTGGTACATTGTATATCGTGTTATGTACATGTACACTGTATTCTGGTACATTGTATATCGTTTATGTACATGTACACTGTATTCTGGTACATTGTATATCGTTTTATGTACATGTACACTGTATGCTGGTACATTGTATTCTGGTACATTGTATATCGTTTATGTACATGTACACTGTATTCTGGTACATTGTATATCGTTTATGTACATGTACACTGTATTCTGGTACATTGTATATCGTGTTATGTACATGTACACTGTATTCTGGTACATTGTATATCGTTTATGTACATGTACACTGTATTCTGGTACATTGTATGTCGTTTATGTACATGTACACTGTATTCTGGTACATTGTATATCGTTTATGTACATGTACACTGCATTCTGGTACATTGTATATCGTTTATGTACATGTACACTGTATTCTGGTACATTGTATATCGTTTATGTACATGTACACTGTATTCTGGTACATTGTATATCGTTTTATGTACATATACACTGTATGTTGGTACATTATGTTCTGGTACATTGTATTCTGGTACATTGTATATCGTTTATGTACATGTACACTGTATTCTGGTACATTGTATATCGTTTTATGTACATGCACACTGTATGCTGGTACATTGTATTCTGGTACATTGTATATCGTTTATGTACATGTACACTGTATTCTGGTACATTGTATATCGTTTATGTACATGTACACTGTATTCTGGTACATTGTATAGCGTGTTATGTACATGTACACTGTATTCTGGTACATTGTATATCGTTTATGTACATGTACACTGTATTCTGGTACACTGTATATCGTTTATGTACATGTACACTGTATTCTGGTACATTGTATATCGTTTATGTACATGTACTCTGTATGCTGGTACATTGTATTCTGGTACATTGTATATCGTTTATGTACATGTACACTGTATTCTGGTACATTGTATATCGTTTATGTACATGTACTCTGTATTCTGGTACATTGTATATCGTTTATGTACATGTACACTGTATTCTGGTACATTGTATATCGTTTTATGTACATGCACACTGTATGCTGGTACATTGTATTCTGGTACATTGTATATCGTTTATGTACATGTACACTGTATTCTGGTACATTGTATATCGTGTTATGTACATGTACTCTGTATTCTGGTACATTGTATATCGTTTATGTACATGTACACTGTATGCTGGTACATTGTATATCGTTTATGTACATGTACACTGTATTCTGGTACATTGTATATTGTGTTATGTACATGTACACTGTATTCTGGTACATTGTATATCGTTTATGTACATGTACATTGTATTCTGGTACATTGTATATCGTGTTATGTACATGTACACTGTATTCTGGTACATTGTATATCGTTTATGTACATGTACACTGTATTCTGGTACATTGTATATCGTTTATGTACATGTACACTGTATTCTGGTACATTGTATATCGTTTATGTACATGTACACTGTATTCTGGTACATTGTATATCGTTTTATGTACATATACACTGTATGCTGGTACATTGTATATCGTTTATGTACATATACACTGTATGTTGGTACATTATGTTCTGGTACATTGTATTCTGGTACATTGTATATCGTTTATGTACATGTACACTGTATTCTGGTACATTGTATATCGTTTTATGTACATGCACACTGTATGCTGGTACATTGTATTCTGGTACATTGTATATCGTTTATGTACATGTACACTGTATTCTGGTACATTGTATATCGTTTATGTACATGTACACTGTATTCTGGTACATTGTATAGCGTGTTATGTACATGTACACTGTATTCTGGTACATTGTATATCGTTTATGTACATGTACACTGTATTCTGGTACACTGTATATCGTTTATGTACATGTACACTGTATTCTGGTACATTGTATATCGTTTATGTACATGTACTCTGTATGCTGGTACATTGTATTCTGGTACATTGTATATCGTTTATGTACATGTACACTGTATTCTGGTACATTGTATATCGTTTATGTACATGTACTCTGTATTCTGGTACATTGTATATCGTTTATGTACATGTACACTGTATTCTGGTACATTGTATATCGTTTTATGTACATGCACACTGTATGCTGGTACATTGTATTCTGGTACATTGTATATCGTTTATGTACATGTACACTGTATTCTGGTACATTGTATATCGTGTTATGTACATGTACTCTGTATTCTGGTACATTGTATATCGTTTATGTACATGTACACTGTATGCTGGTACATTGTATATCGTTTATGTACATGTACACTGTATTCTGGTACATTGTATATTGTGTTATGTACATGTACACTGTATTCTGGTACATTGTATATCGTTTATGTACATGTACATTGTATTCTGGTACATTGTATATCGTGTTATGTACATGTACACTGTATTCTGGTACATTGTATATCGTTTATGTACATGTACACTGTATTCTGGTACATTGTATATCGTTTATGTACATGTACACTGTATTCTGGTACATTGTATATCGTTTATGTACATGTACACTGTATTCTGGTACATTGTATATCGTTTTATGTACATATACACTGTATGCTGGTACATTGTATATCGTTTATGTACATGTACACTGTATTCTGGTACATTGTATATCGTTTATGTACATGTACACTGTATTCTGGTACATTGTATATCGTGTTATGTACATGTACTCTGTATTCTGGTACATTGTATATCGTTTATGTACATGTACACTGTATGCTGGTACATTGTATGTCGTGTATGTACATGTACACTGTATTCTGGTACATTGTATATCGTGTTATGTACATGTACACTGTATTCTGGTACATTGTATATCGTTTATGTACATGTACACTGTATTCTGGTACATTGTATATCGTTTTATGTACATGTACACTGTATGCTGGTACATTGTATTCTGGTACATTGTATATCGTTTATGTACATGTACACTGTATTCTGGTACATTGTATATCGTTTATGTACATGTACACTGTATTCTGGTACATTGTATATCGTTTATGTACATGTACTCTGTATTCTGGTACATTGTATTCTGGTACATTGTATATCGTTTATGTACATGTACACTGTATTCTGGTACATTGTATATCGTTTATGTACATGTACTCTGTATTCTGGTACATTGTATATCGTTTATGTACATGTACACTGTATTCTGGTACATTGTATATCGTTTTATGTACATGCACACTGTATGCTGGTACATTGTATTCTGGTACATTGTATATCGTTTATGTACATGTACACTGCATTCTGGTACATTGTATATCGTTTATGTACATGTACACTGTATTCTGGTACATTGTATATCGTGTTATGTACATGTACTCTGTATTCTGGTACATTGTATATCGTTTATGTACATATACACTGTATGCTGGTACATTGTATGTCGTTTATGTACATGTACACTGTATTCTGGTACATTGTATATCGTGTTACGTACATGCACACTGTATTCTGGTACATTGTATATCGTTTATGTACATGTACACTGTATTCTGGTACATTGTATATCGTTTATGTACATGTACACTGTATTCTGGTACATTGTATATCGTTTTATGTACATGCACACTGTATGCTGGTACATTATATTCTGGTACATTGTATATCGTTTATGTACATGTACACTGTATTCTGGTACATTGTATATCGTTTATGTACATGTACACTGTATTCTGGTACATTGTATATCGTGTTATGTACATGTACTCTGTATTCTGGTACATTGTATATCGTTTATGTACATGTACACTGTATTCTGGTACATTGTATATCGTGTTATGTACATGTACACTGTATTCTGGTACATTGTATATCGTTTATGTACATGTACACTGTATTCTGGTACATTGTATATCGTGTTATGTACATGTACACTGTATTCTGGTACATTGTATATCGTTTATGTACATGTACTCTGTATTCTGGTACATTGTATATCGTTTATGTACATGTACACTGTATTCTGGTACATTATATATCGTTTATGTATATGTACACTGTATTCTGGTACATTGTATGTCGTTTATGTACATGTACTCTGTATTCTGGTACATTGTATATCGTTTATGCACATGTACACTGTATTATGGTACATTGTATATCGTTTATGTACATGTACTGTATTCTGGTACATTGTATATCGTTTATGTACATGTACACTGTATGCTGGTACATTGTATATCGTTTATGTACATGTACACTGTATTCTGGTACATTGTATATCGTGTTATGTACATGTACACTGTATTCTGGTACATTGTATATCGTTTATGTACATGTACACTGTATTCTGGTACATTGTATATCGTGTTATGTACATGTACACTGTATTCTGGTACATTGTATATCGTTTATGTACATGTACTCTGTATTCTGGTACATTGTATATCGTTTATGTACATGTACACTGTATTCTGGTACATTATATATCGTTTATGTACATGTACACTGTATTCTGATACATTGTATGTCGTTTATGTACATGTACTCTGTATTCTGGTACATTGTATATCGTTTATGCACATGTACACTGTATTCTAGTACATTGTATATCGTTTATGTACATGTACACTGTATTCTGGTACATTGTATGTCGTTTATGTACATGTACACTGTATTCTGGTACATTGTATATCGTTTATGTACATGTACACTGTATTCTGGTACATTGTATATCGTTTATGCACATGTACACTGTATTCTGGTACATTGTATATCGTTTATGTACATGTACACTGTATTCTGGTACATTGTATGTCGTTTATGTACATGTACACTGTATTCTGGTACATTGTATATCGTTTATGTACATGTACACTGTATTCTGGTACATTGTATGTCGTTTATGTACATGTACACTGTATTCTGGTACATTATATATCGTTTATGTACATGTACACTGTATTCTGGTACATTGTATATCGTTTATGTACATGTACACTGTATTCTGGTACATTGTATATCGTTTATGCATACGAGAAATAATATGTTCCTATAACAGTCACTTGAGGAACGCAAGATCTAACGCCTATTTTATCGGAAGAATTATTTTCCAGAGCTACAGTTTGAGTGTGGTCAGAGAGGAAATATTAAATCCAGTTTGTGATTTATGGTGATCATGACATGCCATAGTGGCTCATCTTATGTAGTAGGCGGTAGTGGGGGAATCTTGTCAAAGGCTTTTGCAAAGTCCATAATGATCATTTCAGATTGGATGTTTTTCTTCTAACTATATACAAGTTGGTGTATGAGTGAGATAATTTGAGATTCGGATGATCTCGGAGCTGTGAAACCATGCTGGAGGTCACACAAGATGTTGTTTGCGTACAAGTGTGACATAATATTACATGAAATAATATTTTCCATTACTTTACAGAATATAATCGGTATGTAGTTTTCTGTAATACTTAAAAACAGGTGGCAACTCTAAATATACCTTCACGACACTTATGAAAGAGGAAATCCTGGACAATCTTAGACATGTTTTGTGTTCCTTTGGAATTTAAATGAAAGATGAAGAACTGCCAAACGCTCCACGAAATCTCTTTCCAAATTATTAACATATATTCTACCAGCAGTCACGGCTAGTGTGAATCAGATATGAATTCTGAAAAAAATCTACAGATTTTGTAAAATACATACCACCAAGATCCCTCTCCTCATGCAATAGCAATAACACATTTGACTTCTTTACCCTCTACACAATAATTCCCACTCAAAAGTAAAAGACAGATTGAAATAATAAGTGTGTTTCATAAAATAGAGCGTAAATACAAATATGTTGGGCTTACATATGGAGTATATCTCTCTCATCCGATATTACAGAACTTGTGGTTCCTATCAGGATTTCCTTGCTATCTCTCTCATCCGATATTACAGAGCTTGTGGTTCCTATCAGGATTTCCTTGCTGCTAAGCAAGGGTTCATAGTGCTTATGTTGAAGTCATTACTCCGAAAGATTTACGGTCGTCGCCACGACATGGATAGGATAAAATAATGGTTACAGAATATCAGTGTGACCATGGGTGTGTTCTATTTGTCGTAATCACAACCCGGTTCTTTCATTATTCATAACTTATTACTTGGTTTGTAACAAGAGTAACACGATGTGTACCACTAGTGTAACAGGAACTGTTAGCTCTTCCTGGTCATCTGGCATCACCCCCGGGTTTTTTGGTGGGGTTCATATTGCTCAATCGTTATATTTAATTTTTGTGTCATATTTTGTTGACTATTGTCATTTCGTTTTTTTCTCATGACCATTGGCATTGTATTTCCTGTACTTCGTTTACGGCTTCTGATTTAAAACATATTTTGATATACATTTGTATTCAAAACACTTTCTCAAAAATAAAATCAATTTTACCGACCAAGACATCCAAGACTTCCGAGGTTTTGACTGAGGGAACCTTTTTCTTTTTGCCATTATATTGTCCTTCAATTTACCCTACTAACTACACCTTTGGTATCTTCTATCTTTTGGTCATTGCATTGTTTGTCCTTCGATTTACTGCTTCTGATTACCTACCTCTTTGGTGTCTTAGATTTACTACTTCTGATTACCTACCTCTTTGGTGTCTTAGATTTACTGCTTCTGATTACCTACCTCTTTGGTGTCTTAGATTTACTGCTTCTGGTTACCTACCCCTTTGGTGTCTTAGATTTACTACTTCTGATTACCTACCTCTTTGGTGTCTTAGATTTACTACTTCTGATTACCTACCTCTTTGGTGTCTTAGATTTACTGTTTCTGATTACCTACCTCTTTGGTGTCTTAGATTTACTGCTTCTGGTTACCTACCCCTTTGGTGTCTTAGATTTACTGCTTCTGGTTACCTACCCCTTTGGTGTCTTAGATTTACTGCTTCTGATTACCTACCCCTTTGGTGTCTTAGATTTACTGCTTCTGATTACCTACCTCTTTGGTGTCTTAGATTTACTGCTTCTGATTACCTACCCCTTTGGTGTCTTAGATTTACTGCTTCTGATTACCTACCTCTTTGGTGTCTTAGATTTACTGCTTCTGATTACCTACCCCTTTGGTGTCTTAGATTTACTGCTTCTGATTACCTACCCCTTTGGTGTCTTAGATTTACTGCTTCTGGTTACCTACCCCTTTGGTGTCTTAGATTTCCTGCTTCTGATTACCTACCTCTTTGGTGTCTTAGATTTACTGCTTCTGATTACCTACCCCTTTGGTGTCTTAGATTTACTGCTTCTGATTACCTACCTCTTTGGTGTCTTAGATTTACTGCTTCTGATTACCTACCCCTTTGGTGTCTTAGATTTACTGCTTCTGATTACCTACCTCTTTGGTGTCTTAGATTTACTGCTTCTGATTACCTACCCCTTTGGTGTCTTAGATTTACTGCTTCTGATTACCTACCTCTTTGGTGTCTTAGATTTACTGCTTCTGATTACCTACCCCTTTGGTGTCTTAGATTTACTGCTTCTGATTACCTACCCCTTTGGTGTCTTAGATTTACTGCTTCTGATTACCTACCCCTTTGGTGTCTTAGATTTACTGCTTCTGATTACCTACCTCTTTGGTGTCTTAGATTTACTGCTTCTGATTACCTACTTCTTTGGTGTCTTAGATTTACTGCTTCTGATTACCTACCCCTTTGGTGTCTTAGATTTACTGCTTCTGATTACCTACCCCTTTGGTGTCTTAGATTTACTGCTTCTGATTACCTACCCCTTTGGTGTCTTAGATTTACTGCTTCTGATTACCTACCGCTTTGGTTTCTTAGATTTACTGCTTCTGATTACCTACCCCTTTGGTGTCTTAGATTTACTGCTTCTGATTACCTACCTCTTTGGTGTCTTAGATTTACTGCTTCTGATTACCTACCCCTTTGGTGTCTTAGATTTACTGCTTCTGATTACCTACCCCTTTGGTGTCTTAGATTTACTGCTTCTGATTACCTACCCCTTTGGTGTCTTAGATTTACTGCTTCTGATTACCTACCCCTTTGGTGTCTTAGATTTACTGCTTCTGATTACCTACCCCTTTGGTGTCTTAGATTTACTGCTTCTGATTACCTACCTCTTTGGTGTCTTAGATTTACTGCTTCTGATTACCTACTTCTTTGGTGTCTTAGATTTACTGCTTCTGATTACCTACCCCTTTGGTGTCTTAGATTTACTGCTTCTGATTACCTACCCCTTTGGTGTCTTAGATTTACTGCTTCTGATTACCTACCCCTTTGGTGTCTTAGATTTACTGCTTCTGATTACCTACCGCTTTGGTTTCTTAGATTTACTGCTTCTGATTACCTACCCCTTTGGTGTCTTAGATTTACTGCTTCTGATTACCTACCTCTTTGGTGTCTTAGATTTACTGCTTCTGATTACCTACCCCTTTGGTGTCTTAGATTTACTGCTTCTGATTACCTACCCCTTTGGTGTCTTAGATTTACTGCTTCTGATTACCTACCTCTTTGGTGTCTTAGATTTACTGCTTCTGATTACCTACCCCTTTGGTGTCTTAGATTTACTGCTTCTGATTACCTACCTCTTTGGTGTCTTAGATTTACTGCTTCTGATTACCTACCGCTTTGGTTTCTTAGATTTACTGCTTCTGATTACCTACCCCTTTGGTGTCTTAGATTTACTGCTTCTGATTACCTACCTCTTTGGTGTCTTAGATTTACTGCTTCTGATTACCTACCCCTTTGGTGTCTTAGATTTACTGCTTCTGATTACCTACCCCTTTGGTGTCTTAGATTTACTGCTTCTGGTTACCTACCCCTTTGGTGTCTTAGATTTACTGCTTCTGATTACCTACCGCTTTGGTTTCTTAGATTTACTGCTTCTGATTACCTACCCCTTTGGTGTCTTAGATTTACTGCTTCTGATTACCTACCTCTTTGGTGTCTTAGATTTACTGCTTCTGATTACCTACCCCTTTGGTGTCTTAGATTTACTGCTTCTGATTACCTACCCCTTTGGTGTCTTAGATTTACTGCTTCTGATTACCTACCCCTTTGGTGTCTTAGATTTACTGCTTCTGATTACCTACCCCTTTGGTGTCTTAGATTTACTGCTTCTGATTACCTACCCCTTTGGTGTCTTAGATTTACTGCTTCTGATTACCTACCCCTTTGGTGTTTTAGATTTACTGCTTCTGATTACCTACCTCTTTGGTGTCTTAGATTTACTGCTTCTGATTACCTACCTCTTTGGTGTCTTAGATTTACTGCTTCTGATTACCTACCCCTTTGGTGTCTTAGATTTACTGCTTCTGATTACCTACCTCTTTGGTGTCTTAGATTTACTGCTTCTGATTACCTACCCCTTTGGTGTCTTAGATTTACTGCTTCTGATTACCTACCCCTTTGGTGTCTTAGATTTACTGCTTCTGATTACCTACCCCTTTGGTGTCTTAGATTTACTACTTCTGATTACCTACCCCTTTGGTGTCTTAGATTTACTGCTTCTGATTACCTACCCCTTTGGTGTCTTAGATTTACTGCTTCTGATTACCTACCCCTTTGGTGTCTTAGATTTACTACTTCTGATTACCTACCCCTTTGGTGTCTTAGATTTACTGCTTCTGATTACCTACTTCTTTGGTGTCTTAGATTTACTGCTTCTGATTACCTACCCCTTTGGTGTCTTAGATTTACTGCTTCTGATTACCTACCCCTTTGGTGTCTTAGATTTACTGCTTCTGATTACCTACCCCTTTGGTGTCTTAGATTTACTGCTTCTGATTACCTACCCCTTTGGTGTCTTAGATTTACTGCTTCTGATTACCTACCCCTTTGGTGTCTTAGATTTACTGCTTCTGATTACCTACCCCTTTGGTGTCTTAGATTTACTACTTCTGATTACCTACCCCTTTGGTGTCTTAGATTTACTGCTTCTGATTACCTACTTCTTTGGTGTCTTAAATTTACTGCTTCTGATTACCTACCCCTTTGGTGTCTTAGATTTACTGCTTCTGATTACCTACCCCTTTGGTGTCTTAGATTTACTGCTTCTGGTTACCTACCCCTTTGGTGTCTTAGATTTACTGCTTCTGATTACCTACCCCTTTGGTGTCTTAGATTTACTGCTTCTGATTCCCCTTTGGTGTCTTCAAACATTTCTTACGGTACCATTGCAATTGCCTACCACAGCATACATGTATGTTAAAATTTCAATTTACATTCCTGGTTCTTAAGATTTAAAAAAACATTTTATACATTGCAGCATACTTTAAACTTTGGGCCGCAATGTCTTTGAAGTCCATATATATATAGACCAGGGGTTTAACTTTCTGCAAACTCGAATCTACATATCACAATGATTATGCCATTTTGACTTGTTCTCCATTGCAATCCATATGTTAATCTAAGGACCCAAGGGATTGAACCAAATAGCCTTTACAGTCGTTTTGAAAATGAAAATTTATGCCGGGATAGTAACAATCTAATTAAAATTAGATCTACACACTTGCTCTCTATTTTCTATCTTTTTTTTGTATTGGGATAGTAAAACCCATTAAAAAAAAGAAAAAAGATTTAAAAAAAACACCCAGTTTGTTTGAATCTGCATAGTACTATGATGATTGGTGCCATATTCAATAGTATTCCTGTAAATGATTATCAAGAACATGTGCTCCCCACATTTTCCTTATTGCAGTCTATGTTTTGGACCTCAAGTGTTTAGACCCCATAGAGCTTGGGTTCATGTCAATTACCATTTCATTTCCATAGCTGGTTCTTTAGAAACCTGTTTTATTTTATTTTCCCCATTGGAGTCTGTGTTGATCTTAGAATCCCAAGGCTCAGACCATGTAAACCCCTGGGTCTTGCATAACACAATGATGATTCATACCATTTACAATATTATTTCAATACTGGTAATTGGTTCTCAAGAAAATAAATTTTCTAATATTTTCCCTAGTGATATGTTAAATTTTGGACTCATAAAGCACCGACTCCATAAACACTACAGACTTCATTTGTACTAGTACAAGTAGTAGGTCCAACTAGTAATTAAATTAGTACATTTATATTTCATTCCCTATTATAAATTTTTGTTTAATATTTGATTTCAACAATTTGATGTATATTTATTCTGGTCTCACACGATGACCATTAATTCCTTTCGGGGTTAGGGTTATGGTGTTTAATACCACTTTAGACAATATTTTAGCTATATCATGGCGGTCAGTTTTATTGGTGGAGGGAACCCAGACAAAACCATCGACCTGTCGCAAGTCACTGACAAACTTTATCACATAATGTTGTATCGAGTACACCTTGCCATGAGCAGGATTCAAAAATACAACTTGCACAACTATCATACGATCCAACCCAGACAGCACCTGTTTAATTTCTTTGGTTGGTTGATTGATTGATTGATTGATGTTTAACGTCCAGCGAGCAATTTTTCAGCTATATTCAGGACGAGAGAAAAAAATTAAACGCCACGGGACTCGAAACAAGGAAAGGTGATGGGAATGGACGGATAATTTAGCCAGTGCCACATGTCTCCTATGGACACTTACACTGGGTTCTTTAACGCGTGAAGAGGGTGACAATCTCTCAACACGGGACCTCGATTTTATTTACGTCTCATCCGAAGGACGGGTTGGTTGTTAATTTATATACCCCGCACAACCGACGGATGCCCCTTCAAGCCGAAGAAGCTCTCGGTTCAATTTCTATACCCCGGGGTTGGCCCCTTTTAGAGACCTAGTGACTCTAGGACGGAGAAACCTGGTGCCTATTCTATCCCCGGCACACCCTCTGGGAGGGGGGTTGTACAAATAAAAGAAACATTAAAAAGATAAAAAACATACATCATTATGCTTTTTTGTCTATATAGTAATGGTCTTTAACTAACAGATTCTACCTTCCTAGCTAGTAGTCTGTTAACTTCGAGCATTCATTGACCCTGCTACTTTGCTGTCCATCTTTATGTTGTCATTCATTTTTGTGATAGTATGTGGTCTTTTTGAGTGGAAGTGAATCTGTGTATTTTTGTTATGTATCGTTTGCTTATTATATATGTATTGCCATTGGAGATCCAATTATCACCAGGAGAGGTTGCAATTGGGATTCCATTAACCAGCTTAACATTTTTGTGCCTGTTCAAAGCCAGGACTTGGATTTTCAACATCATATGTCCTGGTATTTTTGTGTTCAGTGGGTTCAGTTAAGATGAGAGGTGATTATTCGTTTTGTTATTTGTGGAATTGATTACCCTCAATGTTTAATCTTTCTTTTCATAAGCAATTGCATATCCGTTCCTGGTCCTCGAGAATACTGGTATTTCCTCCATTGAAACTTATATGTAAAATTTTGGATCCCAAAGGCTGGAACCCCATATGCATAGACCCTGGGATCTTCATTTATGGTAGCCTTTAGTAAAAAAAAAAAATTGATTTTAAATTCATTTGAAAATATCTGAATCATCTCATCCCAAGTACCATCTCTGTCAAGTTTTGTTCCATTTGGTTCAGTCCATTTGCAGAAGATTAAAATGTGAAAAAATTGCAGACGGATGCAAAGTGGTGGCAATAGCTTACATGACCCTTCGTAGTCATGTAAGTAACTAGAGGCTCAGTGGGCTGAGCCTGTGTCGCTCACCTTTCATTCTACTTTGAGGAAACTTAATACAGAACCTTCCATACATGTAGATGCTTCCTACCAAGTTTCAGTTGATATGGCTAAGCAGTTTCAAAGGAGAAGATTTTTTAGAAATCGACCAATCAGAAACAAGAATTGCATGTGGTGGCCATGTTTGCTAACCGATCGGGACGAAATGAGCAATCTTCATAGAGGACATTCCATACATGTTTCCTACCAAGTTTCGGTGGTAGCCATGTTTGCTAACCAATCGGGACGAAATGAGCAATCTTCATAGAGGACATTCCATAGATGTTTCCTACCAAGTTTCGGTGGTAGCCATGTTTGTTAACCGATCGGGATGAAATGAGCAATCTTCATAGAGGACATTCCATAGATGCTTCCTACCAAGTTTTGGTTCATTTGGCCAAGCGGTTTCAGAGAAGATTTAAAAAAATTGCCAATCAGAAACAAGAATTTCCTGTGGTGGCCATGTTTGGTAATGGATCATAACAAAATGTGTATTCTTTAGAGAGGACCTTCCATAGCTGCTTCCTACCAAGTTTCAATTCATTTGGCTGAGGGTTTTCAGAGGAGAAGATTAAAATGTGAAAAGTAAACGGATGACAGACGACGGACACCAAGTGATGGCAAAAGCTCATGCATACTGCTTTTGGCAAGGTTTGCTAAAAAGAATATTAAAATGTGAATACTTACTTGTAATGTATAGAATAAACATGTTACACTATATCAGCACTAGTTAATTTCTAAGGGAGATAATATCAAGAGTTATCTTTCTTTGAACAGTTTTGGCAAGAGTTATCTTTCTTTTAACAGAGGAGATGATTTTTTAGAAATCAACCAATCAGAAACAAGAATTGCCTGTAGTGGCCATGTTTGTTAACGGATTGGGACGAAATGAGCAATCTTTATAGAGGACCTTCCATAGATGCTTTCTACCAAAGTTTCGATTCATTTGGCCAAGCGGTTTCAGAGGAGAAGATTTTTAAAAATCGGCCAATCAGAAACAAGAATTGCCTGTGGCGGTCATGTTTGTTAATGGATCGGGACGAAATTAGCAATCTTTATAGAGGACCTTCCATAGATGCTTCCTACCAAATTTCAGATCAATTGGCTTTGCGGTTTCAGAGGAGAAGATTAAAATGTGAAAAGTTAACGGACGACATATGATGGACGCCAAGTGATGACAAAAGCTTACATTTGCAGCGTAAATAAAACACAAGATAATTGCATTGGCCAATATAAAACGCAGTTGAAATGACAGTGAAACATGTCTAAACTGAGTCTGTAATGAACCGCATGCTTATCTGACAAAAAATTCTTTAGGGAATGCACTTTCAGGGTTAGGATTATGGTATTTAATGGCACTTTCAGCAATATTTCATTTATATTGAGGCTGTCAGTTTTATTGGTGGAGGAAACCGGAGTACCTGGAGAAAACCACTGACCTGTTGTAAGTCACTGACAAACTTTATCACATAATGTTGCATTGAGTACACCTTGCCATAAGCGGGATTCAAACTCCTGTTAGTGGTTGCACTAATTGCACAGGTAGTTGTAAATCCAACTACCATACGATCACAATGACAAAGACCCCCCTATTGATATATAGTTTTTGGTATGTGTTACTAGTTATTAGATCTAATATGGTGAAACGGTAAATTGTATATGATATCATTAAAGAGGGGATTACCCCCCAATGAGGAGGATAAGTAGATGTGATCATGTTCAGGATAATTACAGGATTCTATAAAATAAACTACAACATAATGTATCACATATTTAATTACCGGTAGATAAATAAAATTCATATTCACAACTACACAATTTAAACTAGAGGCTCCCATCTGGTTTTCAATTTGACTTCTAAAGTTTATAGAAAAAGTTGAAACATATGTTAAACTTCAAATTTCAACTGATTCTTTAATTTACCATTAAATGAAATTTCTAATTTAAGTAATGGCAGTCATCTTAGATGGAGCTGGTGGTGTGACACATAATTTTGAAAGTGGACCAATAACAGTTTTTTATCAATCTATGTTAAGTATGTATAAATTGGCTGAAAGAGAAATTGAACAGAAAATTAAGGAAGAAATGTTGAACTACTCATTGTCATGCAGCTGCAGTTTAAATTTGATCTCTATTCAACTTAAAATAAAACAGTAATGATCCATTATCTATTTGTATGAAAATACTATTGACAATATTAATTCATTATTTCAAATATTGGTTACTGTAACGCAGAGCATTATAAACGAACAATACAAGTACTAGTGGTATGAATGAAGAATAGTGTGAGAACATAGCAAAGAAATAATTAGAGCCCAGTTTTTGACTCTATCAGGTCTATAGTAGGGCTCTTTGTTATGTTACCTTACAATGTGCTACAATAAACTAGTAAGTAAAACAAGAAAACAATGGCTTCAATTGTCTGCCATCATCTACAACACCAGTAATGGAAATGTTAGAAGACTATATTATTAGCATGAAATCAAATGCAAAAGATGTTTGTCATACACTATTATATTAAAAAGCAAATATTAGATAGCTATTTGCATACTAAGTCTGAAAAGATATGGTTGTTATTCACCTTTGTGTTAAATTGAGTGTTTTTTGCAGTTTCCATGGCAACAGCAGGCATTTTGAAATTTCCAAGCCTCAAAACCATTTATACACATACCATACAACATTTCTATTAAGTTTCATCCAATTCAGAGCACTTTTTTCACGTTTTTTTGTGGCAATGGCGGCCATTTCTAAGCCTCAAAATTATGTGTACACATGTCAGACAAAATTTCTGGAAAATTTCATTCAACTCCGAGCATCATAGCAAACCAACGATGAATATCAACTCGCAACATCATAATCTACTTGGAAACCAAATTTTGCCTAAATCGGAGGATTTTTGTATTTGGCGACCATTTTATACCTTGGTTACCATGGCAACAGCCATTTTGAATTTGTTCAACCCCCCAAAAACTGCCACATACTACGGTGGATATTCCTACAAAGTGGATCATAATATGGCTCCCAAACCATGGATATCAATTCACAACATCATAATCTACTTGGAAACCAAATTTCGCCCAAATCCGAAAGTAGTCTGCACATCTACTCAGTGCTTAACATTCCTGTGAAGTTTCATTGATTTCCGTTCAGTAGTCGCCGAGAAATGTGTCGGATAAACTTTTGGCAGAAGAAAGAAAGAAAGAAAGAAAGAAAGAAAGAAAGAAAGAAAAAGAAAGAAAGAAGAAGAATAATAAGATACGCAGCAAACACAACTTTGTTTGGGGAACATAATGACAGCTGCCTATTAAGAGTTAGGGTTATGGGGTTTAATACTTAATTTTCAACAATATTTCAGTTATATTGTGGCAGTCAGTTCTATTTTTGGAGGAAACCGGAATACCCAGAGAAAACCACCAACCTGCCATAAGTCATTGACAAACTGTATCACATAATGTTGTGTCAAGTACACCTCGACATGAGCGGGATTCTAACTCACAATTTATTGGTGATAGGCACTGATTGCATATAGGTAGTTGTAAATCCAACTATCATATGACCATGACGGCCACGCTGCCTATTAAACTTTAATGCATAATAAATGATAATGAAGTTGAATATAAAAATCTGATTACAATGTGATTATAGATAAAATATGAACAACCACCTGACCACTGTCCCGTTAAACTTTACAATATTACAAAACGTACATACAGACAAGATGTGAGAATGCAGTTAATTGTCATTAAATCCTTGAGTCTATTACTTTAATGTGATAATGACTTGATAAAAATGTTAATAGCAGTAAGTATGACCAGTACTTTTTCAATATTACACAGCAAAAATAGCAACGTCAACATACATAATTATAATTCTTTATTCCATAAGCAATTCAACTTATAGGATTATATAATATGTACGTTGGGAAACATATTTTACATATGTTTCGTAAAATATACCTTTGTTAATGTAGCTATGTAAAAATATTACTCCTGGTGTGTTTACAATAATTAATAGTTCACTGTTTTCAACTTATTTGCATACCATGATATAAGGTCAGAAGTTCAATCGTACCATAATATAAGGTCATAAGTTAAATCGTACCATGACATAAGGTCATAAGTTCAATCATACCATGATATAAGGTCAGAAGTTCAATCGTACCATGATTAGATATAAGGTCAGAAGTTCATTCTTGCCATGATAGAAGGCCAGAAGTTCAATCTTATCATGATATAAGGTTAGAAGTTCGATCTTACCATGATATAAGGTCAGAAGTTCAAATTTGCCATGATATAAGGTCAGAAGTTCAATCTTACAATGACATACGGTCAGAAGTCCAATCTTACAATGACATAAGGTCAGAAGTTCAATCTTTTATCATTACAAAATAATGATTCTAAAACATTTTAAATATTGTTTTTGTTAAACACAGGACACATTAGTTTAATTGTTTATCTTTAGTACATTTTGGCTTAGCATGTAATTTAGGGTTCATCCTCTTCATTATTTTGAATGTTGTAGTTGACCAAACTGTCAACACATCTGACAAGTTATTTTAATGACCATCTGATGCATGTAATGTCATTGGTATACCATGTTTTTTTTAACCAGAGGCTCTCAAGAGCCTGTATCGTTCACCTGGTAATAAAAAAAACCAATTGGTCCTATGTAAAAACTATGTCCTGCAGTGGTAGCCATCTTGGAATTACGATCAACATAAAAAACACAAAGTTTGTAAAGGACCTTCCAATGATTGATGCACAGTTTAGGTTCAATCAGTGCAATAGCTTCAGAGAAGAATATATTTCTGTATTTTCCCCATATGGTTCTGTGTTAATACTATGACCTGTGGTGGCAGCCATCTTGGATTTCCGATCGGCATAAAAAACAGAGGACCTTCCAATGATCATTCCTGGGCAGTTTGGTTTCAACTGTCCAAGTGGTTTCAGAGAAGAAGCATTTTGAAACATTTTTCCCATAGGGTCCAATGTTAAACTAAGTCCTGCCGTAGCCGCCATTTTGAATTTCATATCAGAACAAAAAACGTACAGTTTGTAGAGGACCATCCAATGAACATTCATGTACAATTTGGCTTTAATCATATTCGTAGTTTCTGAGAAGAAGGCATTTGAACATTTTCCCATAGGGTCCAATGTTAATCTATGTCCTGCGGTAGTGGCCATCTTGGATTTCCGATCGGCATAAAAAACACACACCTTGTAGAGGACCTTCCAATGATCATTCCTGGGCAGTTTGGTTTCAATTATCCAAGTGGTTTCAGAGAAGAAGCGTTTTGAAACATTTTCCCCATAGGGTCCAATGTTAAACTAAGTCCTGCCGTAGCCGCCATTTTGAATTTCATACCGGAACAAAAAACGCAAAGTTTGTAGAGGACCATCTAATGAACATTCATGTACAGTTTGGCTTTAATCATATTTGTAGTTTCTGAGAAGAAGGCATTTGAACATTTTCCCATAGGGCCAATGTTAATCTATGTATTGCGGTGGCGGCCATCTTGGATTTCCGATCGGCATAAAAAACATAAAATTTGTAGAGGACCTTCCAATGATCATTCCTGGGCAGTTTGGTTTCAACTGTCCAAGTGGTTTCAGAGAAGAAGCGTTTTGAAACATTTTTCCCATAGGGTCCAATGTTAAACTAAGTCCTGCCGTAGCCGCCATTTTGAATTTCATATCGGAACAAAAAACGTAAAGTTTGTAGAGGACCATCCAATGAACATTCATGTACAGTTTGGCTTTAATCATATTTGTAGTTTCTGAGAAGAAGGCATTTGAACATTTTCCCATAGGGTCCAATGTTAATCTATGTCCTGCAGTGGTGGCCATCTTGGATTTCCGATCGGCATAAAAAACACACACCTTGTAGAGGACCTTCCAATGATCATTCCTAGGCAGTTTGGTTTCAATTATCCAAGTGGTTTCAGAGAAGAAGCGTTTTGAAACATTTTCCCCATAGGGTCCAATGTTAAACTAAGTCCTGCCGTAGCCGCCATTTTGAATTTCATACCGGAACAAAAAACGCAAAGTTTGTAGAGGACCATCTAATGAACATTCATGTACAGTTTGGCTTTAATCATATTTGTAGTTTCTGAGAAGAAGGCATTTGAACATTTTCCCATAGGGCCAATGTTAATCTATGTATTGCGGTGGCGGCCATCTTGGATTTCCGATCGGCATAAAAAACATAAAATTTGTAGAGGACCTTCCAATGATCATTCCTGGGCAGTTTGGTTTCAACTGTCCAAGTGGTTTCAGAGAAGAAGCGTTTTGAAACATTTTTCCCATAGGGTCCAATGTTAAACTAAGTCCTGCCGTAGCCGCCATTTTGAATTTCATATCGGAACAAAAAACCTTAAGATTGTAGAGGACCATCCAATGAACATTCATGTACAGCTTGGCTTTAATCATATTTGTAGTTTCTGAGAAGAAGGCATTTGAACATTTTCCCATAGGGTCCAATGTTAATCTATGTCCTTGTAGTTTCTGAGAAGAAGGCATTTGAACATTTTCCCATAGGGTCCAATGTTAATCTATGTCCTGCGATGGCGGCCATCTTGGATTTCCGATCGGCATAAAAAACAGTAACTTGGTAAAGGACATTCCAATGATCATTCATTTACAGTTTGGGTTCAGTCAGTTCATTAGTTTCAGAGAAGAAGATCTTTGAAATTTCAGCCAATCAGAGCATATTATTGGCCCTGGCAGCCATATTGAATATCCGACTGGAACGAAAAACAGTAACTTTGTAGAGGACCATCCAAGGAACATTCCTGCTAAGTTCGGTTCCAATCGGCCAAGTGGTTTCGGAGAAGAAGCTTGAAATGTGAAAAGTTTACAGACGACAGACGACGGACGCCAAGTGATGGCAATAGTTCACCTGGACCTTTGGTCCAGGTGAACTAATAACACATCAGTTAGCCAGATATTTTTTTCTGCCATCAGTTATTAGCATTTTAAAACTTTTTAGAAAGCTGCTATCAGACCTTTGTTCAGATCTAGCCTGTAAATATCTCTTATAATTTAACGGTATTAAGGGAGCTAACTCAGGAAGATAAGCATTACTGTCTGTTGACACAGGTATAAGTCTGTTGTTTTTTTCTTGGAAGGTTATTGTCTCAATTAGGGAAATTTCATTTAAAAATCTTGGAAGATCTGCGTTGATAAAATTCTGCGTCACAAAAACAAATAAAAATCTACAATTATCATAAAGATTAGCAGCTGATCCAAGTAAATATTTTCCAGGCGTAAGGGTTTCATATATTGTTATATTTAAATTTAAATCTGGAAATTCCCTTTCCATATTTGTGATGAATTTTTTAGCTGCTTCTCTATCATCATCAGCATGAAGTACAACTGCATCAGCAAAATCTGTGGATTGAAAGAAAACATAAATATCAAGATCAAGTCCAATCAAGATGTGTCTTTTAACATCAAATAGAAATGATTATATAATAGTTATTTGGCGAGCTTTTCAGGCCTGTTTCGCAGCGAGTACAAATGAATTTTATATTTAACGACAATGTACGTATATTGTGTTTATCCTGCAATGTCAAAAAGTCGGAAAACTTGTCAGATTTAAACAAAAAGGACAGAAACAAGCGTCATTCCTCGCCTTTCATAAATGTTGTCAAGGGTGTCTTCTTCGTGGTCTGCGTTACATTAGTACCAGTTTCATACTTGTCTGCACCCTCCGCTGTACATAGCTACAGGGTACCAGGAAAGTTTATTCGTAGGCTGAAAAGTTTATTCGTATGGTATGAAAAGTTTATTCGTCTAGTACGAATAAAGCAAAAATTTATTCGTATAGCATATTTGTACAGCAAATGTACTGATTGCAGGATAAATCTTGATATTGTTCTCTACATAAGTAACTCTTGTTTTTATTGTATTGAACCCATTCAACTTACAATGAAGCAATTTTTTTTTTAATATAGTGTAAAAATCTGATTATGGTTTTGTGATTTGCAGGATTCACCCTTCGCTAAAAAAAAGGCAGAAGGCTACTATAATTTGTTTTAATATTTACAATTTGATATAAATTATATGAAAAAGCTGTGTTCATTTATTACTAAGGTTGATTTCATTGACAAAGGAAGTATGTTGTACAGATGTAGGTTTACATGCATTTGGCTTCAACATAAAGTGTTGCTTTTTGTACATACATTTTGTAATTGGATGTATTGCATCGGCATGTCTCTAGGTTTCGTAATGTTGTATGTTTGTTAAATATGAACATTTTCATAGAATTATGCCATGGTCATTCAGAGGGTTGTTTACAAGTGAATAATAGGACTATACAGCAGTGAGCAATAGGCTTGTTTCATACTGAAGGGGAATTTTCCACCAATGCATTTACAATTGAATCAGAATTGTTTTATGACACATGACAGATATATCCAATCAGAATTTGATTCTAAAGAGAGAGGTATAATAACTGAATCAGGGCTCTCACAGTCACTACTTTCAAATTAGAGGGAGAAGTGACTTCTCTTTCAGAGAGTTCACAGGGAGAAGTGGGGGACAACAGAGAGAAGTGGAAAGACTTCTGGGAGAAGTTAATTGCGATCAATCGAAACATTCTATTGCAACCCCTCTGAAATTACCCTGCCCAAATTTAGTAAATAGTTAAAAAGCTGTCTGAACTGATTTGTTCTGGGTTTTTTTTTTATTCAATACTACAATGTACCTTAAGGACATTTATTCATTGTTACATTTTTATTTCTGCCTACCTCGACTATTGGAGTCTTGCATACCAGTGTTTTTTTTTATAGATCGTAATATTAACCCGGTGTTGAGTATAAAATACCAATGCGGGTAGATAAATATCTGAAACGTCCCCGTGCATTTGAACGAATTTTGAAATGCCAATATTCGTATATACATGTATATGAACATATTTGATATGAGAACTATGATTTTATGTCACATAAAAAAAAATCACTGGTATGCAAGACTCCAATAGTCAAGGTAGACAGAAATGAATGAAATTAAAGTTTCTATAAATCGTAATGGATTACTTTCCAAGAAAATCACTTTCAAAATACTTGACGGATACGATAGATTTCAATAAACACGTGCACAATATCGACATTTTCATAAATGACAAGTGGAGAAAATACGCGGGTGGTGACATAGGACGACTCTTCAAAATTACAAGGCGACTTGAACTTCGTTTTTGACCAATGAGAAAGTGAATTCAACCTTCACAAGGCGACTTCTTCGCCCAAATCGCCCTCCAACGTGAGCCCTGTGAATATGTTTCATGTAATGTAAGAATGACTAAATCATACCTCTTTCCTTTTTAAGGTCTTTGCTGGAACTGCTGTTATATGGGACAGCATCAAATACAGGTACAGAATCAGTACGATTATATAGAGTTTCAGTACTGCTTTGGTAACCTTGACCTCTCTGGTCATTTCCTTTTGAAATGTTATTTGTTGAATTAGATTCTCTCTGGTCATTTCCTGTTGAAATGTTATTTGTTGAACTAGATTCTGTAGAATGACTCATCATAACTGCAGCTTGATTATCTTCAGAGTTAAGTGAACTATGTAAATTCTGATATTCTGAATTCCTCATTATATCTCCACTTGTTTCTACAGCATCTTCCTGGCCTTGACCTCCTTCAAGGTCATTCCTTCCTATTTTGCTTGTCTGATTATTGACATTTTGATTCCCTAAAATAAGAGGTTGTGCAGAAGAAGTGGATGGAATATCATTATTTAAAGTTTGTAGATTTCGATGCTCCATAGATCTATCACCTAATTGATTTTGATATTGTAAATCATACTGAAATGTTCGTGAAATCTGAGTCTGACCACTCTGAGTATTTATTAGTAAGTTTCCAGATTGTTCTGACAAATCTGATGTGTCATCTCGTATGCTTAATACTGAAAATGATGTCAGTGAGCTAGGCTCCTGTAGATTTCGTCCCTCGTCAATTATATCACATCTCCCAAAAACATCTGCAATATCTGAAATAAAAAAAAATATATATGAACATACATATGTGTTAAACTATTTCTAATAGTTAGTGTTGTTTAATAATTTACATGTTTTTGTACCTCCACTACATACAGTGGTGTTGTAATTACTTACTACAATCAAGTAGATAATGGATGTTGATTCTTCTGTATTACTACAAGTACATTGGGGTCAATCTATTTTTAAAAAGATAAATGTTGATATAAAGAGAACAACATTACATAGACAATCTACTATGTAAAATTTGACACATTTTAGTAGTTAAACCTGCCCATGCACTCACCTCTATTAAGCAGTATCCTGTATTAAAAGGTCACATTTTTCTTGTCCTGTCATAGAAAATTTCATTAGAATTGAACCACTCTTATGAGACCACTTTTTCTCTGTCCCAAAGTTAACCTCTTTATATGAGTTTGACTGTATCATTATAGTAATACGTGTATGACAAATTTTTATTTTGTCTCTGTAAATGGTTTTTGAAGGGGTCAAATGATGAGTCAATAATGTCTCTAAGTTGTACAATATCTGAGTGGAAGTTCAAATGTTGTACTTCTCCCTCCCCATAATTAGTAATAGTCATAGTCTATTTTAAGGATATGTTAGTATAGATTTTTGTTAGAAATTTAAAAATGATAATCACAGATCTCAGATCACAAATGAAATAGCATTATTGGAATGATATTAATGTATCCTGAACAATTCCTAGTCCAGTAAATTTTTGGCAGTATTAAGACATTTCATCATTTCTTACAATTTTAATGTTTTTTTTTGAATGAATATACATTCCATGCACTATAGTCTATGTGTCAAGAATCATGGAGAGAAGTATTTCTGAACATACATACTTTGTAAAGAAAGCTTAAACAGTGATGGTTAACAAGAATCATGGAGAGAAGTATTTCTGAACATACATACTTTGTAAAGAAAGCTTAAACAGTGATGGTTAACAAGAATCATGGAGAGAAGTATTTCTGAACATACATACTTTGTAAAGAAAGCTTAAACAGTGATGGTTAACAAGAATCATGGAGAGAAGTATTTCTGAACATACATACTTTGTATAGAAAGCTTAAACAGTGATGGTTAACAAGAATCATGGAGAGAAGTATTTTTCTGAACATACATACTTTGTAAAGAAAGCTTAAACAGTGATGGTTAACAAGAATCATGGAGAGAAGTATTTCTGAACATACATACTTTGTAAAGAAAGCTTAAACAGTGATGGTTAACAAGAATCATGGAGAGAAGTATTTTTCTGAACATACATACTTTGTAAAGAAAGCTTAAACAGTGATGGTTAACAAGAATCATGGAGAGAAGTATTTCTGAACATACATACTTTGTAAAGAAAGCTTAAACAGTGATGGTTAACAAGAATCATGGAGAGAAGTATTTCTGAACATACATACTTTGTAAAGAAAGCTTAAACAGTGATGGTTAACAAGAATCATGGAGAGAAGTATTTCTGAACATACATACTTTGTATAGAAAGCTTAAACAGTGATGGTTAACAAGAATCATGGAGAGAAGTATTTTTCTGAACATACATACTTTGTAAAGAAAGCTTAAACAGTGATGGTTAACAAGAATCATGGAGAGAAGTATTTTTCTGAACATACATACTTTGTAAAGAAAGCTTAAACAGTGATGGTTAACAAGAATCATGGAGAGAAGTATTTCTGAACATACATACTTTGTAAAGAAAGCTTAAACAGTGATGGTTAACAAGAATCATGGAGAGAAGTATTTCTGAACATACATACTTTGTAAAGAAAGCTTAAACAGTGATGGTTAACAAGAATCATGGAGAGAAGTATTTCTGAACATACATACTTTGTAAAGAAAGCTTAAACAGTGATGGTTAACAAGAATCATGGAGAGAAGTATTTCTGAACATACATACTTTGTAAAGAAAGCTTAAACAGTGATGGTTAACAAGAATCATGGAGAGAAGTATTTTTCTGAACATACATACTTTGTAAAGAAAGCTTAAACAGTGATGGTTAACAAGAATCATGGAGAGAAGTATTTCTGAACATACATACTTTGTAAAGAAAGCTTAAACAGTGATGGTTAACAAGAATCATGGAGAGAAGTATTTCTGAACATACATACTTTGTAAAGAAAGCTTAAACAGTGATGGTTAACAAGAATCATGGAGAGAAGTATTTCTGAACATACATACTTTGTATAGAAAGCTTAAACAGTGATGGTTAACAAGAATCATGGAGAGAAGTATTTTTCTGAACATACATACTTTGTAAAGAAAGCTTAAACAGTGATGGTTAACAAGAATCATGGAGAGAAGTATTTTTCTGAACATACATACTTTGTAAAGAAAGCTTAAACAGTGATGGTTAACAAGAATCATGGAGAGAAGTATTTCTGAACATACATACTTTGTAAAGAAAGCTTAAACAGTGATGGTTAACAAGAATCATGGAGAGAAGTATTTCTGAACATACATACTTTATAAAGAAAGCTTAAACAGTGATGGTTAACAATTCAACAAATACAACAATTCCTCAACTAAAATCATTGAATACAAAAAATGACCACAACTTAGGACGAGATCCAGGTTTGGGCCATGTATAACAATGTGGCAGGGCATAAACCAGTTAATGGGATCATAACCCTATCCTTTTTTAACAATTGGATCTCCAATGACAATTCAGATATAATCAAACAATACCAGAGGCTCCCAGGAGCCTGTAATCGTTCACCTGAATCAAAGCTGCTTTCAATAACAACGCAACTGCACTGTGGTGGCCATCTTGGTGGGAGAGCGTGACTGCCGGACACAATTTTGGAAGAGGGCCATCCAATGACTATTCCATCAATGTTTGGTTCTAATTGAGCTACTGGTTCCAGACAAGATGGTTTTTATGTGAATTTCCCAAAGGTTCCTATGTTAAACTAAGTTCAGCTGTGCAGCCATTTTGGTCAGAGGGCGGGACCACCAGACACAATTTTGGAAGAGGACCATCTTTCTATGTGAATTTCCCATAGGGTCCTATATAAAGCTAAATTCGGCTGTGGGGGCCATCTTGGTCGAAGGGCTGAACCGCCAGACACATTTTTGGAAGAGAACCATCCAATGACTATTTCATCAAAATTTAGTTCTTATTGAGCAAATGGTTTCAGACAAGAAGATTTTTATGGGAATTTTCCATTGGGTCCTATGTTAAATTAAGTTCAGTTGTGGTGGCCATCTTGGTCGGAGGTCTGAAATGCCAGACACAATTTTGGAAGGGGACCACCCAAGGATCATTTCAGCAAAGTTTGGTTGAGATTGGCTCAGTAGTTTCAGAGGAGAAGATTTTTTTCTAATTTCATCCCCCCTTTTTTTCTATTATTAGCTTGGTGGCCATCTTGGTTGGAAGTCGGGATCACCGGACAAAATTTTGGAAGGGGGCCATCCAAGGACCATTCCACCAACATTTGGTTGCAATTGGCCCAGTGGTTTCTGAGGAGAAGATTTTTATGTGAATTTCCCACAGGGTTCTATGTTAAGCTAAGTTCGGCTGTGGGGGTCATCCTGGTCGAAGGGCCGAACCGTCGGACACATTATTGGAAGAGAACCATCCAATGACTATTTCATCAAAATTTAGTTCTTATTGAGCAAATGGTTTCAGACAAAAAGACTTTTATGGGAATTTCCCATAGGGTCCTATGTTAAATCAAGTTCGGCTGTGGTGGCCATCTTGGTTGGAGGTCTGAAATGTCGGACAAAATTTTGGAAGGGGACCACCCAAGGATCATTTCAGCAAAGTTTGGTTGAGATTGGCTCAGTGGTTTCAGAGGAGAAGATTTTTTAAAATTTCATCCCCCTTTTTTCTATTTTTAGCTTGGTGGCCATCTTGGTTGGAAGTCGGGATCACCGGACAAAATTTGGAAGGGGGCCATCCAAGGACCATTCCACCAACGTTTGGTTGCAATTGGCCCAGTGGTTTCTGAGGAGAAGATTTTTATGTGAATTTCCCATGGGGTCCTATGTTAAGCTAAGTTCGGCTGTGGGGGCCATCTTGGTCGAAGGGCCGAACCGCCGGACACATTTTTGGAAGAGAACCATCCAATGACTATTTCATCAAAATTTAGTTCTTATTGAGCAAATGGTTTCAGACAAGAAGATTTTTATGGGAATTTCTCATAGGGTATGTTAAATTAAGTTCGGCTGAGGCAGCCATCTTGGTCGGAAGTCTGAAATGCCGGACACAATTTTGGAAGGAGACCGCCCAAGGATCATTTCAGCAAAGTTTGGTTGAGATTGGCTCAGTAGTTTCAGAGGAGAATTTTTTTCTAAATTTCATCCCCCCCCATTTTTCTATTTTTAGCTTGGCGGCCATCTTGGTTGGAAGTCGGGATCACCGGACACAATTTTGGAAGGGGGCCACCCAAGGACCATTCCACCAAAGTTTGGTTGCAATTGGCACAGTGGTTTCTGAGGAGAAGATTAAAATGTGAAATGTAGACGGACGGACGAAAAGTGATGGCAATAGCTCACATGGACTAAAGGCCAGGTGAGTTAAAAAAAGTAGGCACATATTTGCTTCCAGGGGTAATCATGGTCGTGATCATATGGTAGCTCGATTTACAACTACTTGTGCAATCAGTGCTTATCACCACTAAAATTGTGAGTTCGAATCCCGCTCATGGCGTGGTGTACTCGATACAACATTATCCGATTATGTTTGTCAGTGACTTGTGACTGGTCCGTGGTTTTCTCCGGGTACTCCAGTCACCTCCACCAATAAAACTGACTACCACGATATAATTGAAATATTGTTGAAAGTGGCATTAAACACCATAACCCTAACCCCCTATTTGCTTCCACTCAAAAACACAAATAAAGTTTTAATATTGATGAGATAAGTCAAACAAACAACTGTCTAAAAATTATGAACATAAGAGAATCCAGTATAGAACCTTGTGGTACACCTGCATTTATTTCCCTCCAGTTCGAGCTTGCCGTTTTTTGCATCTTTCCCCGAAAGATAATCTTAACCATATAAGCAAATTACATGTGATACCATAATTCCTAGTATTAGAAATAAACCCTTGTGCCATACTTGAATATACTGCTCACTTGATGTTAAACAACAATCAATCTATCTATCTGATGAAAGAGACAAAGGAACAAACAAACCAACATAATATTACCTGGACAGTCTCTGTGTGTTGGTGTGAAAGGAGCTGCATCTGTTTCTGAAATACAAATTTGTATTTATTGCAAAACTCCAACATATACATCTGAATAATTCAATAACGACACATCATTTTTGTAAATTGTTGCAAAAATGGTAAGAATCTAATTTTCCTTGGTGAACCTACATATAATGTACTAAAGAGTAAAATCTTAGCCTTCATCATTTGTTGATTGACTGATATTAATAGTCAGCTGGATCCTTTATATAAAATAGTTGACTGAATCCATTGAGGGAACTCTAGATTAACCAACTAAAATAGAAGAACTGCCGTGGCCGTGATCGTATGGTAGTTGGATTTACAACTACCTAAGCAGTCTGCGACGTTAGCAACTAGCCCGATGCTCGCGGCTAGTAAAATAACGAGAGGGCTAGTTAAAGCTTTATAATGCTAGCCCGAAAGGGGTTGTGAAAATCGATGACCTTTATCTACAAAAAAAGCTCTGAGTATTCAGATAACTTCTTGGTATGATTATTTGTATGCATGAACGTCTCACCGCTGTTTACCCTTACAAATGCATTTGTCACGTTGTTAATCTCATGGAGTTCACCTGAATCAAGTTCGGAATATACTTTGTATCGTGGTTAACAAGAGATTCCGTCTTGATAATACGACTAATTACCGATAAAAATATTCCAACAACGACCCACCTGCCAACTAAGAAGAGCTCCGGACTCCTCGTACAACGGGGTGGTATATAAGACCCTGATTTATATAAGATAATGTTTTTGATCGATGTTCTTAGCTAATAAATGACTATTTCTAAATTTTTATCACATTTACTTCTCCTCGAGTCGACGGCACGCTTTTTTCGTTTCCATGTACGTTGCTGTCTGTACAATTTGATCGAATCAGTTGGTAATTAGCTGATGTAAACATACATGTGCAATTAATAAATATCATCAAGTTCAATAAATGATTCGTTGGGTTAAAGGTGCCAATCCTGGTAAGGCTTCAGTTAAGCGGAAATGTGAACCAGAGGAGGTACACAATTTATATCTTTTATTCGGGCTAGTTAAAATCAGGGAGGGCTAGTGAATTGTGGGACCCGACTTGCCCCCTGGGTTAGTTGTTGAAAAAGTTTTTGGCACAGACTGCCTAAGCAATCAGTGCCTATCACCGGTTCGACTTCCACTCATGGCGAGGTGTACAACATTAAGTGATAAAGTTTGTCAGTGACCTGTGGCTGGTCGGTGGTTTTCTCCGGGTCTCCGATTTCCTCCACCAATAAAACTGACTACCACGATATAACTGAAATATTGTTGAAAGTGGCATTAAACACCATAAAATCAACCAACCAACTAACCAAAATGCTGCTACACAAATCTAGCCAATGGGTTCTGTTACAGGTAGTAAACAAATCAAACAGATCTTTTAAAGTTTGCCAACACAAAACGTTACATTGTGTATTCAATATTGAATTGGATTGAAATTTCGGAAATTTTTCCCTTTAAATAATTTACCGTTTCATTTCACATAAAAGGATATTTATAAAGAAAAAATGCTTGCATTGTATGCTTTTTGTTTTGTCTTTTTTTCAATTATCACAAGTAGTATATATCTACTGCTGAAATACAATGAATAGTTAAAATCAAATATAGAATTATTAGTAAAATATATACATGTATTGCAGCAGCTTCATGGAAATTCAAAAGAACTTGTTTACATAGGATACAAGATTTATTATCACAGGAACTGTATCTTATTGTTTTTACAGATAAATATTTGATTTATATTCTAATACAATTATTAACACATTTTTTCATTGGCTAATGTTTGCTGTCAAATCCACCATTAACTTGTCTTAGCTAAGGGATTTATTGTGAATGAGCCGCCATATTGAATTCTTGAAATCTATCGTGTATCGTGTCAATGAATACAATTTGATAAACAATAAAGACATGCACTACCTCTAAAATAATTTCATGTTAGATTTCTTTCAAAATTGAAGCATACAGATTGCGAAAAAAAAATTGCGTCCAGTACGTGTTTCTGTTCTATGCTGAAAAGTTTCATATGCCTGCATCAATTAGGGATTTGACAGTTGTAAATATTTCTTTTACTGGCTCAGTTACACGTCGCCAAGTAAAACTGCATTTGTGACTGTCGTATCCCTAATCAGACTAACTTATAAAATACACTATTTTTACAGAATTTTAATAATACTTGTTCTAAAATGGGCAAAAAAACTTCAGTGTAAGCACAAAAAATTAGGGTCGGTAAGGTTAGCAGAAACACATGTAATTTTTTTTTGTCTAACTGTCATTTAGTAGATCATTTGATCTGAATCCTTCAATCATACAATCCTTTTTATTCTTGATTCTTCATTTTTTTTTAAAAGTATCCCTCATAGTATTTCAGTCAATCATATCTATTTAAATGGTAGATAACATACCGAGAGATTGCTGAGTGTCACATGATCTATTGGATTTTCTTGGTTGTTGGTCCTCTGTGTCTGTATGATAATGTCAATCTTTTATTATATAGATAGGAATATATGTATTAGTTTTACATTTGAAATACATCATGTGTATTTCATGGTAGGATAGAGAAAGAAGATCAATCATTGTCCAAATAAAACTTCTAAAAAACACAATACATCTATGTAACATCTCATTACAATTTATCTACAATTCAAATTTCATGTGATTCTAGTGTATAATAAAGCTGTTTATTGTGACTTAAAGAATAGTTTTCTTGAGTAATAGTAGTCTACTCAGATGTACTATGGCATTGTCAGACATAGTTCTAAAAGTTTTGAAAGAAGACTGCCCAAGGATCATTGCAGAAAGGTTTGGTTTTTTGAAAAAGCAAAATATTTCAGCAAAACCTGTAACATATGCACTATTTAAGAAATAATTCATGGAAGCCATACTGTGTTGTGAGTTTTAAAATGGGTTGGCGATATTAGTATTTCATCCCGAGCGGTAGCGGGGGATAAAATTTACTAATATCCTGCCATCCCATGCAAAAACTCACAACACAGTATGGCTTCCATGAATTATTCCGATTCTGGTATGTATAATAGTACAAATACGGTAGTATACTTTGATGGGAAAGACAGTAATTTATACTTACGTCTGTGGGCAATGTCGTACACAATTTATGCTGCCATATTCGAGCAGACGATAACTCATCAACATGTGCATTTACGATGGGAAAGTCAGCCTTATTGATGGAGCATCCATTACAATAATATTGTTTTAATTGCACATCGCATAGATATTTATCAATTTTGGATATGTTGATTATTTTCAGTGACTATAGACGTTTAAAACGTTAACAACCATGTCAATAATTTTATTTTGTTATTTTATCACCTGGCTTAAATGTGGGCACCACACAGGTGCTAATGAGATTTTGCCATCTAAATAAATCGCTCCTTTGTTTTCAAAGCGAAAGAAGGATGTCATATTAGAATACTCATTAAATTGTGACTACTATTTAAATCAAAGCTCATTTGGTGGGAAAATATCTGACATTTTTTAACAGGAATGATCTTAAGATCAGTCATACTATTGTGTGGTCATATTGGCTGAGTGACATCAGAAGAGAAGATCATTGAAAAGTTTACAGACGACAGACACTAAGAGATAGAAATAGCTAGTACTGCCCATTGCATCAGGTGAATTGATTATGAGAGGTGGTAGATACAGACAGTAGATTTTTACAACTATTTTAAACAGACTACTAACCAGTAGAACAGTTGTACACTGTTAATACTTCAGATAAACTTTCATCTGTTGACTTCCTGTTATCTGGAATTATGATAAAAAACTGTAAAATATGGAATAACAAAACTATATAGACAGTATACTTAACTGTAGTTTTTATTAGACTTGATTTGGTAACTATTTTTATAATGATTATTAATTATAAATTATTATTAATAACACTAAATGGTCATGTTTTGTCAGCAACTTGCTAAAATGTCACAAGAAGTTCTGAGGGCTGTATCCTGCACTCAAGCTCATGTTACAGCTAAGGTACCAGTTTTACAAGGGGGCCGTCGAGCCCATGATCGCATAGTAGTTGGATTTACAACTTCCTATGCAATCAGTGCCTATCACCACTGCTGTTGTGAGTTCGAATCTCGATCAAGGCGAGGTGTACAACATTATATGATAAAGTTTGTCAGTGACTTGCGACAGGTCAGTGGTTTTCTCTGGGTCCTCCGGTTTCCTCCACCAATAAAACTGACGGCCATGGCATAACTGAAATATTGTTGAAAGTGGCATAAAACACCATCAAACAAACAACAAACCAATTTACAAAGAATCCTGCACTCAAGCTCATGTTACAGTGTTTTCCAATAAGAACCGAATGCCGGCCAAAATGACTGTTTCAAACAATTTTTTGGCCGGTTCAATCATATCCCCTGGAACCCACGCCCCAAAAAATATTGACCGCCTACTTTCTAATTGACCTGTTCACCTAAAATTTAGGGAAAACCCTGGTTACAGCTAAGGTAACAATTTAACAATGTATTTTGGACTCAAGCTAAGCATGCTACTCATTACATGATAGAGACAGTACTGATAATAATATAGTATTTATCTGTACTTTTCGGAAATTTGCCAGCTTTGGATGACCTACCATTTTCTGGTAAATTCATCCTCTCCCGAGATTCATTTGCATTAGAGGCACCACGTTCTTCATGTAAACTGTTATCTTGTCTGTTCAGCTGTTGGACTGTAATGTCTGAAGAAGCTTGACTGCCTGCATGAACAATAATAAAAATACATTATAACTAATGTTTATCTGTTATTGTTAAACACATTATAAGTAATGTTTATCTGTTAAACACATAACTAGTGGTTATCTGTTAAACACACTATAGCTAACTGTTATCTGTTAAGCACATTATAACTAACGGTTATCTGTTAAACACATTATAACTAACAGCTATCTGTTAAACACATTATAACTAATGGTTATCTGTTAAACACATTATAACTAACGGTTATCTGTTAATCACATTATAACTAACAGTTATCTGTTAAATACATTATAACTAACAGTTATCTGTTAAATACATTATAACTAATGGTTATCTGTTAAACACATTATAACTAATGGTTATCTGTTAAACACATTATAACTAATGGATTTAATTGTTAAACACATTATAACTACTGGCTATCTGTTAATCACATTATAACTAATGGTTATCTGTTAATCACATTATAACTAATGGTTATCTGTTAAACACATTATAACTAATGGTTATCTGTTAAACACATTATAACTAATGGTTATCTGTTAATCACATTATAACTAATGGTTATCTGTTAAACACATTATAACTAACAGTTATCTGTTAAACACATTATAACTAATGGTTATCTGTTAAACACATTATAACTAATGGTTATCTGTTAAACACATTATAAATAATGGTTATCTGTTAAACACATTATAACTAATGGTTATCTGTTAAACACATTATAACTAATGGTTATCTATTAAACACACTATAACTAACGGTTATCTGTTAAACACATATTAACAAATGTTTATCTGTTAAACACATATTAACAAATGTTTATCTGTTAAACACATTATAACTAATGGTTACTTGCTAAACACATCATTAAAAGTTATATGTAAAACACATTATAACAAACGGTCATCTGTTAAACACATTATAAATAATCGTTCAAACTACAATATACATTAATACTTATCATTATTAGCTAGTCTATTATGAAATATTCAAACTTCCAACAGTTTTTATTATAAAATCTAGCTTAAATATATTTTTCTGTTATGCAAACTATTCATTGCAATTTTGTGAAAAAATATCAATGTTAAATCCTTGTTCCAGACAACATGCACACTTTCTTTATTTGTTTACACATGTTGTGGAGTTTTAAATGTCTGTGGTATAAACTTGTACTAGAAATTAACTCCACAATACAATTATATTGTAGCATTTTTTTCAAGAAAAACGAAGAATCCTTTAATTTCATGTTCCGCTATATAGATGATGTCCTTTCACTAAATAATTCTAGGTTTGGTGATTCCGTTGATCACATCTATCCCATTGAGCTTGAAATAAAGGATATCACAGATACAGATAGGTCTGATTCATTCCTTGACATACATCTCGAAATTGACAGTGAGGGGTGGATAAGAACGAAACTTTACGACAAAAGAGATCAGATTTCAATTTTCCCATTGTGAACTTTCCATTTATATGTGGCAACATTCCAGCAGCATCTGCATATGAAATATATAGCTCTCAGTTGTTAAGATATTCCAGAGCTTGTGGTTCCTATCAGGATTTCCTTGATAGCAGGTTGCTGCTAACAAGCTCAGTGTGGGAAACGTTTTTCTCTCTCTTATCTCGCCATTTTGGCTAGTTGCTTCAAAATTGTACTCGCCAAATTAGAATTGCACTTGCCAAGTTTGGCCAGTGGGTAGATATTTCTACTCACCAATGATCTAATGCAAATATTTTACATGAGAAATAATAACAAAGATTTATAACATCTTTATTCATTCTGCATACCGACCCTGACTCGAAAATTACGATTTTTTAATATTTACCTTTTTACCATACAGGGCTCACCAAACCAGGCTAAGTGGGCGAAATTCTCGCCCTATATCGGCTGAAGTCACTCTCCCGCGACTGCAAAGCGAAATTAAAGTCGCCTTGTTTCTTTTTGCAAGTCACTCTTTTCTTGCAAATAATCTTCGTTTTATGGTAAAGCTCATTGACAAAGCAATGGTAAAATACACACATCTGTCAAAAGTATTCGGAAATGTAAAAAATCCCTATATAATCAACCAAAACCATATTTTTTCAAAAATTTATTATGAAGTCATTTCTGGATAGATTTTAACAAATGTTACACCAAAACATTTGAAATTGTCAATATTTTGATTGTTTATTTACTCATTATGTTGTTATGAGTGATTTTTATTTGTACATAATTTAAACACAACAAATAAAAATTGACTTATGATTTTCCTATATATTTCAACTAAAAATAAATCCTAAAAATTAAAAATCATGGAAAAATTATGTACATGTACATATAAAAACTACTCATATATCCATAATGAGCAAATAAACAAACAAAATAAGACTATTCCAAACTTTTTGGTGTAAAATATGTTAACATTTATCCAGAAATGACTTCACAATAATTTTTTGAAAAAATATGGTTTTGGTTGATTATATAGCGATTTTTTTTTACATTTCTGAATACTTTCGACAGATGACTGTATGTACATAAAAATAAGAGGAAAAGGTTTTATTCAAGCCATAAGAAGGTTTAATTTGTTGACACCAAAGAATCACGGCAAACTTCTGTAAATTTGTACTGATGCCAGTGACGGAATTCCAGGTGAAAACTAAATCCCAAATCTAAAAATATACAAACATACACTTCCTGTACCAAACAGTCGTTGAATTGTGTTATATTATAATTATTTTAACAAAACTTGAGTTAATTGTAGATATCTAAAAGTTAAACAATCAATTTGTCAAGTTTTAAACACGACGATCATGGACACAGGAAATCGGGGGAAAGAAACGAACATTTAGATATCCTTCCTTCCTCTGTATCTTTACCCCCTTCAAAGGAGAACCATACTGTGTCGTATGTTGAACGTGTGTTGGGTGGCGGTGCGCTGTACAGTGCTGTGTAAGTGAAAATCCCATCACCTCCGTATCCATGAATAGAATTTATGTACACTAAAAATCAGGCTTATTCACACGGGATATAAAAGTTTATCAAATCAAGTTAAAACAATCCACAACGATTGACCCGATATTACGTATAAAATATGCATGTTGCACGTATTGTCTGGAAAAATTTAAGAAGACGTATCACTGTTTAAAATCTAAGAGTCTCTGTTCGTATGGTTAAACTCTAAATCTATTTGTTACGGTTTGGTTCGAGGTTTAAAAAGTAATTTTCACATCTTAAAATCTAAAACGAACCGCATTTACAGTTTAAGATCTAAAACGTCATCTTTCAAAGCCTAAAATCTAAAACAATTATTACAGATTATTGTAATGGATTCTTGGGCAATCCCCGGATATGATTTATATATCTTTACAACTTTCAAGGCAAAAATGAATAAAATCTAAAATCAATAAATATAAGATCAATAATAATAATAAAACAAATTGAAAACATGAATTTAATGTTAAATATGAAGGATATTAACAAGATATTAGCAAATACACACTTCAAATGCAAATATAGAAAAAATAATGTGAATAAACAGCTGCGCCAAGAGCGCATGATATGCCCGTCGTCAACATTCATACAATTTTGGAAAGACTTTCTTTCCCATAACTCTTGAATGAAAAATTTAAATTTCACCAACAGCTGCACCATAAACATGAATTGGAACATTTATAAAATATTTATACAATTGAAAACAACATTTTTTGAGAAATCAGTAAAGACTATCAATTCCAATAACAGTTCGAAGTTTGAAGTGAATTGGTGAAGGGGTTCTCAATTTACAGCGCGACATACGAAAAATCACCTACAATTTGATGAATAAAGTCCCATAACTCTGGAATGAAAAATCGAAATTTCACCAAAAAGTATACAGATCGTAAGACTATCAATTCCAATAACTGTGCGAAGTTTGAAGTGAATTGGCCAAGGGGTTCTCAATTTACAGCGCGACATACGAAAAATCGCCTACAATTTGATGAATAAAGTCCCACAACTCTGGAATGAAAATTCGAAATTTCACCATAAAGTATACAAACTGTAAGACCATCAATTCCAATAACTCTGTGAAATTTGAAGTGAATACGATATTTTCTAGTCATTTCCATTCCGGCAGAAACTCCGGTTTTTTCGTTTATTGATCACGTGATTTGACGTAAACTGCAGGCATCATTACTTCCGGTTTGGGTAGCAACGCCTGACGTGAATGTAAATACAACGTCATTCACGGTAAAAATGGAAAGGCCCATTAAGCTTTCTAAGGACTGGTGCTGTGTTCCTCAGTGTAAATCTGATGGAAGGAAGCGTGGGAAGTAAATAAAGCATTTCCGTTGTCTTTTTTGTACAGTTTGAGGCGATCATATCATCATTCCAATCACACTTTTTTAATAAATAGTATGTCACACTGTTCAATATTAGGCAATAGTTTTAAATCTGACGACCATATCGGCACTTGTCCGATCTCACACACAACCTGTGTTACACCGTTCTCCGTTATTGTTCTCCTGTTTACTTGTGAAAGTTCGTAGTCATTCACCGACATTTGTTGACGTTATTTTCTCTAGATCTAATTCTTGGGCAAGTTCACATAACTTGACTAATTCATGTTTTCTATACAAATGACATGTTATGCCTCTATGCTGTAAATATTCCTTTAGATCGGGAACCTGCCATCGGAAGAAATCTACTTGAATATCCATGATAATAATGATAAACGCGATCTGTTGATAAATGCTGATAAACCGGAAGTTTAGATGCCTGTTGTTTGATTGCTATGATACACCAATCGTACCTCCAATTTGAAAAGCGCTTTAACCCGAAAATACCGTATTGGCCAAGGGGTTCTTAAGTTAGAGCGTGACATGTGAAACGGATGGACGGACAGACGGATGGACAGTGGTATACCATAATACGTCCCGTCTTAATGACAGGCGTATAAAAACCCCATATTTTTGGCAAAAACATGTCTCTATGATGCTGTTGGAAGTCTCCCTGTCATGCCTTCACTTCTCCCTCATGGTCTCTGAGGGAGAAGTTAAGTCTCCCTATTTCATGCAAGTGTGGTGAGCCCTGCCATATATAAAGTCCACCCAAACCCAATTTTATTTGATATCATCAAGTTTTACTCTACCGAATCCGTATTTAAGATAATCTGAATCGTTTGCATTGAACTTCGGGAGGTATATATTAATTTTATTTGGTCCCGGTTCCGAATAGGACGCCATCTTTTAGCGTTTTCTATCAATAAGAGAAATCAATATGGTAGACGTGAAACATTGCACCGCTAGTCCTATCAACGATTTTGGAAGGATTTCTTCACATCTTTTATTGTCGAATCAAAAATTTTACGGAATCATTGACTGAGAAACTACTTCGTCAAGTTGGTTGACAGGGGCGAGTGCAAAATAATCGGAACTCGCCTCATGATGTTCAGTTGCCGGATTGTCGAGTTCTTTCACAAACGTACTCACAGAATTTTTTCTCTTCTCGCTTTTGTTTTGTAGATCGTTGTTTGTCCTTTTGCACTTTTTCTTTTGGCCATTGTGTTAGTCTGTTCTTCTTCGATATACAGATTCTGATTACCCCTTTGGTATCTTCAATCTCTTCTTTGGAAAAATACAAAAGACCACTAGAATAAGTCACCATTACAATTTACAGATTCATTGACATCACTGATTAGTGTAAAGTCTGTAAAAAAGTCTGAAGCAGCAGAAGTGACAAATCAAAATCTCCCTCCATGGTTAACAAATGATTTAGTAATTACTCAAAACAAACAGAGGAAATTCATATTAAAAAATTAAAGTTAAGACAATTTTGGTTAATCACAAACCTAAAAAATAAAAAAAAATAAGATTCACCTGTCTTAATGACACCAGGTTGTGGTTGTTCAACATCTGATGACATCTTGTCACCTGCTGTTTGATGGACAGATCTTAACGTACTGCTGGATTCTGTTGTTCCATTATTCTTGTTGCCAAGCATCGCTGTCCCCTCCACTCGTGGCTGTTCACCGATCTTGTCATCTGCCACTTGTTGCACATATTCTAATTCTCTGCTTGATTCTGTTGTATCATGCCTGTGGCTTATATCCGTTTGTGCTGATCCAGTTTCTGTTGGTATCTGTTGACTTTCATCTGTTGGATAATTGTATACAAAATATGTCAGTTGAAATAACCTAGACAATTAACAAGAACTGCATTGTGAATGGGGGAGGAAACCAGGTCCATCCTTTGTGATATAATTTTATTCTATATCAATGACATTATTTATATCCTGTCACTGCCATGTAATATCACTCATAATGTCATTTTGTCCAGAGTGGACATTGTCATAAAATGTCACATTACTTTGTCTTGAGTGGACATTTTCATAAAATGTCACATTATTTTGTCTTGAGTGAAAATTGTCATAAAATATTTCATCACTTTGTCTATGACATAAATTTGAACTCACAATCTTAAGTACATGTACATGTAGTGGGAGACACTCTAATTTTTTTTTTTAAAGTACGGTAAATCCAGTTAACATGTGATCACTGCCACAACTTTTCCTTAATAATCATTGTCATTCTAATTTCTCATCCTAACACACGATAGTAAAAGACACAGGTAATAGAACAATATTTTGATATTTATACATGTACCATTTTTCTGGTAAAATATTTCTGTGGGTGAAAACTGAGGAAATATATGCACATATCATAAAGGAAATTCATAATACAAATGTATATGATATACATTTTCCTGAACTATTCACCTTTTGAGTGAGTTACTAGGTTTACATTTGAGGAATGACAGATAATATATACCTTGTGATGTATCAGGTATACTACTCCATCTATAGAATATATAGCCTATAGCACCTGCTGCCCCGACAGCCAACAGTTTATGTGTAGACATCCTGCAACTCTTAACAACAGCTTATGTGTAGACATATTCAACCCATTTCTATACCTACAATAATATAATGTTGTTTTACTGTATGTAAAAATCCCAAATAATTTGTATTGAATTACTTACTTAACTACAGATGAATGTCTTTATGTTCAAGTCAAAGGGATCGCTGACTTTGTGTCGTTTTGTTGAAGTTAATTAGGGATCATTGATTTTATGCTGAAGTCAGACAGGATTTAGGATCACCAAGGGATGGATGATTTTGTATGTTGTTAAGAGTAAGTCAAATGGATCGTGATTTTGTAACGTCATTATGTTGAAGTCAAACAACAATTCTAATGCAATTATAATGTAACGCGTACTTTCATTGGCTATCGAGGGCTGTCAAATCTGCAGTTAACATGCCTGAAGGAATGCTATATTCCTATGCCGAATGCACTTGTTTGTAAACAATATGGCTGACCCAGATATTTCCGACTATGAATTTGATGCTGACGACCTATTTAGGAGATACATGTAACTGTATTGTATTTGAAAATTTCACGGCATCAATTGGAGATTTGATGGTCGCAAATCGAGTTTACTGTCCATTCTAATGCAATACTGAACATAAAAATGTATTCTTGCATATCCCTGGATCTAAAAATCACAAAAATTAAAATTCCGGGAAATATTGTTGAATGACTTTGGCCCATAAACAACGTGACGTCATATGAAGACTTCCAGTTTAAAATGTAAAGATCAGATGTTATTTGGCTTTGTGTACACTTCAATTTTGATAGAATTTAACTAAAATAAGTTTTCAAGGTAGGCATTTTAATTATTTTTGTGTACTGTTGTACATATGACATGTAGGATTTCACGTTTTCAAGATGGCGGATCCTTAAACAACTACATTACTATATTTTTAGCGGAAGGAATTTGAAAAGGGACATCCGCGGAGAGTCAACACTCAATATAGAGTATTCTCCTGACGGGAAGAAGAAGTGCATATATTTCGTCATTTATTTGTATGTTTTCAAACTAGTGTGTACACGTTGGGAGAATTTCATAAGAATAGGAATAACAGTACTTCATATTTGAAGAGTTGTTGGTGTCAATTGTGGATTTGACGGTCGCAAATATCTGTTTTACTGGCTCCGCTTCACGTCGCTAGTAAAACTGAAATCCACAATTGACACCTCCAACTCTTCAAATACAGTACTGTTATTCCTTAATTGTAATGCCATTATGATGTGAAAAATGACTGATGGTACATGTATATATCATTGCCGGTATTGGCAACTGCAACCTCTTGGTCAGAAGTCAACACTCTTAATCTAATCACCACTTTGTACGAATAGGTTCATTGTAATTACGTCATCATGGTCATGGTCGAATCCGGGTCGTTTCGCCCCACTTAATCGCTATTATATTATAATAGATGAAGTCTTTTTCGACAATTTTTTGATAATTATTTATTTATTAGTTGTATGCAAAAAAAATAATAATTCATTCATTTTGGTCTACTTTTGTCAAAGATCTCAAGCAAAACTTTTCTTGCAAAATTTACAAAAAACCACACAAGAACAGTAAAAAGGTTGGGTTTTTTTGGTACCAACTTAAAAGTGCATGAAATGACTAAGATGCTGTACAATTGCGCAAATAACCTCTTTTTTAATGAATTACGCATCAAATGTTAAAATAGTATAAATTTAATCAGATGTCAAACAAAGAGTGAAGCAATACATAATATTAAACACGTGAAGAAAGCATGTTAATTATGAGGAAGACAAAAATACTACCCATGAACAAGCCTTTTGCTGACGTTTACTAGGTGGCGTTTCACTGTTAGGAGACGCTTTCGCTAAAGTCTGATGGTGGGCATCTTCCGTACGCATAGATCTTATAGGTGTTGTATTTTTTTTACAAAATATATTAAATGTATATTGTGTACATGTATCTAAAATAATATGTGGTCAAAAGTATTGCAACATGTAAAAAAATCCCTATATAATCAACCAAAACCATATTTTTTCAAAAAATTATTGTGAAGTCATTTCTGGATAAATTTTAACCAATTTTACACCAAAACATTCAGAATTGTCTATATTTTGATTGTTTATTTGCTCATTATGTTTATATGAGTGGTTTTTATTTGTTCATAATGTAAAAAGGATTGTTAATTTTTGGGATTTATTAATATAATCGGGGCGAACGGGAATAGGGGCGAAACGACTCTGGGGGCGAACAGGATTCGGGGCGAAACGACCCGGTACCGTCATGGTCATACCATCGTGTTATCGGTTTTCGTGCTATTATCAATTTTCAGATATAGCGATTAACAGTGTTAGCCCTCCATTCATATGACAATTGGAATTTTCAAAGAATGGCTAGTTAAATATTTCTTTGTGCATAAGATTGTTTTTAAAGCCATTCTTGTATTTTAATATACTCTCGATTACCTGGCAACTTTTGTTGTCAGTAAAATGGCGTCATCTGTTTCCGTGGCAAATAAAAACAAGGCCGATATATGGGATGGAAACGAATATAAAATCCGGAAATGGCTGGTTTTAAAATTTCATGATTCTGGCCATCTACCAAATCATACTACATGTACATCTAAATAAAATAACAGAATGTTTGAAAACGACCACTTTCAAAATTGTGTTTACTTTTGATGTTTTTTTTAGTGCTGAAACCACAATGCACTGCAAAGTGACATGTATTTTATATAAGAAACAGGCACATTTCAGTCAGCTCTTTCGTTTATAAATACGATCAGTGACCCCATGATAGTTACATGACAGGAAGAGCAGGTGTCTGAGAGGCAGACGACATAGTTAAATTTTATATAGCCCTTCTGGATTTTTTTCCAGCTACTTTATAAATGAAGTACATTTATGGCATTACAAAAAGTATGGTTCAGTAGGTAGGTTCACTGTTTTTGGTACTTGCGTCTTTAAAAGTAAACTTTATCATTTTTTAAAGATGTCAGCTTTCGTATTGTTTATGTTCCATAAATAGAAACCGGAAGACACGTCAAAAATAATGCGTGCGCTGTGGAAATCAAAATAAAATGGATACCACGAAAACAGACGACGCACGAAAACATATACCGTGACGATACCTTTTCTGTGACTGTGTCTGTGTGTATTATGTAGTCTATAATTTATCCCATGACGTCTCAATGTGTACTGTACGTAGGTATTAAATTGATTTTAAATCCTGTCTTCACAGATAATATTATAAATATGTCTTATGTTGATATGATTTTGTTATGATTTTCAAAACACGTTTTGTCGGGTTTTCTCAGGGGAGTATGGTTTTCTGACATTGTAGTGTTCATTTGAATTGTGAATAATTTCGTATACACTTTTAGTTTTACATCCCATAGCATGATTACAACTAATGTTAACTGTATACTGTTAATGAATACATAGAAACTAATTATTTACCTATACTGCTTAGACGAATTATATTAACTTTAGAGGAAAAAACGGAAAGTGATACCCCGTATGATAATTAACACTATACTGTAATACACAAAACGAAAGTAGAGAAGCGGTAAATTTTATTTTATATAATATAACATTAATCATTCTAACCTTGAAAAATTATCATTTGGGGATAAATTTATATGGCTTTTAAACTCAGAAAGTAAAGATACTTTAATATGCATGTGTGATTTCCTGTTAAAAAGTCACTGTTTCGGATAGCTGGTATCGCATATTTTAACACTAGTCATGTCTCTCATTCTTGTATTTACAATTTATATGATATTTTATGCAATCACCTTATGTTTATATGCCCCACCGTGGGCCCTTTAATTTGGACCAATAAAATATTATCTTATCTTATCTTATCTATAATAATATCAAGGACGTATCCTTGATAATATATATTGGAAATTGGAGGTCAAAATATCCAAATCAAAAGCACTAATGTTTAATTCTAATAGTAAATCATTTTCTTCTTCTTCTTCTTCTTCTTCTTCTTCTTCTTCTTCTTCTTCTTCCAATTGCATATGTCACAATATCATCAGATGCAGATGCAGCAAACCTTCAACACGACCTTGACGCTGAATGGGAATCAAAATGGCTCATGAAATTCCACCCAGAGAAATGTAATGTACTCACCATCTCCAAAAAGCGAAGTCCATCTAAGTACATCATACAAAGACTAAAATGGAGCCCACTTGCAGACAGAAGAAAGAACGCTAGACTTGTGATGCTATATATAATCGACAGAGAACTTGTAGCCATCAACAAGGAAAACAGGCTAATTCCAACAGACAGAAAAACCAGAAAATCACACAACAGGTCATTCCAGATACCATCCTCCCGTATTGACACCATGAAAATGTCATTCTTTCCAAGAACGGTACGAGACTGGAACCTACTAGCTCCAGACAGTGTTGAATTGGACACACCTGAGGCCTTTAAGGCAAGGATCGTGTCCCTATAGTCCAGACAGTGACAACTGTATATAGTTTTAATTGTAAATTGTAAATTCAATTTGGTTATTATTACTTATTATCATCTATTTGGAAACTTATTTAAACTTTGGCTTCACTATTCGTTGGGCATGCTGCACAAAAATGAAAATTGCATAATCTTCAATATGATGAAGGAGGCAATCATATGGCAGAAACAGAAACAGAAACAATTACACACTACATGGACATATCCTCGAACATGATAGTCATCAGCAAAATACCTGGGATGTACCATTTCATCAGACCTCAAATGGGGTAAACATATAAGCACCATCTGCTCTAAAGCCAACAACACCATCAGTTTTCTTAAAAGGAACATAAACATCTCCAACAAATCGATCAAAGAAAAAGCGTACGTGTCCCTCGTAAGACCTACCCTGGAATATGCAAGCTCAGTATGGGACCCATACCAACAAAATGACATCCATCGATTGGAGATGGTTCAAAGAAGGGCTGCACGATATGTTACTAACCGATACCACAACACCTCATCGGTTAGTAGCATGATTGAACAACTAGAATGGACTACCTTACAGGAACGAAGAAAACATAGTCGATTACTGATGATGTATAAGCTGAAGAACAACATCGTATGAGTTGATGCATCAAGCAAGCTTATACCAAATGAATGACCCTCCAGAAACAACAACGAGCAGGCATTGTGCATTCCATCATGCAAGACCACAGCTCATAAGGATTCGTTCTATCCTAGAACGATCAAGGAATGGAACACCTTGCCTAACTGTACTGTCTCTGCCCCGAGTCCTGAATCCTTCAAGGCTCAGCTCCGTCATTAAAGTTTAATGACACTGTTTTTATTTGCACTGTATATAAATTTCACTTTATTGCGTCTAAGTATGTTCAAGTTTTAATGCGCACACCCAAAAAGTGGCAGAATAGTCAACCAGTTGACGGTGGCCATTAAATGGAAGAAGAAGAAGAATTTAGGAACCAGATTCACACGTGAATGTATAACTTAAGGTTCTGCGAAAACTTTGTGTAGTGTCGGGCAACACAGCAGTCTTCTACCGACTATTTACAGGTAAAGCTACCGGTATATACAGGTGGGCGCTGGTCTAGTTGCTGTCAGGACGTGCCTTGAGGGCGCTCCTGAATCCCTCTACTGTGTTGTCCGAAGTTGTATTCGCTGACAGTTGGTTCCAGTCTCTGATGGTCTTGGGGAAGAACGAATTACCGAAGGCCTCACTGCTCGTTCTTTTTTGATAAAGGCAATCTTTGCCTCTAGTCCCGCTGTCGTTGGATTGGATATATTGGTGGCTGTCTATATCAATTAATCCATTTTTGATTTTATACAGCATGCATAGTCTATTAGTCTTTCTCCTTTCTTCTAATTTTTCCCACTTCAAGGATTCCACCATTTTAGTAACACATCCAGGTGTTCGGTCTGTGTAATTGTTGAAAACGAATCTTGCTGCTCTTTTTTGTACTTTATCAATGTTGCCAATCTTTTTTCCGGTTTGTCGGGTCCGGTCCCATACAAACTTATTTTCGAACCACTTTTACCAGCAGCTTGGGAAAAAATGTGGGGTATGCAGTTCCATCCAGAAAAATGCATCTCATTAAGTTTCACAAGGTCACAAACACCATTTCACACCAACTACATCCTCAAAGGTCATACCCTCGAATCAGTTACAACTGCAAAATATCTGGGCATAACAATTTCAAAAGACATGATCTGGGACACTCATATCAATAACATCACCTCAAAAGCAAACAAGATCATAGGCTTCTTGAGACAAAACCTACCAATTCAAAAGACTGAAACTAAAACTTTGGCATATAAATCCATGGTCAGATCAAATCTGGAATACTGCGCAAGTGTCTGGTCACCTCACACAGAAAAACTAAAAAGTAAATTAGAGCAAGTTCAGCGCAGAGCAGCAAGATATGTGACAAACTGCTATCACAATACCAGCAGTGTTTCGGCAATGCTTAACCATCTTCAATTGCCAACTCTTGAACACCGTAGGAACTTAAACAGAACTACAATGCTTTATAAAATCACCAACAACCTTATTGCAGTGGATCCAAAACGCTACCTTACTCCTCAACCTTCTCTCAGTACAAGAAACAATAACTCATTACAATATCAAATTATATCCACCAGGACAAACTATTATAAATACAGTTTTTTCCCACATGCAGTAGTACTCTGGAACTCACTACCTTATACAGTTGTTAATGCTGGGTCCCTGGATCAGTTTAAACAACTGATCCAAGGTCAGAACATCTAAACATCTTAGTTGGCCTGTAAATGTGTTAAATTGTTGCACCTGTTTTTGTTAATTTTTGATTTCACTGTTATTTTCATGCAATATTTGTAGTTAATTTTTCTTTAATGTCTGTTTGCGCAGTGCCGACGTGTAGTCATCAGAGTTTTGATGGATCGTCGTACTACATTGTATGTAGACGTAGATGTAGACTAGGGAACTATAACAACAGTATCATTGAATCTGTTACTAATTATTGTTACCTCGGAATAACCCTTAATGGCAATGTTGGCCTTGCCACGTCAATTCTGATGGAAAAAGCTGGAAAAGCCTTATTCAAAATGAAAAAATAAATTGGATTGAATAATCCATGCAAACTTTTAGAAAAGCTATTTGACTCTATTATAGTCCCTATCATGTTCTATGGATGTGAGATATCCCGGGGGCATTGAATCCGTTCTAAAATGTAAAGACTCTGAACCGCATGAAAAATTCCATGTAAAATTTATTAAAGAACTACTTGGAGTTCACTGTAAAACTTTAAACGTTACATGTCGCTCGGAATTAGGTAGATTACCTATCAACACAAAAATCATCATGGCTTCTATTAAATATTTAGATCATCTAATTACATCTGAAATGTCTTTGGTACATGACATATTCTTGGAAACATTGAACCACAATCCATGGGTAAAATATATGGTAAAATGTTTTCAATCATTAGGGTTCCCATATTTGAATTTATCATACTTCAACACATGTACCTCCCTCAAACCATTATTTAACCAGCTACAGCAACGTATTAATGATCAACATATGCAACAACAAAATACTATTATTTCGGAATCATCAAAACTGTCATTCTATAGAGAATTTTATGAATTTGGCAAGCGTGCTTCATATGTCGACTAATTAACCAATCGTAATGACAGATCACATTTGGCAAAACTAAGGCTAAGTGCCCATAGCTTAGAAATTGAAAGGGGCAGATACTCCTAAGACTGATAGAATATGTACCCTTTGTAAAGACAATAAAATTGAAGATGAGAACCATTTCCTATGGCATTGTCCTATTTACAAACATGAAAGAGAATTATTTGAATACAAATTATCTCGCTTATATAATCCATTCAAAATGAAGAATGGTATTTCCAGAAATAAAATACTTTTTCAATCTAAGTCGAAAATGGTACTAAAGTTATTATCATCTTGTATGGAAATTATATGCGAAAAAAGAAAATGTATTACACAGTGATAAGGGTTTTTCTCTTTCTTTTTGTTTTTGTGCACAATGTGCTTAAATATATACAATGTATCATACATTTATGTATACAATCAGTGTACATCATACTCATTATCATACTCATTTTATTAATGTACATCATACTCATTTTATTAATGTACATATCATACTCATTTTATTAATATACATCATACTCATTTTATTTATGTACATCATACTCATTTTATTAATGTACATCATACTCATTTTATTTATGTACATCATACTCATTTTTATTAATGTACATCATACCCATTTTATTAATGTACATCATACTCATTTTATTAATGTACATCATACTCATTTTTATTAATGTACATCATACTCATTTTATTAATGTACATCATACTCATTTTATTAATGTACATCATACTCATTTTATTAATGTACATCATACTCATTTTATTAATGTACATCATACTCATTTTATTAATGTACATCATACTCATTTTATTTATGTACATCATACTCATTTTATTTATGTACATCATACTCATTTTATTTATGTACATCATACTCATTTTATTAATGTACATCATACTCATTTTATTTATGTACATCATACTCATTTTATTAATGTACATCATACTCATTTTATTTATGTACATCATACTCATTTTATTAATGTACATCATACTCATTTTTATTAATGTACATCATACTCATTTTATTAATGTACATCATACTCATTTTATTTATGTACATCATACTCATTTTATTAATGTACATCATACTCATTTTATTTATGTACATCATACTCATTTTATTAATGTACATCATACTCATTTTTATTAATGTACATCATACCCATTTTATTAATGTACATTATACTCATTTTATTAATGTACCTGTACATCATACCCATTTTATTAATGTACATCATACCCATTTTATTAATGTACATCATACTCATTTTATTAATGTACATATCATACTCATTTTATTAATGTACATCATACTCATTTTATTAATGTACATATCATACTCATTTTATTTATGTACATCATACTCATTTTATTAATGTACATCATACTCATTTTATTAATGTACATCATACCCATTTTATTAATGTACATCATACTCATTTTATTAATGTACATCATACTCATTTTATTTATGTACATCATACTCATTTTATTAATGTACATCATACTCATTTTTATTAATGTACATCATACCCATTTTATTAATGTACATTATACTCATTTTATTAATGTACCTGTACATCATACCCATTTTATTAATGTACATCATACCCATTTTATTAATGTACATCATACTCATTTTATTAATGTACATATCATACTCATTTTATTAATGTACATCATACTCATTTTATTAATGTACATATCATACTCATTTTATTTATGTACATCATACTCATTTTATTAATGTACATCATACTCATTTTATTAATGTACATCATACTCATTTTATTAATGTACATATCATACTCATTTTATTTATGTACATCATACTCATTTTATTAATGTACATCATACTCATTTTATTTATGTACATCATACTCATTTTATTAATGTACATCATACTCATTTTATTAATGTACATATCATACTCATTTTATTTATGTACATCATACTCATTTTATTTATGTACATCATACTCATTTTTATTAATGTACATCATACCCATTTTATTAATGTACATCATACTCATTTTATTAATGTACATCATACTCATTTTTATTAATGTACATCATACTCATTTTATTAATGTACATCATACTCATTTTATTTATGTACATCATACTCATTTTATTAATGTACATCATACTCATTTTATTTATGTACATCATACTCATTTTATTTATGTACATCATACTCATTTTATTAATGTACATCATACTCATTTTATTAATGTACATCATACTCATTTTATTAATGTACATCATACTCATTTTATTAATGTACATCATACTCATTTTATTAATGCACATCATACTCATTTTATTAATGTACATCATACTCATTTTATTAATGTACATCATACCCATTTTATTAATGTACATCATACTCATTTTTATTAATGTACATCATACTCATTTTATTTATGTACATCATACTCATTTTATTAATGTACATCATACTCATTTTTATTAATGTACATCATACTCATTTTATTAATGTACATCATACTCATTTTATTAATGTACATCATACTCATTTTATTAATGTACATCATACTCATTTTATTAATGTACATCATACCCATTTTATTAATGTACATTATACTCATTTTATTAATGTACCTGTACATCATACCCATTTTATTAATGTACATCATACTGACTTTATTAATGTACTAATGTTGAATCTCCTTATTATATTGTGCCTTTGCCAGTTACTGTAAATAACTGTGTTTGTGCTAATAAATCTATTGTCTATTGTCTATATAGATTCTGTGTTTGTGCTAATAAATCTATTGTCTATTGTCTATATAGATTCTGTGTTTGTGCTAATAAATCTATTGTCTATTGTCTATATAGATTCTGTGTTTGTGCTAATAAATCTATTGTCTATTGTCTATATAGATTCTGTGTTTGTGCTAATAAATCTATTGTCTATTGTCTATATAGATTCTGTGTTTGTGGTAATAAATCTATTGTCTATTGTCTATATAGATTCTGTGTTTGTGGTAATAAATCTATTGTCTATTGTCTATATAGATTCTGTGTTTGTGCTAATAAATCTATTGTCTATTGTCTATATAGATTCTGTGTTTGTGCTAATAAATCTATTGTCTATTGTCTATATAGATTCTGTGTTTGTGGTAATAAATCTATTGTCTATTGTCTATATAGATTCTGTGTTTGTGGTAATAAATCTATTGTCTATTGTCTATATAGATTCTGTATTTGTGGTAATAAATCTATTGTCTATTGTCTATATAGATTCTGTGTTTGTGGTAATAAATCTATTGTCTATTGTCTATATAGATTCTGTGTTTGTGCTAATAAATCTATTGTCTATTGTCTATATAGATTCTGTGTTTGTGGTAATAAATCTATTGTCTATTGTCTATATAGATTCTGTGTTTGTGCTAATAAATCTATTGTCTATTGTCTATATAGATTCTGTGTTTGTGCTAATAAATCTATTGTCTATTGTCTATATAGATTCTGTGTTTGTGCTAATAAATCTATTGTCTATTGTCTATATAGATTCTGTGTTTGTGCTAATAAATCTATTGTCTATTGTCTATATAGATTCTGTGTTTGTGCTAATAAATCTATTGTCTATTGTCTATATAGATTCTGTGTTTGTGCTAATAAATCTATTGTCTATTGTCTATATAGATTCTGTGTTTGTGCTAATAAATCTATTGTCTATTGTCTATATAGATTCTGTGTTTGTGCTAATAAATCTATTGTCTATATAGATTCTGTGTTTGTGCTAATAAATCTATTGTCTATTGTCTATATAGATTCTGTGTTTGTGCTAATAAATCTATTGTCTATTGTCTATATAGATTCTGTGTTTGTGCTAATAAATCTATTGTCTATTGTCTATATAGATTCTGTGTTTGTGCTAATAAATCTATTGTCTATTGTCTATATAGATTCTGTGTTTGTGCTAATAAATCTATTGTCTATTGTCTATATAGATTCTGTGTTTGTGGTAATAAATCTATTGTCTATTGTCTATATAGATTCTGTGTTTGTGCTAATAAATCTATTGTCTATTGTCTATATAGATTCTGTGTTTGTGCTAATAAATCTATTGTCTATTGTCTATATAGATTCTGTGTTTGTGCTAATAAATCTATTGTCTATTGTCTATATAGATTCTGTGTTTGTGCTAATAAATCTATTGTCTATTGTCTATATAGATTCTGTGTTTGTGCTAATAAATCTATTGTCTATTGTCTATATAGATTCTGTGTTTGTGCTAATAAATCTATTGTCTATTGTCTATATAGATTCTGTGTTTGTGGTAATAAATCTATTGTCTATTGTCTATATAGATTCTGTGTTTGTGCTAATAAATCTATTGTCTATTGTCTATATAGATTCTGTGTTTGTGCTAATAAATCTATTGTCTATTGTCTATATAGATTCTGTGTTTGTGCTAATAAATCTATTGTCTATTGTCTATATAGATTCTGTGTTTGTGCTAATAAATCTATTGTCTATTGTCTATATAGATTCTGTGTTTGTGCTAATAAATCTATTGTCTATTGTCTATATAGATTCGACACATTCATACAAAGAAATCCAATTATTTACTTATACTGTTTTAGGGAATTATATTAACTTAAAAAACAACGTAAAGTAATCCCATATAATAATTAACACTATACAGTAATATTCATAAAACGAAAGTGAAGAAAATATAACTTGGACAATAAAACTAAAGTAGGCCTACATTATAATTTATATTCAATTTAGAGTCGGCACATAAATGTGACATGAAATATAAGTTCCGGCATAATATTTGTTCCGCAGAACTTTGTAATGTAACAAAAGTTCCAATTAGAACTTCCATTATATAATATTTCATCCTAAGCCATAAGGAAATTTCCAAGACGTAGGATAAGATATTATATAACAAAAGTTCTCCAGGAACTTTTGTTACATAACAAAATTTCTGTGCAACAAATATTATGCTGGAATAAATAAAGAATGTTGACATATAAGGAAATTTCCTAAACATTGGATACAATATTATATAATAAAAGTTCCTAACAGGAACTTTTGTTACATAATAAAATTTCGGTGCATCGTATATTATACTAGAACTTTTAGATCATGGCAGTTAAGTTATTATAACATATGATATTTCCAAAAATAGGATAAATATTTTTTTTATTTATTTCAATGTTTTATTATAAACATGAATTGTTACACAACACATTTTCAGTACAACAAATATTATGCTTAAAGTATTAACTCATGGCATGTAAAAAAAATCTATTTAGGAACATTTGTTATATAATAAAAATTCCATATAGGAACATTGTTTTGTGATAAAGCTCTTTTTCTTAACAATATTATAATTCAATGTAGGCCGGAACATTTGTTTTTTTTAGTGAATAACTTGAACATTTATGCTTTGGAGCTAGAAAAATTCTTTCAAACTATTTCAAATTAGAATTATTTATATTGCTTTTCATAATGAAATAACATAAAAAATTATCATTATTAATAAGAAATCTTACCTTTAATGTATGTTCCATCATTTAAGTATGTAAATATCTTATTGTATTCTGCTGAATCCATTTCACATTTATTTTTGATGAGACAATTTCACCTGAGTGCATGTGTTTATAAATGTCCTGTCAACACTCCTCAAATTAACAAAAATCAATCAAGTGTATCATGTCACATGATTTACCTGTAATTTTCTATAATATTATTACCTGTAAATAATGTAGAGGAAAAACTGTTATAGGCATGGAATAAATATCACATAATATTTTATCCAAAGAACTTTTATTATAATACCGTTTGTTCCAGTTGGAACATTTATAATGCGGAACAAATATACAGTTACAACTTTACATCATTTGTTTGTGACAGTTTTTGCTTTTTTCCTGTAGAACCAGGGTATAGAGAATTCAAAATTAATATGTAATATGAAATTTTACAAAAGTATTATGTAGAAGAGTAAATGTTACATTAAAACTCTTGCAGTTTTTTAAGATAACATAAAAATTAAATCATTTTGCATTGTCAATGTCCTACAGTGCCTGTTATATGTACAACACAAAGTCAAAAATGTGCCAACAGTTTTTTTTTTTTTTTAATCCACACAAAAAGAAGCATTCTAACAATGTCTTTTTTCCTTCACCAAACCAATTAAATATACAGGTATGTTCAATTCTCTCTAAAATTATGATATTACACAATTTTATGCTTTATAGCTGGTGATTTCTATGTGATATTTCACCATATTCCACTTCAGATAATTGACAGTTTATTCAGCCAACACCATAAAGCAAAAAAAAGAGATGCAAATGTAATGACAGTGTATTATTGAGCTAACAACACTGGATCAAATGAGTGTAAAAGTGAAAGATCAGAGACCAAAAGTAGAAAATGAAGAAAACTTGTCAGGAGAAGACAGTACAAGAAAGAAAGAATTGAATTGCAAAAACCAGAAAGAGGCAGAGGTTTTCTCTGGTTCATATAACAAAGCAATCCAAAAACACATAGAAATAACTGTTAAACAACACATAACTACTCACAGAAAAGCAACAATGATGAACACAGGAATAATGTAAGTTATATGTACAATAAATAAGTGTTAAAATACATATAGTTACTGACAGAAATGAAACAATGCTGAAAAGAGGAATATGGTAACTTTTATATACAATAAATAACTGTTAAAATACATATAGTTACTGACAGAAATGAAACAATGCTGAAAAGAGGAATATGGTAACTTTTATATACAATAAATAACTGTTAAAATACATATAGTTACTGACAGAAATGAAACAATGCTGAAAAGAGGAATATGGTAACTTTTATATACAATAAATAACTGTTAAAATACATATAGTTACTGACAGAAATGAAACAATGCTGAAAAGAGAAATATGGTAACTTTTATATACAATAAATAACTGTTAAAATACATATAGTTACTGACAGAAATGAAACAATGCTGAAAAGAGGAATATGGTAACTTTTATATACAATAAATAACTGTTAAAATACATATAGTTACTGACAGAAATGAAACAATGCTGAAAAGAGGAATATGGTAACTTTTATATACAATAAATAACTGTTAAAATACATATAGTTACTGACAGAAATGAAACAATGCTGAAAAGAGGAATATGGTAACTTTTATATACAATAAATAACTGTTAAAATACATATAGTTACTGACAGAACTGAAACAATGCTGAAAAGAGGAATATGGTAACTTTTATATACAATAAATAACTTAAACAATGCATTGCTACATGAAGAAGTAAAACAATGAAAACATTTGTTCTGACAGTTCTTGTTTAATCAGGCATTTGTTCTGACAGTTCTTGTTTTGTCAGCCATTTGTTCTGACAGTTCTTGTTTAATCAGGCATTTGTTCTGACAGTTCTTGTTTTGTCAGCCATTTGCTCTGACAGTTCTTGTTTTGTCAGACATTTGTTCAGACAGTTCTTGTTTTGTCAGACATTTGTTCAGACAGTTCTTGTTTAATCAGGCATTTGTCCTTGCAGTTCTTATTTTGTCAGACATATGTTCTGACAGTTCTTGTTTTGTCAGACATTTGTTCTGACAGTTCTTGTTTAATCAGACATTTGTTCTGACAGTTCTGGTTTAATCAGACATTTGTTCAGACAGTTCTTGTTTGGACAGTTCTTGTTTTGTCAGACATTTGTTCTGACAGTTCTTGTTTGGACAGACATTTGTTCTGACAGTTCTTGTTTTGTCAGACATTTGTTCTGACAGTTCTTGTTTTGTCAGACATTTGTTCTGACAGTTCTTGTTTTGTCAAACATTTGTTCAGACAGTTCTTATTTTGTCAGACATTTGTTCTGACAGTTCTTGTTTTGTCAGACATTTGTTCAGACAATTCTTGTTTTGTCAGACATTTGTTCAGACAGTTCTTATTTTGTCAGACATTTGTTCTGACAGTTCTTGTTTTGTCAGACATTTGTTCAGACAGTTCTTATTTTGTCAGACATTTATTCTGACAGTTCTTGTTTTGTCAGACATTTGTTCAGACAGTTCTTGGTTTGTCAGACATTTGTTCTGACAGGTCTTGGTTTGTTAGATATATGTTCAGACAGTTCTTGGTTTGTCAGACATTTGTTCTGACAGTTCTTGTTTTGTCAGACATTTGTTCTAACAGTTCTTGTTTTATAAATATTATATGCTTTCTTCAGTTTGTACAACTACATCTGATTTTGTTTATATATTTTTAGGTCACTTTGTACCATCTTTCTGGGTTCAATTATATTTTACAACAAAAGTCCTGTTAATATTCCATATGATACGTATACACCAACAGTTATTGTCACAAATGAGAATTCAAGTCATACCTCCATGAGAACCATCCAAAATGAGTTGCTACAATGCCAGGCAAACTATACCCAGATCTCTGCAAATCTTGCAAATATGCAGGATGAACAATTGATTTTAAGGAGAGACTTAAAGTTGCTGGGGGGAAATCTGAACATTCATAGTAATACAACTATATCATACTTTGGTAAGATTACAGCTTAGAAACTTGTCAACATTGCCAGTTGTGTTATAATAATACTACAGCTTAGAACTTGTCAACATTGCCAGTTGTGTTATAATAATACTACAGCTTAGAACTTGTCAACATTGCCAGTTGTGTTATAATAATACTACAGCTTAGAACTTGGCAACATTGCCAGTTGTGTTATAATAATACTACAGCTTAGAACTTGTCAACATTGCCAGTTGTGTTATAATAATACTACAGCTTAGAAACTTGTCAACATTGCCAGTTGTGTTATAATAATACTACAGCTTAGAAACTTGTCAACATTGCCAGTTGTGTTATAATAATACAATTTTGATATCGTTTTAAACAAGATGAACTGTGAGCTAATGCTCACTTATGATACCCCCACTCTTCAGCAAACAGGAAGTAGGAATCTGATGGGTCCAAAAACGCTTGCCACGATATGGGGTACCTATATAAAGCTTGTGACCAAATATCAGATTTCTGCCATCAATAGTTGCTGAGAAAAATGTGACGAAAAATGTGCATTATGTTCAATGTGTATAAAAACCAACTAAGTCGGCAAACAGGAAGTAGGAATCTGACGGATCCAAAAACGCTACCCACAATATGGTAAACCTATATGACGCTTGTGACCAAATATCAGATTTCTACCATCAACAGTTACTGAGAAAAATGCAACAAAAAATATCTTGGACAGACGGGCAGAGGTAAAACAGTATACCCCCCTCCCCCTTTGGGGAGTGGGGGTATAATAACTATGGTACAAAATTTATTGTTTTCAATATGTTCACATTATGTACACCATGAAATTTTTTGTGGTTCAATTTTTATACCCCCCCCCCCCCCCCCCCCCCCCCCCCCCAAAGGAGGAGGGGGGTATACTGTTTTACCTCTGCCCGTCTGTCCGTCCAAGATATTTTTTGTCACATTTTTCTCAGTAACTGTTGATGGCAAAAATCTGATATTTGGTCACAAGCGTCATATAGGTATACCATATTGTGGGTAGCGTTTTTGGACCCGTCAGATTCCTACTTCCTGTTTGCCGACTTAGTTGGTTTTTATACACATTGAACATATATGCACATTTTTCGTCACATTTTTCTCAGCAACTATTGATGGCAGAAATCTGATATTTGGTCACAAGCTTCATATAGGTACCTCATATCGTGGGAAGCGTTTTTGGACCCATCAGATTCCTACTTCCTGTTTGCCAATTTTGTTGATTTTTATACACATTTAACATACATTTGTATATGCACATTTTTCGTCGCATTTTTCTAAGCAACTATTGATGACAGGAATCTGATATTTGGTCACAAGCTTCATATAGGTATGCCATATTGTGGGAAGCGTTTTTGGAACCGTCAGATTCCTACTTCCTGTTTGCCGACTTAGTTGGTTTTTATACACATTGAACATATATGCACATTTTTCTCAGCAACTATTGATGGCAGAGATCTGATATTTGGTCACAAGCTGCATATAGGTATCCCTTATCGCGGGAAACGTTTTTGGACCCATCAGATTCCTACTTCCTGTTTGCCGACTTTGTTGATTTTTATACACATTGAACATACATTTTGTATATGCCCATTTTTAGTCGCATTTTTCTCAGCAACTATTGATGGCAGAAATCTGATATTTGGTCACCAGCTTTATATAGGTACCCCATATCGTGGGAAGTGTTTTTGGGCCCGTCAGATTCCTACTTCCTGTTTGTCGAAGAGCCGGGGTATCATAAGTGAGCATTAGCTCACAGTTCATCTTGTTACAGAAGGGACATAAATAACTCACTGTTGTAGTATGCTGTCTTTGACTCAAAGTTTGAGTGGTAGATTGTGGCTTTGATCCCTGGACAGTTCAAACCAAGGACTAGAAAATTGGTATTTGCTGCTTCGCCGCTGAACATACAATATGAAGGAGTAAAAGCAAAGACTGGTTGGAATCAGGATAATATGTCCAAATAGAGCAACATGTCTACATGTGAACTGTTGTTTCAGTAAGCTAGCACTGTAAACAAAAATCTACTCGAAGCATGTTTTCCTAGAACAAAACAGACATAATCATTTCATTAAAAATAACTTGTTCCCACTACAAAATAGCTGAAAAATTACAAATTTGTATTAATTACTTACTCACATACACAAACAACAAATGGATATATAAAGAAGCAAGACAAATATTTTAAGGAGACTTTTAATGTATGTATAACACGATCCTGTATAAGTACATAAAATCAATCAGAGGGGCCGTCGTGATCGAATGGTTGTTGAATTTAGAATTACCTATGCAATCAGTGCCTATCATCACTAACATTGTGAGTTCGAATCTAACATATGGCGAGGTGTAATCGATACAACATTATGTGATCATGTTTGTCAGTTACTTGCGACGGGTCGTTGGTTTTCTCCGGGTACTCCGGTTTCCTCCACCAATAAAACTGACCATCAAGATATAACTGAAATATTGTTGAAATAGGGATTAAACACAATAACTCGCCCATAAAATCACTTAATAATGATAACCACAAGTTTTCCAGCTATTTGCATATTTTTCAAAGCATGATTCATATATGGGGAAATTTTTTTCAGCATTGTTTTAAGAGCTAATGAAGTAACATCTTATTAGAATTATAAATGATTAACAAATTTGTAACATTTTATTTCTTTATTTTTTGCAGTATTTTTTAACAATAAGACAGTATGTTAAATGCATTAAGCCAACCTGTCATTAGAATATTTTTATATATTTTAGAAGGCATTATAGCACTGGTTATTTGTGGAGTTATTGAAGGATTAGTGTTTTTATTTTTATTCAAACACTGGACATCTGGACAAAATACAGCACATCAAAGAACAGACGGGTCAAATGATTATCTTACCAACAGTACAGGGAACCAGGTATACCTTTATGATAAGAAAGTTTAAACACTGATCATCAACAATTCCGCAGCCACCTCTGATCATCAACAATTCCACAGCCACCTCTCACCTTAAATCACTAAACACAAAATGCCCACGACGTATGGAACCTTATTGGTGGTAAAATGGTTTGTGTGCTCCCCTATAGTAAATCATGGTTTTTAGTCCTGGATCATAAAATTAGTATTTGTTGCTTGCAGCATTAAGTAGTAAGAATAAGGACTGGTTGGAATCAGGATAATGTGTCACATCATCATCATCTCATCAATAAGTAACTTGTTCCTTCCATGATATAGCTGAAAAATTGCTCACTTGGCATTAAATAACTCTCATTAACTCATGTTCAGGATAGTGTGTCTGAGTGCAGCAACATGTCTATCAGTAGATTGTTGTTTCAGGGAGCTAGCACCTAATCATTAACTCATGTTCAGGATAGTGTGTCTGAGTGCAGCAACATGTCTATCAGTAGATTGTTGTTTCAGGGAGCTAGCACCTAATCGTGTTGGTCTAGTACAAAGTAAACATCATCATATTATTGAAATGTAACTCTTTCTTGCCCAGATATAACTGAAGAATTGCTCAATTGACATTTAAACAACAATCACTTACTCACCTCTACACATTTTCTGGGTAAACAGAAAGGATTTTTTTTACAGTTGATCAAAATTTTAAAATATAACTGTTTGAAACTTGTTTCCATTACAACCAGCAGAATGCACTAGACATATCTACTATAATCCTACTACTACTTTATCTTCATTTGATAAAACTATATAGAGATTTACATATCACAAAGACATTTTGATTGGATTATATTTGAAGGAGTTATTGTCATCTTTTACTTTTTTCTCCGGGTACTTCAGTTTCCTTCATCAATAAAACTGACCACCACGATATAACTGAAATAGTGTTGAAAGTGGCATTAAACACCACAGACCAACCATACTGATAGGTATAATAATATTTGTTATTTGTACTTCAGATGAGACCTAGAAAGATGATACTTGATCAAGTTCATGGAGTACAGTTATCAAGAAATATATGTATCATTAGTTTTTACACGGAGACCCAGATTCTACACCAGAAGCTAGTTAAGTCAGCAGTTCATGTAGACATTCCTATAAAATCATTCCTAATGGGTAATCCTGAAACAGAAATTACATGTATTCCAAGGAGCAAATTTATTTTTATTTTTGTGGATTTTAATGAAAGGAATGTTATTCTAGAGAACCCAGAACAGGATCTTGGTGATAAGAAATCACTAACAGTTGAAGCTGCTCAGAAAATGGGAGGTAATTAACAGTGCTACAAGAATGTAGTTTACTCTGTAAATGATACCTCATAATATCATATTGAAAATCTACACTTTTATTGTTAATATGTCAGTAGAAACCCATTCACTTAAAATGCATGCCTTTGAGTACTGTTAAAAAGACCCTCAATGGTTTAGGTGGCTCGGTTTGGTTTATGGTGTTTAATGCCACTTTCAACAATATTTCAGTTATATCGTGGCAGTCAGTTTTATTGATGGAGAAAACAAGAGTGCCCAGAGAAAACCATGAACATGTTGCAAGTCACGGACAAACTTTATCACATAATGTTGTATTGAGTACACCTCGCCTAAGCAAGATTCAAACTCACAAGTTCAGTGATGATAGGCACTGATTGCAAAGGTAGTTGTAAATCCAACTACCATACGATCACGACCATGACAGCCCCTCTCAATTGTTTATATTTGCATGTCTTCAGATGACCGTTTCTCAGTACAAAAAAAGTAGATGATACATATACTGGTCAATTCAATGTCATGAGTTGGTGATTATATCAATGATCGCTGAATGAAATGCAGTCAGGTAAAATGAGGGATATACCGATCAATTCAATTACATCAGTGGGTGATTATAGCAAGAACAGTTAGAAGATACCAAAGATGTTTTCAGATGCTGTAAATCTAGGAAAACAATACAATGGCCAAAAGAAATAATAAGAAACGGAGCAAAAACAATAAGTCTCCCAAACATTGTTTGGCAGACTTAATAAGGGTAAAAGGACAAACAATGATCTACAAAACATTACACAGAAAAAGATTGAGTAACACGAACCCCACTAATATTCGGGGATTAACTCAGGTACTCCAGAAGTGTAAGTAGATCCTGCTCCACTTGTGGCACCCATCATGTAAAATGAGTGATATAGCAACCACTTCAATATTATCAGTGGGTGATTAGATCAAAGATCATTGAATGAAATATAGTTAGATAGAATTACTTAAGACTTGATATGTTTCTGTTTGGAGGTTTTGTTTAATGTTTAAAATTTCAATTTGTTTACATTTGTGTTACAGCTGATGTATTTGTGGTGTATGTGAGAGACCGGGGGTCTACAGAGTTACCTGATGGACAACTGTATAATTCAAACCTGTCTGGTTTTACACGACATTCAATATTAAAACCCCTGATTGCAAGAGGAAGAGGACTGAGTGTCTATGAAACATTTACTAAATATCAGAAGAATCATATCTATAATGTTATATCTAAATAATTGACATTGAGAAGAAAGTTGGCAACAAATGTGAAGTGATTATTTATTATGTCTCCCCTTCGAACGAAGGGAGACATATTGTTTTAATCTGATTTTTTCTTCCGCTTCTGCTTCTTCCGCTTCCGCTTCTTCTCAGCGAAACTTGTCCAGACCATAACTTTTTAGCTCACCTGACCCAAAGGGTCAGGTGAGCTATTGCCATCACTTGGCGTCCGTCGTCCGTCGGTAAACTTTTTCAAAAATCTTCTCCTCTGAAACCACTGGGCCAATTTAAACCAAACTTGGCCTGAATCATCCTTAGGGGGTACCCTTTAAAAGTTATATCCGATGACCCTGCCGACCAACCATCATGGCTGCCATGTCAGAATTCTGTTTTTATTAACGGTTTTTGAGTTATTACCCAAAAAACTGCAATTTTACCCCTATGTTCTATTTATAGAAATGGCAGCCATGATGGTTGGTCGGCAGGGTCATCGGACATAACTTTTAAAGGGAACCCCCTAAGGATGATTTTAATAGTGCTAGTTCGCCCTCTGCGGTTAGACATGTCGCTCCACTCGGACACATTATCCTGAATCCGATCCAACCAGTCTTTGCTCTTATCCCTTGATGATGTGTGCTTAGTGCAGAGGCGACAAATACATATTTTATAGTCTTTAGTTTTATCCGAATAATGTAAGCCACATGTAATAATAGCCATTTGCTTCATTGGTAGTAGTCTTTTGAACTATTAGTCAAGGTTAAATCTAACGACCTTGTAATCAGATATAGAGTGTTATGGCCTTACTGAATTTTTATTCAGGTGTGGTCTAACGGTATGACTCTCTGTCTAGCTTCCACTTTACTAAATCAGAAATTATATCTATTTTGTTATTCATTAAGAGCCAAAATATTTAACATGACAATAATTATCAACAAAAGGAAAAACATATTGAAACCAATTTATCCAGAAAATCTACTTTAAAGTTCTTACAGCTCTAATTAGAATTGTCCAAAGGAGCAAAGTCAGTTGAAGCTTTATAAAACCCATCGCGATTTACAACATGATATGAAGATATATGAATAAAATATCATTTTCTAATATCTTTAACAAGACTGTCACCTACAACAGAACATAAGCACTAAACAATAATTAAAGGAATCAACAACTTATCTACCAGATATCGTGTGCAGGGAAGTGACGCATGCGACCATATCTTGGCCTGAATACATGCACACGCGAACAATCATATTTTGGGTTCTGCAGGCCTTTAATTTGTCTATCGTTGTGTAGTCTCTAATCAGCTGATTCTGTGTGACCTTTAGCCAGGTTGATATTTTTTCTGACGTCTTGACTGAAAAGCTAATCATAGGTGACAATTAGCATATGCTGATGATTGGGTGTCTTTGGTTGGCCCTGGACTGCAAGCTAATCAGGAATGGCGTTTAAAGCATTTTAACTCACAAGTCAGTTACACTAATTAGTTCTTAGATTAATATTAATGTACAACAATATGTCTGTTAATATAATCCTTTGTATGCTATTAATGTTTATATAAGTTGTTAGATAGCCCATAAAACTTCTAGAATAAATAACAAGGCACAAATGTATTAGATACACCAACAAATCATTACCAACAAATCTTGATGTATATAATGCTAATCCTTGCAATCAACCAGAATAAACTGTTCTTCCTCGTGACAATGTCGTAATTACACCATTAAACAATAGAAATATGTTACGTTGAGTGATCAATGTTATCATGTCTACTTCAACCAAATTACTTAGCTATTTCAAAAGGTTGAAGATTATGTGATATCTGAGGTTACATAAAATAAGGTTGAAGATTATGTAATATCTGAGGTTACATTAAATAAGGTTGAAGATTATGTGATATCTGAGGTTACGTAAAATAAGGTTGAAGATTATGTGATATCCAGGGGCGAATCCAGGATTTCAAGTTAGGGGGGGGGGGGCGCAAGCTTAAAAGAATTGCGCCGAGCGGAGGGAGGTGCAAAAATTTTGGGGGTATTTTGTGTGAAAAATCATGATTTTATGCCAAAATATCATATTTTTTCCAATTTTAGGGGGGTGGGGGGGGGGCGCCCCCCTGATATCTGAGGTGACATAGCATAAGGTTGAAGATTATGTGATATCTGAGGTGACATAACATAAGGTTGAAGATTATGTGATATCTGAGGTGACATAAAATAAGGTTGAAGATTATGTGATATCTGAGGTTACATAAAATAAGGTTGAAGATTATGTGATATCTGAGGTTACATAAAATAACTGAATGCGAGTGAGTGATTTAAATTTGAGTTTATTAACGCAAATGAGCAATTTGTCAGTTATATCACGACGAGGGCAAATTACCTTTCGAGGAGATTATGCCTTATCACTGAGTTTGTAACAAGAGTAACACGATGGATGCCACTAGTGGAGCAGGACGTTCTTACCCTTACGGGGAACACATGAGTTCATTCCCGGTTTTACTGGGGTTCGTGTTGCTCAACTTTTAGCTTTTCGTGTAGTGTTTTATAAATCATTGTGGGTTCTTATGTCTTTTTTTCTTTTTGACCATTGCATTGTCTGTCCTTCTTCGATATACGGCTTCTAATTATCCCTTTGATGTCTTTAAACTTTTCTTGTACTAGACCAAATTGCCACGTAGGCATTTGGATGTGCTCTCTCTCTCTCTGAACCAATATAGTCCCCATGTAAGCATGTCACTATATATTATATATTATTTGGAAATGCCTCTTTTGAAAATGACAAAAACTCAACTGTTCTTGGTCGTCCAAAAATACATTGTTAACTCTTAAAGATTTGTCTAGTAAATTTATATATTGAATATACATCAGACGACAACGAACTTGTATATCCGTTTCCGTATTTGTGTTTAAAGATAAGTATTATACAAAACTGACTCTTATATTCCAGCCAATAGAACTGTTTTTGTCCTGTTATGTTATCTTCAATTTTTGCTGTAGTAGTTATTGATATTATCTGTATTTGTAATATATTGTCATTGCTAATGTTTATATATATGTACCGGAGAAGACTTCCATAAGTTTACAACTTGTGTCTTGTTTTGTGTGACAATAAAATATGTTTAAAGTATGTCGCTTCACTCGAACATATTGACCCCATACCCAGCCAATTAGTAGTTCCCTATAGTTTGTCGATCTTAATAGTGGTGGAGAAGCAGCTAATATTAATTTTATTCATCAATTTGATTCATACGATCGCGGCCGTATCAAATCCACAATCTTGTGCACTAGAATAAAACAAACTAATAATTAAACAATGAAACCATAGATTCGGTCATAACAATTGACAGAAAAATTAAAAGCTCAGTTGATCTGATCATGACTATGGCGAGTGGTAGACATTTCTAGTCAGCGAAGGCGAGGGTGATCATCCCTTTTCCCTTTGTAGCATCTTACATGGAGCAAGTATAAACGACGAAGCTCATCCTTGTAACATGTAGAAATTCCTAGTTCATGGTCTATGGTATCAATTTTATGGGTTGCATCAAATATCAATTTCAATATTGTTGTATTGATGATATACCTTGATGGTCTGTTTTCTTATATTTATTGTACATCAAAAGTATGGCATTGAACAGTAAGTCTCCCCTGTATCACAAGTCTTTTTGAAACAATCTGATTAAAACCATCCCACCAAACTTCCCTATGCTCCATAGGGAGGTTCAGGTTCGGGAAAATGGTTTTAATCAGAATGTTTTTGAGAGTGATATTGTCTAATCAGTGTACTGGGGGAAAACTTCATAAGTTTGTATGCATAGCTGTCTATCATTCTTTTTGTATCAATTGATCAAATGAAATATTTTAACTGTAAACTCAATATAAATTTGCCAATATTGAGTTGTTTTATATTACATTTTTGTGTATTTCGGTATTTTAAAGATCAATGATACTTCATCCATTGTTTTCTTTGATATAATTGGTACACAATCTTTTATTTTATGACATCAATGGTACCCAGGACATCTTTTATTTTCTGTGATATCCTTGACACTCAATATTTATTTTCTGTGATACCAGTGGCACCCAATATTTTATTTCCTGTGATATCTGTGTTACTCCCTCTTTTATTTCCTGTGATATCAGTGGCATCTCATCCTTTATTTCTTGTGATATCAATGGTGCACCATCATTTATTTCCTTTGAGATCAATGGCACCCCATGACCATCTGTCATTTGCTGTGATATCAATAATGGCCATGTATCCTTTATTAGTTCACCTGGACCAAAGGTCCAGGTGAACTATTGCCATCACTTGGCGTCCGTCGTCTGTTGTCTGTCGTCTGTAAACTTTTCACATTTCAAGCTTCTTCTCCGAAACCACTTGGCCGATTGGAACCGAACTTAGCAGGAATGTTCCTTGGATGGTCTTCTACAAAGTTACTGTTTTTCGTTCCAGTCGGATATTCAATATGGCTGCCAGGGCCAATAATATGCTCTGATTGGCTGAAATTTCAAAGATCTTCTTCTCTGAAACTAATGAACTGACTGAACCCAAACTGTAAAGGAATGATGATTGGAATGTCCTTTACCAAGTTACTGTTTTTTATGCCGATCGGAAATCCAAGATGGCCACCATCGCAGGACATAGATTAACATTGGACCCTATGGGAAAATGTTCAAATGCCTTCTTCTCAGAAACTACAAATATGATTAAAGCCAAACTGTACATGAATGTTCATTGGATGGTCCTCTACAAACTTTACGTTTTTTGTTCCGATATGAAATTCGAAATGGCGGCTACGGCAGGACTTAGTTTAACATTGAACCCTATGGGAAAAATGTTTCAAAATGCTTCTTCTCTGAAACCACTTGGACAGTTGAAACCAAACTGCCCAGGAATGATCATTTGAAGGTCCTCTACAAAGTTTCTGTTTTTTATGCCGATCGGAAATCCAAGATGGCTGCCACCGCAGGACATAGATTAACATTGGACCCTATGGGAAAATATTCAAATGCCTTCTTCTCAGAAACTACAAATATGATTAAAACCAAACTGTACATGAATGTTCATTGGATGGTCCTCTACAAACTGTACGTTTTTTGTTTTGGTATGAAATTCAAAATGGCGGCTACGGCAGGACTTAGTTTAACATTGGACCCTATGGGAAAAATGTTTCAAAACGCTTCTTCTCTGAAACCACTTGGATAATTGAAACCAAACTGCCCAGGAATGATCATTGGAAGGTCCTCTACAAGGTGTGTGTTTTTTATGCCGATCGGAAATCCAAGATGGCCATCACCGCAGGACATAGATTAACATTGGACCCTATGGGAAAATGTTCAAATGCCTTCTTCTCAGAAACTACAAATATGATTAAAGCCAAACTGTACATGAATGTTCATTGGATGGTCCTCTACAAACTGTACGTTTTTTGTTCCGATATGAAATTCAAAATGGCGGCTACAGCAGGACTTAGTTTAACATTGGACCCTATGGGAAAATGTTTCAAAACGCTTCTTCTCTGAAACCACTAGGACAGTTGAAACCAAACTGCCCAGGAATGATCATTGGAAGGTCCTCTACAAATTTATGGTTTTTATGCCGATCGGAAATCCAAGATGGCCACCACCGCAATACATAGATTAACATTGGACCCTATGGGAAAATGTTCAAATGCCTTCTTCTCAGAAACTACAAATATTATTAAAGCCAAACTGTACATGAATGTTCATTGGATGGTCCTCTACTAACTTTACGTTTTTTGTTCCGATAAGAAATTCAAAATGGCGGCTACGGCAGGACTTAGTTTAACATTGGACCCTATGGGAAAAATGTTTCAAAACGCTTCTTCTCTGAAACCACTTGGATAGTTGAAACCAAACTGCCCAGGAATGATCATTGAAAGGTCCTCTACAAAGTTTCTGTTTTTTATGCCGATCGAAATCCAAGATGGCCACCACCGCAGGACATAGATTAACATTGGACCCTATGGGAAAATATTCAAATGCCTTCTTCTCAGAAACTACAAATATGATTAAAGCCAAACTGTACATGAATGTTCATTGGATGGTCCTCTACTAACTGTACGTTTTTTGTTCCGATAAGAAATTCAAAATGGCGGCTACGGCAGGACTTAGTTTAACATTGGACCCTATGGGAAAAATGTTTCAAAACGCTTCTTCTCTGAAACCACTAGGATAATTGAAACCAAACTGCCCGGGAATGATCATTGGAAGGTCCTCTACAAGGTGTGTGTTTTTTATGCCAATCGGAAATCCAAGATGGCCACCACTGCAGGACATAGATTAACATTGGACCCTATGGGAAAATGTTCAAATGCCTTCTTCTCAGAAACTACAAATATGATTAAAGCCAAACTGTACATGAATGTTCATTGGATGGTCCTCTACAAACTGTACGTTTTTTGTTCCGATATGAAATTCAAAATGGCGGCTACGGCAGGACTTAGTTTAACATTGGACCCTATGGGGAAAAGGTTTCAAAACGCTTCTTCTCTGAAACCACTAGGACAGTTGAAACCAAACTGCCCAGGAATGATCATTGGAAGGTCCTCTACAAATTTTATGTTTTTTATGCCGATCGGAAATCCAAGATGGACGCCACCGCAATACATAGATTAACATTGGACCCTATGGGAAAATATTCAAATGCCTTCTTCTCAGAAACTACAAATATGATTAAAGCCAAACTGTACATGAATGTTCATTGGATGGTTCTCTACAAACTGTACGTTTTTTGTTTTGGTATGAAATTCAAAATGGCGGCTACGGCAGGACTTAGTTTAACATTGGACCCTATGGGAAAAATGTTTCAAAACGCTTCTTCTCTGAAACCACTTGGATAATTGAAACCAAACTGCCCAGGAATGATCATTGGAAGGTCCTCTACAAAGTTTCTGTTTTTTATGCCGATCGGAAATCCAAGATGGCCACCACCGCAGGACATAGATTAACATTGGACCCTATGGGAAAATGTTCAAATGCCTTCTTCTCAGAAACTACAAATATGATTAAAGCCAAACTGTACATGAATGTTCATTGGATGGTCCTCTACACACTTTACGTTTTTTGTTCTGATATGAAATTCAAAATGGCAGCTACGGCAGGACTTAGTTTAACATTGGACCCTATGGGGAAAATGTTTCAAAATGCTTCTTCTCTGAAACCACTTGGACAGTTGAAACTAAACTGCCCAGGAATGATCATTGGAAGGTCCTCTGTTTTTTATGCCGATCGAAAATCCAAGATGGCTGCCACCACAGGTCATAGTATTAACACAGAACCATATGGGGAAAACACAGAAATATATTCTTCTCTGAAGCTATTGCACTGATTGAACCTAAACTGTGCATCAATCATTGGAAGGTCCTTTACAAACTTTGTGTTTTTTATGTTGATCGTAATTCCAAGATGACTACCACTGCAGGACATAGTTTTTACATAGGACCAATTGTTTTTTTTTATTACCAGGTGAACGATACAGGCTCTTGAGAGCCTCTGGTTTCCTTTGATATAAATAATACCCATGCATCCTTTATTTGCTGTGATATAAATAATACCCCATCATTTATTTCCTGTGATACCAATAATACTCGTCCCTTATTTCCTGTGATATCAATAATACCAATCCCTTACTTCCTGTGATATCAATAATACCAATCCCTTATTTCCTGTGATATCAATAAAACCCGTGCATTTTTTTTTTATTTCCTGTGATATCAATAAAGTTCATGTATTTTTTTTATTTCCTGTGATATCAATAATACCCATGCATTTTTTTTTTATTTCCTGTGAAATCAATAATACCTATCCTTTATTTCCTGTGATATCAATAATACCCATGCATTTGTTTTTATTTCTTGTGATATCAATAATATCCATCCTTTATTTCCTGTGATATCAATCATGCCTATGCTTTTTCTCCCTGTGATATCAATAATACCCATGCATTTTTTTATTTCTTGTGATATCAATAATAGCCAAACCTTATTTCTTGTGATATCAATAATACCCATGCATATTTTTTTTTATTTCTTGTGATATCAATAATATCCATGCATTTTTTTATTTCTTGTGATATCAAGAATATCCATCCCTTATTTCCTGTGATATCAATAATAACCATTGGTTATTTCCTGCAATATCTATGGTATCACATCCTATTTTTCCTGTGATATCAATGGCACCATATCTGTGATTTCCTGTGACATTAATAATACCCATCCCTTATTTCCTGTGATATCAAGAATATCTATCCTTTATTTCTTGTGATATCAATGGTACTTCCCAATCAATAATAAAAACACAAACTTTTCAAATGACCATCACATGAAGATTCCAGCTAACTTTAGTTTTATTTCACACTGTGGTTTTGGAGAAGACGATTGAAGTATAAAAACAGGAAGAGAACAGAGACAACCATGATTACCATGGTGGTGGTCATCTTGGTTACCTTGGTTTTTCCAATTGACATAAAACACAAACATTCTAAGAACCTTCCAATGATCATTAATGCATAGTTTTGGTTTCATCAAACCAGCAACTTCCAGCTGTGACAGCCATCTTAATTTTCAGATAAAAACAAATTTTCTAGGATCTTCATATGATCATTCATGTACAGTTTGAGTTCCTTCAGAAGACCGTCTAAGTTGTTTAACTTGTGTCTTATCCTTATATTTTTTTTAACAATAAAATATGTTTAGAGCATCAGTTCAGTAGTTTTTGGGAAGAAGACATTTGCAACATTTTCCAGAAGAGTTACATGTTAAAGATTTTCCAACAATGGCAGTCATCTTGGATGGAGGACTAATATCACTTTGAAAGGGGACCAAATAAGAACCATCTCAGTCAATTTTGGTTTAATTTAGCCCAATGATTTCAGAAAGGATTTTTCAAATTAATTTTTTTTAAATAGGACTAATTAGCACTTTTCATTAAAAATCCATAAAAATTACAATTTTCACAGAATATATCAAAATATATTGCATGAAGCTACAGCTTAAATTTCAGCTCTTTTTAGTAAAATGTTGCAGTTTTGGTCATTTGAAGAAATTTCTATTTTAGAAATAGCAGCCATCTTTGATGGAAATTAGGAGTGTCAGATAGGATTTTGAAAGGACTATCGTAGCCTAGTTGGATAAAATTCGCTCCTTGGTTCCAGAAATGAAGATTTCCAAATTATTTTTTGTCAAAATCAGCCTAATTTGCATATTTTCGGCAAAAATTGGCAAACCTCATAATGTTTCAGCGCAACACGTAACATGTGTCATCCCTTTAAAAATGGAAACACTGTCCATTTGATGAAAAACAAATGTTTCTTTATTAGCTCTGTAAGTGAATTGTACCCCTATGATATATTTATAGTAACAACAGCCATGTTGAATGATTGGCAGGTAAGTGAATTGTACCCCTATGATATATTTATAGTAACAACAGCCATGTTGAATGATTGGCAGATTCATCAGATATAACTTTAAACAACCAAGTAGAGAGCATAATGATAATTAATTCTAAATTTGGTTCAAATTTTCTCAGTGAAGAGGAGAAGATGCTTGAAAACATTTATGATGCTCTATAGATGACGATGGATGCCAAGTTGTGGCTAAAGATCAAATGACCCTTTGGTCAGGAGAGCTAAAAATATATTCTGGAAAAAAAAAAACTTATCTCATTACAATCAAATCATATTCTGAGAGTAAAATGTATTATATTACAAATCATTTACAAAAATACATATTATGAATGTTTGGTTAAAGTTCCCACTTCAGGTGGTTACAGGTAAATACCCAAAACAATATTTAAACTAGGAAGAACTGTATTAGATACCTAAAAACTGATGTCTCCCCTTAATGCGGCCATCTGTACAACAATAAGTTACACATTATGAGTTGAATGATACTATTCAAAAAACAATTATTTGACCTTGAAGTCAAAGGTCAAGGTCCCACGAAGGTCATGACGGTACGCGACACACCGCCTTATGGTCATGCACCCACATACCAAATATCATTGACCTATCTCGAAAGACAAAAATGTTATGACAAGAAAATACTATTTAAACCAGAGGCTCCCAGGAGCCTGTAATCACTCACCTGGATCAAAGCTGCTTTCAATAACAACGCAACTGCACTGTGGCGGCCATCTTGGTGGGAAAGCGTGACTGCCGGACACAATTTTGGAAGAGGATCATCCAATGACTATTCCATCAAAGCTTGGTTCTAATTGAGCTACTGGTTCCAGACAAGATGGTTTTTATGTGAATTTCCCATAGGGTCCTATGTTAAACTAAGTACAGCTGTGCAGCCATCTTGGTCAGAGGGCGGGACCACCAGACACAATTTTGGAAAAGGACCATTCAATGACTATTTTATCAAAGTTTGGTTCCAATTGAACAACTGGTTCCAGACAAGAAGATTTTTATGTGAATTTCCCATAGGTTCCTATGTTAAACTAAGTTCGGCTGTGGGGGCCATCTTGGTCGAAGGGCCGAACCGCCTGACATATTTTTGGAAGAGAACCATCCAATGACTATTTCATCAACATTCAGTTCTTATTGAGCAAATGGTTTCAGACAAGAAAATTTTGATGGGAATTTCCCATAGTGTCCTATGTTAAATTAAGTTCGGCTGTGGTGGCCATTTTGGTCGGAGTTCTGAAATGCCGGACACAATTTTGGAAGAGGACCACCCAAGAATCATTTCAGCAAAGTTTGGTTGAGATTGGCTCAGTAGTTTCAGAGGAGAAGATTTTTTTTAAATTTCATCCCCCTTTTTTCTAATTTGCATAATCTGTCAAAATCGGCAAAAGTTCAAAGTTCATAAAAAATCCTGTAATATATATTGAAAAGCTCATCATTATGCTTATACAGTTCAAATTTGGGCACATTCTGGATAAAAATAGAGCAGTTTTGGTCATTTGAAGAAATTTCTATTTTTTGTAATGGCGGCCATCTTGGATACAGGACGGCGCTGTTGGACACAATTTTGAAAGGGACCATCCCTGCCAGGTTTGGTTTAATTTGGTTAAGCGGTTTCAGAGGAGAAGATTTAAATGTGATCTTTTATCAAAATATGCCTAATTTGCATAATCGGTATAAATCGGCTGAAAGAAACATTTCACAGAAAAACCCAGAATATATGTTAAACTACTCCTTGCCATGTAGCTGCAGTTAAAATTTGAGCTCATTTTGACTTATACTAAAGTAGCAATGGACAATTGAAGAAATTTCTATTTTTTGTAACATCAGCCATCTTGAATGGAGGGCAAGGCTGTCGGACACAATTTTGAAAGGGACCCACCCAGGGACCATCCCTGCCAGGTTTGGTTTAATTTGGTTCAGCGGATTCAGAGGAGAAGATTTAAATGTGATCTTTTATCAAAATATGCCTAATTTGCATAATTGGTATATATCGGCTGAAAGAAAAATTTCACAGAAAAACCCGGAATATATGTTAAACTACTCCTTGCCATGTAGCTGCAGTTAAAATTTGAGCTCATTCTGACTTACACTAAAGCAGCAATGGACAATTAAAATTTCATTCCCCCTTTTTTCTATTTTTAGCTTGGCGGCCATCTTGGTTGGAAGTCGGGATCACCGGACACAATTTTGGAAGGGGGCCATCCAAGGACCATTCCACCAAAGTTTGGTTGCAATTGGCCCAGTGGTTTCTGAGGAGAAGATTAAAATGTGAAATGTTGACGGACGGATGACAGACGACGGACGAAAAGTGATGACAATAGCTCACATGGCCTAAGGCCAGGTGAGCTAAAAACAATTATTTGACCTTTAAATATTGTAAAGAGCAATGTTGCTACCAAACTATAAAGGAACAATGCATATATAATTCTCTTTCAGACCATGAATGATGACCCCGACTGCCATCAAACATGGCCGTTGCCGCTTCTCAAAAAATCAGTAAAAAATAGAAAACTATTGAAAAAATTAGATTCTTCTCTGAAACCGTTTGGCCAAATGAACCGAAACTTGGTAGGAAGCATCTATGGAAAGTCCTCTGTTGTGATTGCTCATTTCGTCCCTATCCGTTAACAAATATGGCTACCATAGACAATTCTTGTTTCTGATTGGATGATTTCTAAAAAATCTTCTCCTCTGAAACCGCTTTGCCAAATGAACCGAAACTTGGTAGGATGCATCTATGGGAGGTCTTTTATAAAGATTGCTCATTTCATCCCAATCCAATAACAAATATGGCTGCCACAGGCAATTCTTGTTTCTAATTGGTTGATTTCTAAAAATCTTCTTCTTTGAAACTGCTTTGCCAAATGAACAGAAACTTAGTAGGAAGCATCTATGGAAGGTTCTCTATAAGAATTGTTCATTCCGTTTGGATCTGTTAACAAATATGGCCATCATAGGCAATTCTTGTTTCTTATTGGTCGATTTCTAAAACAGCTTTTCCTCTGAAGCCACTTGGCCAAATGATATGAAACTTGATAAGAAGCATCTATGGAAGGTCCTCTATAGAGATTGCTCATTTCGTTTTGATCCATTAACAAACATGGCTGCCACAGGCAATTCTTGTTTTAGATTGGTCAATATCTAAAAATCTTCTCTGAAACTGCAATGCCAAAATGAACAGAAATTTGGTGGGAAGCACCTATGGAAGGTTCTGTATTAAATTTCCTCAAAGCAGAATAAAAGGTGAGCGACACAGGCTCAGCCCACTGAGCCTCTAGATTGTCTTTCGAGATAGGTCAATGATATTTGGTATGTGGGTGCATGACCATAAGGCGGTGTGTCGTGCACCGTAATGACCTTCGTTGGACCTTGACCTTTGACCTCAAGGTCAAATAATTGTTTTTAGCTCACCTGGCCTTAGGCCATGTGAGCTATTGTCATCACTTTTCGTCCGTCGTCTGTCATCCGTCCGTCAACATTTCACATTTTAATCTTCTCCTCAGAAACCACTGGGCCAATTGCAACCAAACCTTGGTGGAATGGTCCTTGGATGGCCCCCTTCCAAAATTGTGTCCGGTGATGCCGACTTCCAATCAAGATGGCCGCCAAGCTAAAAATAGAAAAAAGGGGGAATGAAATTTTAATTGTCCATTGCTGCTTTAGTGTAAGTCAGAATGAGCTCAAATTTTAACTGCAGCTACATGGCAAGGAGTAGTTTAACATATATTCCGGGTTTTTCTGTGAATTTTTTCTTTCAGCCGATATATACCAATTATGCAAATTAGGCATATTTTGATAAAAGATCACATTTAAATCTTCTCCTCTGAATCCGCTGAACCAAATTAAACCAAACCTGGCAGGGATGGTCCCTGGGTGGGTCCCTTTCAAAATTGTGTCCGACAGCCCTGCCCTCCATTCAAGATGGCTGATGTTACAAAAAATAGAAATTTCTTCAATTGTCCATTGCTACTTTAGTATAAGTCAAAATGAGCTCAAATTTTAACTGCAGCTACATGGCAAGGAGTAGTTTAACATATATTCTGGGTTTTTCTGTGAAATGTTTCTTTCAGCCGATTTATACCGATTATGCAAATTAGGCATATTTTGATAAAAGATCACATTTAAATCTTCTCCTCTGTAACCACTGAACCAAATTAAACCAAACCTGGCAGGGATGGTCCCTTTCAAAATTGTGTCCATCAGCGCCGTCCTGTATCCAAGATGGCCGCCATTACAAAGAATAGAAATTTCTTCAAATGGCCAAAACTGCTCTATTTTAATCCAGAATGTGCCCAAATTTGAACTGCATAAGCATAATGATGAGCCTTTTAACATATATTGCAGGATTTTTTATGAACTTTGAACTTTTGCCGATTTTGACCGATTATGCAAATTAGAAAAAAGGGGGATGAAATTAAAAAAATTCTTCTTCTCTGAAACTACTGAGCCAATCTCAATCAAACTTTGCTGAAATGATTCTTGGGTGGTCCTCTTCCAAAATTGTGTCCGGCATTTCAGAACTCCGACCAAGATGGCCACCACAGCCGAACTTAATTTAACATAGGGCCCTATGGGAAATTCCCATCAAAATTTTCTTGTCTGAAACCATTTGTTCAATAAGAACAAAATTTTGATGAAATAGTCATTGGATGGTTCTCTTCCAGAAATGTGTCAGGCGGTTCGGCCCTTCGACCAAGATGGCCCCCACAGCCGAACTTAGCTTAACATAGGACCCTATGGGAAATTCACATAAAAATCTTCTCCCCAGAAACCACTGGGCCAATTGCAACCAAACTTTGGTGGAATAGTCATTGGATGACCCCCTTCCAAAATTGTGTCTGGTGATCCCGACTTCCAACCAAGCTGGCCGACAAGCTAAAAATAGAAAAAAGGGGGTATGAAATTTAAAAAAAAATTCTCCTCTGTAACTACTGAGCCAATCTCAACCAAAATTTGCTGAGATGTTCCTTGGGTGGTCCCCTTCCAAAATTATGTCTGGTATTTCAGACCTCCAACCAAGATGGTCGCCACAGCCGAACTTAATTTAACATAGGACACTATGGGAAATTCCCATCAAAATCTTCTTGTTTGAAACCATTTGCTCAATAAGAACTAAATGTTGATGAAATAGTCATTGGATGGTTCTCTTCCAAAAATATGTCAGGCGGTTCGGCCCTTCGACCAAGATGGCCCCCACAGCCGAACTTAGTTTAACATAGGAACCTATGGGAAATTCACATACAAATCTTCTTGTCTGGAACCAGTTGTTCAATTGGAACCAAACTTTGATAAAATAGTCATTGAATGGTCCTTTTCCAAAATTGTGTCTGGTGGTCCCGCCCTCTGACCAAGATGGCTGCACAGCTGTACTTTGTTTAACATAGGACCCTATGGGAAATTCACATAAAAACCATCTTGTCTGGAACCAGTAGCTCAATTAGAACCAAGCTTTGATGGAATAGTCATTGGATGATCCTCTTCCAAAATTGTGTCCGGCAGTCACGCTCTCCCACCAAGATGGCCGCCACAGTGCAGTTGCGTTGTTATTGAAAGCAGCTTTGATCCAGGTGAGTGATTACAGGCTCCTGGGAGCCTCTGGTTTAAATAGTATTTTCTTGTCATAACATTTTTGTCTTTCGAGATAGGTCAATGATATTTGGTATGTGGATGCATGACCACAAGGCGGTGTGTCGCGTACCGTCATGATCTTCGTGGGACCTTGACCTTTGACTTCAAGGTCAAATAATTGTTTTTTGAATAGTATCATTCAACTCATAATGTGTAACTTATTGTTGTACAGATGGCCGCATTAAGGGGAGACATCAGTTTTTAGGTATCTAATACAGTTCTTCCTAGTTTAAATATTGTTTTGGGTATTTACCTGTAACCACCTGAAGTGGGAACTTTAACCAAACATTCATAATATGTATTTTTGTAAATGATTTGTAATATAATACATTTTACTCTCAGAATATGATTTGATTGTAATGAGATAAGTTTTTCCAGAATATATTTTTAGCTCTCCTGACCAAAGGGTCATTTGATCTTTAGCCACAACTTGGCATCCATCGTCATCTATAGAGCATCATAAATGTTTTCAAGCATCTTCTCCTCTTCACTGAGAAAATTTGAACCAAATTTAGAATTAATTATCATTATGCTCTCTACTTGGTTGTTTAAAGTTATATCTGATGAATCTGCCAATCATTCAACATGGCTGTTGTTACTATAAATATATCATAGGGGTACAATTCACTTACCTGCCAATCATTCAACATGGCTGTTGTTGCTATAAATATATCATAGGGGTACAATTCACTTACAGAGCTAATAAAGAAACATTTGTTTTTCATCAAATGGACAGTGTTTCCATTTTTAAAGGGATGACACATGTTACGTGTTGCGCTGAAACATTATGAGGTTTGCCAATTTTTGCCGAAAATATGCAAATTAGGCTGATTTTGACAAAAAATAATTTGGAAATCTTCATTTCTGGAACCAAGGAGCGAATTTTATCCAACTAGGCTACGATAGTCCTTTCAAAATCCTATCTGACACTCCTAATTTCCATCAAAGATGGTTGCTATTTCTAAAATAGAAATTTCTTCAAATGACCAAAACTGCAACATTTTACTAAAAAGAGCTGAAATTTAAGCTGTAGCTTCATGCAATATATTTTGATATATTCTGTGAAAATTGTAATTTTTATGGATTTTTAATGAAAAATGCTAATTAGTCCTATTTAAAAAAAATTAATTTGAAAAATCCTTTCTGAAATCATTGGGCTAAATTAAACCAAAATTGACTGAGATGGTTCTTATTTGGTCCCCTTTCAAAGTGATATTAGTCCTCCATCCAAGATGACTGCCATTGTTGGAAAATCTTTAACATGTAACTCTTCTGGAAAATGTTGCAAATGTCTTCTTCCCAAAAACTACTGAACTGATGCTCTAAACATATTTTATTGTTAAAAAAAATATAAGGATAAGACACAAGTTAAACAACTTAGACGGTCTTCTGAAGGAACTCAAACTGTACATGAATGATCATATGAAGATCCTAGAAAATTTGTTTTTATCTGAAAATTAAGATGGCTGTCACAGCTGGAAGTTGCTGGTTTGATGAAACCAAAACTATGCATTAATGACCATTGGAAGGTTCTTAGAATGTTTGTGTTTTATGTCAATTGGAAAAACCAAGGTAACCAAAATAATTACCACCATGGTAATCATGGTTGTCTCTGTTCTCTTCCTGTTTTTATACTTCAATCGTCTTCTCCAAAACCACAGTGTGAAATGAAACTAAATTTAGCTGGAATCTTCATGTGATGGTCATTTGAAAAGTTTGTGTTTTTATTATTGATTGGGAAGTACCATTGATATCACAAGAAATAAAGGATAAATATTCTTGATATCACAGGAAATAAGGGATGGGTATTATTAATGTCACAGCAAATCACAGATATGGTGCCATTGATATCACAGGAAAAATAGGATGTGATACCATAGATATTGCAGGAAATAACCAATGGTTATTATTGATATCGCAGGAAATAAGGGATGGATATTCTTGATATCACAAGAAATAAAAAAATGTATGGATATTATTGATATCACAGGAAATAAAGGATGGGTATTATTGATATCACAGGAAATAAGGGGTGGATATTATTGATATCACAAGAAATAAAAACAAATGCATGGGTATTATTAATATCACAGGAGGGAAAAAAGCATAGGCATGATTGATATCACAGGAAATAAAGGATGGATATTATTGATATCACAAGAAATAAAAACAAATGCATGGGTATTATTGATATCACAGGAAATAAAGGATGGGTATTATTGATTTCACAGGAAATAAAAAAAGATGCACGGGTATTATTGATATCACAGGAAATAAAACAAATGCATGGGCTTTATTGATATCACAGGGGGAAAAAATGCATGGGTTTTATTGATATCACAGAAAATAAGGGATTGGTATTATTGATATCACAGGAAATAAGGGATTGGTATTATTGATGTCACAGGAAATAAGGGATGAGTATTATTGGTATCACAGGAAATAAATGATGGAGTATTATTTATATCAAAGGAAATAAAGGATACATGGGCATTATTGATATCACAGCAAATGACAGATGGCCATGGGGTGCCATTGATCTCAAAGGAAATAAATGATGGAGCATAGGGAAGTTTGGTGGGATCTTTTTAATCAGATTGTTTCAAGAAATAAAGGATGAGATGCCACTGATATCACAGGAAATAAAAGAGGGAGTAACACAGATATCACAGGAAATAAAAGATTGGGTGCCAATGGTATCACAGAAAATAAATAATGAGTGTCAAGGATATCACAGAAAATAAAAGATGTCCTGGGTACCATTGATGTCATAAAATAAAAGATTGTGTACTAATTATATCAAAGAAAACAATGGATGAAGTATCATTGATCTTTAAAATACCGAAATACACAAAAATGTAATATAAAACAACTCAATATTGGCAAATTTATATTGAGTTTACAGTTAAAATATTTCATTTGTTCAATTGATACAAAAAGAATGATAGACAGCTATGCATACAAACTTATGAAGTTTTCCCCCAGTACACTGATTAGACAATATTACTCTCAAAAACATTCTGATTAAAACCATTTTCCCGAACCTGAACCTCCCTATGGAGCATAGGGAAGTTTGGTGGGATCTTTTTAATCAGATTGTTTCAAAAAGACTTGTGATACAGGGGAGACTTACTGTTCAATGACATAATTTTGATATACAATAAATATAAGAAAACAGACCATCAAGGTATATCATCAATACAACAATATTGAAATTGATATTTGATGCAACCCATAAAGTTGATGCCATAGACCATGAACCAGGAATTTCCATCAGTTTAAATTTACATGATACAAGGATAAGACACGAGTTAAACAACTTAGACGGTCTTCTGAAGGAACTCAAACTGTACATGAATGATCATATGAAGATCCTAAAAAGTTGTATTTATCTGAAAATTAAGATGGCTGTCACAGCTGGAAGTTGCTGGTTTGATGAAACCAAAACTATGCATTAATGACCATTGGAAGGTTCTTAGAATGTTTGTGTTTTATGTCAATTGGAAAAACCAAGGTAACCAAGATAACCACCACCATGGTAATCATGGTTGTCTCTGTTCTCTTCCTGTTTTTATACTTCAATCGTCTTCTCCAAAACCACAGTGTGAAATGAAACTAAAGTTAGCTGGAATCTTCATGTGATGGTCATTTGAAAAGTTTGTGTTTTTATTACTGATTGGTAAGTACCATTGATATCACAAGAAATAAAAGATAGATATTCTTGATATCACAGGAAATAAGGGATGGGTATTATTAATGTCACAGGAAATCACAGATATGGTGCCATTGATATCACAGGAAAAATAAGATGTGATACCATAGATATTGTAGGAAATAACCAATGGTTATTATTGATATCACAGGAAATAAGGGATGGATATTCTTGATATCACAAGAAATAAAAAAAATGCATGGGTATTATTGATATCACAGGAAATAAAAGATGGGTATTATTGATATCACAGGAAATAAAGGATGGGTATTATTGATATCACAGGAAATAAAGGATGGGTATTATTGATATCACAGGAAATAAGGGGTGGATATTATTGATATCACAAGAAAAAAAAATGCATGGGTATTATTGATATCACAGGAAATAAGGGATGGGTATTATTGATATCACAAGAAATAAAAAAATGCATAGGTATTATTGATATCACAGGAAATAAAGGATGGGTATTATTGATATCACAGGAAATAAAAAAAAGCATAGGCATGATTGATATCACAGGAAATAAAGGATGGATATTATTGATATCACAAGAAATAAAAACAAATGCATGGGTATTATTGATATCACAGGAAATAAAGTATGGGTATTATTGATTTCACAGGAAATAAAAAAAATGCATGGGTATTATTGATATCAGAGGAAATAAAAAAAATGCATGGGCTTTATTGATATCACAGGAAATAAGGGATTGATATTATTGATATCACAGGAAATAAGGGATGAGTATTATTGTTATCACAGGAAATAAATGATGGGGTATTATTTATATCACAGCAAATAAAGGATGCATGGGTATTATTTATATCAAAGGAAATAAAGGATACATGGGCATTATTGATATCACAGCAAATGACAGATGGCCATGGGGTGCCATTGATCTCAAAGGAAATAAATGATGGTGCACCATTGATATCACAAGAAATAAAGGATGAGATGCCACTGATATCACAGGAAATAAAAGAGGGAGTAACACAGATATCACAGGAAATAAAAGATTGGGTGACACTGGTATCACAGAAAATAAATATTGAGTGTCAAGGATATCACAGAAAATAAAAGATGTCCTGGGTACCATTGATGTCATAAAATAAAAGATTGTGTACTAATTATATCAAAGAAAACAATGGATGAAGTATCATTGATCTTTAAAATACCGAAATACACAAAAATGTAATATAAAACAACTCAATATTGGCAAATTTATATTGAGTTTACAGTTAAAATATTTCATTTGATCAATTGATACAAAAAGAATGATAGACAGCTATGCATACAAACTTATGAAGTTTTCCCCCAGTACACTGATTAGACAATATTACTCTCAAAAACATTCTGATTAAAACCATTTTCCCGAACCTGAACCTCCCTATGGAGCATAGGGAAGTTTGGTGGGATCTTTTTAATCAGATTGTTTCAAAAAGACTTGTGATACAGGAGAGACTTACTGTTCAATGACATAATTTTGATATACAATAAATATAAGAAAACAGACCATCAAGGTATATCATCAATACAACAATATTGAAATTGATATTTGATGCAACCCATAAAGTTGATACCATAAACCATGAACTAGGAATTTCTACATGTTACAAGGATGAGCTTCGTCGTTTATACTTGCTCCATGTAAGATGCTACAAAGGGAAAAGGGATGATCACCCTCGCCTTCGCTGACTAGAAATGTCTACCACTCGCCATAGTCATGATCAGATCAACTGAGCTTTTAATTTTTTATTTTTCTGTCAATTGTTATGACCGAATCTATGGTTTCATTGTTTAATTATTAGTTTGTTTTATTCTAGTGCACAAGATTGTGGATTTGATACGGCCGCGATCGTATGAATCAAATTGATGAATAAAATTAATATTAGCTGCTTCTCCACCACTATTAAGATCGACTAACTATAGGGAACTACTAATTGGCTGGGTATGGGGTCAATATGTTCGAGTGAAGCGACATACTTTAAACATATTTTATTGTCATACAAAACAAGACACAAGTTGTAAACTTATGGAAGTCTTCTCCGGTACATATATATAAACATTAGTAATGACAATATATTACAAATACAGATAATATCAATAACTACTACAGCAAAAATTGAAGATAACATAACGGGACAAAAACAGTTCTATTGGCTGGAATATAAGAGTCAGTTTTGCATAATACTTATCTTTAAACACAAATACGGAAACGGATATACAAGTTCGTTGTCGTCTGATGTATATTCAATATATAAATTTACTAGACAAATCTTTAAGAGTTAACAATGTATTTTTGGACGACCAAGAACAGTTGAGTTTTTGTCGTTTTCAAAAGAGGCATTTCCAAATAATATATAATATATAGTGACATGCTTACATGGGGACTATATTGGTTCAGAGAGAGAGAGCACATCCAAATGCCTACGTGGCAATTTGGTCTAGTACAAGAAAAGTTTAAAGACATCAAAGGGATAATTAGAAGCCGTATATCGAAGAAGGACAGACAATGCAATGGTCAAAAAGAAAAAAAGACATAAGAACCCACAATGATTTATAAAACACTACACGAAAAGCTAAAAGTTGAGCAACACGAACCCCAGTAAAACCGGGAATGAACTCATGTGTTCCCCGTAAGGGTAAGAACGTCCTGCTCCACTAGTGGCATCCATCGTGTTACTCTTGTTACAAACTCAGTGATAAGGCATAATCTCCTCGAAAGGTAATTTGCCCTCGTCGTGATATAACTGACAAATTGCTCATTTGCGTTAATAAACTCAAATTTAAATCACTCACTCGCATTCAGTTATTTTATGTAACCTCAGATATCACATAATCTTCAACCTTATTTTATGTAACCTCAGATATCACATAATCTTCAACCTTATTTTATGTCACCTCAGATATCACATAATCTTCAACCTTATGTTATGTCACCTCAGATATCACATAATCTTCAACCTTATGTTATGTCACCTCAGATATCAGGGGGCGCACCAGGCGCTCCCCCCCCCCCTCTAAAATTGGAAAAAATATGATTTTTTGGCGTAAAATCGTGATTTTTCACACGAAATACCCCAAAAATTTTCGCACCTCCCTCCGCTCGGCGCAATTCTTTTAAGTGCGCCTCCCCTAACTTGAAATCCTGGATTCGCCCCTGGATATCACATAATCTTCAACCTTATTTTACGTAACCTCAGATATCACATAATCTTCAACCTTATTTAATGTAACCTCAGATATTACATAATCTTCAACCTTATTTTATGTAACCTCAGATATCACATAATCTTCAACCTTTTGAAATAGCTAAGTAATTTGGTTGAAGTAGACATGATAACATTGATCACTCAACGTAACATATTTCTATTGTTTAATGGTGTAATTACGACATTGTCACGAGGAAGAACAGTTTATTCTGGTTGATTGCAAGGATTAGCATTATATACATCAAGATTTGTTGGTAATGATTTGTTGGTGTATCTAATACATTTGTGCCTTGTTATTTATTCTAGAAGTTTTATGGGCTATCTAACAACTTATATAAACATTAATAGCATACAAAGGATTATATTAACAGACATATTGTTGTACATTAATATTAATCTAAGAACTAATTAGTGTAACAGACTTGTGAGTTAAAATGCTTTAAACGCCATTCCTGATTAGCTTGCAGTCCAGGGCCAACCAAAGACACCCAATCATCAGCATATGCTAATTGTCACCTATGATTAGCTTTTCAGTCAAGACGTCAGAAAAAATATCAACCTGGCTAAAGGTCACACAGAATCAGCTGATTAGAGACTACACAACGATAGACAAACTAAAGGCCTGCAGAACCCAAAATATGATTGTTCGCGTGTGCATGTATTCAGGCCAAGATATGGTCGTATGCGTCACTTCCCTGCACACGATATCTGGTAGATAAGTTGTTGATTCCTTTAATTATTGTTTAGTGCTTATGTTCTGTTGTAGGTGACAGTCTTGTTAAAGATATTAGAAAATGATATTTTATTCATATATCTTTATATCATGTTGTAAATCGCGATGGGTTTTATAAAGCTTCAACTGACTTTGCTCCTTTGGACAATTCTAATTAGAGCTGTAAGAACTTTAAAGTAGATTTTCTGGATAAATTGGTTTCAATATGTTTTTCCTTTTGTTGATAATTATTGTCATGTTAAATATTTTGGCTCTTAATGAATAACAAAATAGATATAATTTCTGATTTAGTAAAGTGGAAGCTAGACAGAGAGTCATACCGTTAGACCACACCTGAATAAAAATTCAGTAAGGCCATAACACTCTATATCTGATTACAAGGTCGTTAGATTTAACCTTGACTAATAGTTCAAAAGACTACTATCAATGAAGCAAATGGCTATTATTACATGTGGCTTACATTATTCGGATAAAACTAAAGACTATAAAATATGTATTTGTCGCCTCTGCACTAAGCACACATCATCAAGGGATAAGAGCAAAGACTGGTTGGATCGGATTCAGGATAATGTGTCCGAGTGGAGTGACATGTCTAACCGCAGAGGGCGAACTAGCACTATTAAAATCCAAATATGCCGATTGATTTAGAACAAAGCGGATATCATCATCATCTCAACGAAATGCAACTAGTTCTCGTCATGATATAGCTGAAAATGGTTCACTCATTCACTCACTCATCTACTCTTGGTTACCCAAGTTAATACTTGAACATACATCTTATCCACCTGCTCCCAAATAGGGGAAGTAATTCGCGCCTTTTTTCTTCTCAAAGGGGGGTAAATCCTCAACCGAAATGTAGATTAGATGGTTCTTTTTCAAACCATGTTAAGTAAAGTGTGATACGGCCCATATCCTACAGAGGAACTGTGCTATTGATTTTAAACTGATTAATAATAATTTACTGAATTGAGGTGAGCAAAAAACAAAATGTGCACTACACACAAATATTGCCTTATTGGTTGTCCAAAATTAAAAGTGCAAAATTGGGTAATAAAATAGTATACTATTACTAATACTAGCAATAGGCAATATGCGTGCATTGAAACGTTTTGCGTCACACTTGGATCTTGCCCCATTTCTATCACAGTCACTTCTTCTTCTTTAGCCTTTTATACAGTACTCCTTCAAGACGTTAAAGATTACGTACTGTTGCATGCGTGGGTATTTACAAAAATATTTACATAAATTTCATAAAGTGAAATAAAGTGAAATCAAAAGTGTGAATAAAACAAAAAAATTAAAACTATGTACAATTGTATTTGAAATTTAAATGTTTAAGAGAACAGCGGGTGTCACTGGTGGGCCATTACAATAGTTTGTTACAAGTAATAACTAAGGCAACAACCATTTTCTTATCTGGGTAGTTTTGTAGCAGGTGTTCACTGGTGACTCATTACAGTATTTTGTTATAGATGTTCACAGGTTACCCATAGCAATAATTTTGTTACAAGTTTTCACTAGTGAACCATTACAATAGTTTTTTTCACAGGTGTTCACTTGTAACCCATTACAATAGTTTTGTTACAGGTGTTCACTGGTGTCCCATGACCCATAACAAAAATTTTGCTACAAGTGTTCACAGGTGACCCATTACAATAGTTTTGCTACAAGTGTTCACAGGTGACCCATAACAATAATTTTGCTACAAGTGTTCACAGGTGACCCATTACAATAATTTTGCTACAAGTGTTCACAGGTGACCCATAACAATAATTTTGCTACAAGTGTTCACAGGTGACCCATAACAATAATTTTGCTACAAGTGTTCACAGGTGACCCATAACAATAATTTTGCTACAAGTGTTCACAGGTGACCCATAACAATAATTTTGCTACAAGTGTTCACAGGTGACCCATAACAATAATTTTGCTACAAGTGTTCACAGATGACCCATTACAATAGTTTTGTTATAGGTGTTCACTTGTAACCCATTACAATAGTTTTGTTACAGGTGTTCACTGGTGTCCCATGACCCATAACAATAATTTTGCTACAAGTGTTCACAGGTGACCCATAACAATAATTTTGCTACAAGTGTTCACAGGTGACCCATAACAATAATTTTGCTACAAGTGTTCACAGGTGACCCATAACAATAATTTTGCTACAAGTGTTCACAGGTGACCCATAACAATAATTTTGCTACAAGTGTTCACAGATGACTCATTACAATAGTTTTGTTACAGGTGTTCACTGGTGACCCATTACAGTATTTTTGTTAGATGTTCACAGGTTACCAAAACAATAAGTTTTTACTGGTGAACCATTACAATAGTTTTTTTTTACAAGTGTTCACTGGTGACCCATCACAGTATTTTTTTTTTTATAGATGTTCACAGGTTATCCATAACAATAATTTTGTTACAAGTGTTCACTGGTGACCCATAACAATAATTTTGTTACAAGTGTTCACTGGTGACCCATTAAAATAGTTTGGTTACAAGTGTTCACTGGTGACTCATTAAAATAGTTTTGTTACGGGTGTTCACTGGCGACCCATTACAATAGTTTTGTTACAGGTGTTCACTGGTGACTGATTACAATAGTTTTGTTACGGCTGTTTACTGGTGAGCCATTAAAATAATTTTGTAACAAGTGTCCACAGGTGACCCATTACAAGTTTTGTTACAGATGTTCACTGGTGACCCATTACAATAGTTTTGTTAGAAGTGTCCACAGGTGACCCATTACAATAGTTTTGTTACAGGTGTTCACTGGTGACCCATTACAATAGTTTTGTTACAAGTGTCCACAGGTGACCGATTATGTAGTTTTGTTATATGTGTTCACTAGTGACCCATTACAAGTTTTGTTGTAGATGTTCACAGGTGACCCATTACAATAGTTTTGTTACAAGTGTTCACAGGTGACCCATTACAATAGTTTTGTTACAAGTGTCCACAGGTGACCCATTACAATAGTTTTGTTACAGGTGTTCACTGGTGACCCATTACAATAGTTTTGTTACAAGTGTCCACAGGTGACCGATTATGTAGTTTTGTTATATGTGTTCACTAGTGACCCATTACAAGTTTTGTTGTAGATGTTCACAGGTGACCCATTACAATAGTTTTGTTACAAGTGTTCACAGGTGACCCATTACAATAGTTTTGTTACAAGTGTCCACAGGTGACCCATTAAAATAATTTTGTTACCTGTGTTCACTGGAGACCCATTACAATAGTTTTGTTACAAGTGTTGGATTGTCCACATGTGACCGATTACAGTAGTTTTGTTACTGGTGTTCACTGGAGACCCATTACAATAGTTTTGTTACAAGTGTCCACAGGTGACTCATTACAATAGTTTTGTTACTGGTGTTCACTGGTGACCCATTACAATAGTTTTGTTACAAGTGTCCACAAGTGACCCATTACAGTAGTTTTGTTATAGGTGTTCACTGGTGATCCATTACAAGTTTTGTTATAGATGTTCACAGGTGATCCATTAAAATAGTTTTTTTTACATGTGTTCACTGGTGACCCATTACAATAATTTTGTAACAAGTGCCACAGGTGACCATTACAATAGTTTTGTAACAGGTGTTCACTGGTGACTCATTACAGTATTTTTGTTATAGATGTTCACAGGTTACCCATAACTGTAATTTTGTTGTAAGTTTTCACTGGTGAACCATTACAATAGTTTTTTTCACAGGTGTTCACTGGTGTCCCATTACAGTATTTTTGTTATAGGTGTTTACTGGTGACCCATTACAATAGTTTTATTACAGGTGTTCAGTGGTGACCCATAACAATAATTTCACAGGTTGCCCATTACAATAGTTTTGTTACAGGTGTTCACTGGTGACCCATTACAATAGTTTTGTTACAGGTGTTCACTGGTGACCCATTACAGTATTTTTGTTATAGGTGTTTACTGGTGACCCATTACAGTATTTTTGTTATGGATGTTTGTAGGTTACCCAGAACAATAATTTTGTTACAAGTTTTCACTGGTGAACCATTACAATAGTTTTTTTTACAGGTGTTCACTGGTGACCATCACAACATTTTTGTTATAGATGGTCACAGGTTACCCATTACAATAATTTTGTTACAAGTGTTCACTGGTGACCCATTAAAATAGTTTTGTTGCAGGTGTTCACTGGTGACTCATTACATTATTTTTGTTATAGATGTTCACAGGTTACCCATAGCAATAATTTTGTTACAAGTGTTCACTGGTGACCCATTACAATAGTTTTGTTACAAATGTCCACAGGTGACCCATTACAATAGTTTTGTTACAAATGTCCACAGGTGACCCATTACAATAGTTTTGTTACAAGTGTTCACTGGTGACCCATTACAATAGTTTTGTTACAAGTGTCCACAGGTGACCGATTACAGTAGTTTTGCTATAGGTGTTCACTGGTGACCCATTACAAGTTTTGTTATAGATGTTCACAAGTGACCCATTACAATAGTTTTGTTACAAGTGTTCACAGGTGACCCATTACAATAGTTTTGTTACAAGTGTCCACAGGTGACCCACTACAATAATTTTGTTACCTGTGTTCACTGGAGACCCATTACAATAGTTTTGTTACAAGTGTCCACAGGTGACCGATTACAGGTGTTCACTGGAGACCCATTACAATAGTTTTGTTACAAGTGTCCACAGGTGACCCATTACAATAGTTTTGTTACTGGTGTTCACTGGTGACCCATTACAATAGTTTTGTTACAAGTGTTCACTGGTGACCTATTACAATAGTTTTTTTACAGGTGTTCTCTGCTGAACCAGTGCAATACATGTATGTTGTTAAAATGTTAATTGATGACCCATTACAAAAAAATAAATTCATGTCAACTATTTTCCCCCCATTACTACATTTGTAAGACTTTTGTTTTTTGTTTTTTTAGCAAAAAAACATATCCTGGTCCATCCATCTAACTTTCTGGTTAATTGAAGTTCTCTAATTATTGTCATATTTGATACATTTTATGGAGTGTTGGAGTACTGTAGCTATTTTCTGTGGACAGAGCTTGCCCTTAGTTATATCTATCTAAGACACATATTAGATAGACAGTCCACTCAATTACATAGACTGCTCACTATTATATAGACTGCTCACTATTATATAGACTGCTCACTATTATATAGACTGCTCACTATTATATAGACTGCTCACTTTTACATAGACTACTCACTATTACATAGACTGCTCACTATTACATAGACTGCTCACTATTACATAGACTGCTCACTATTACATAGACTGCTCACTATTACATAGACTGCTCACTATTACATAGACTGCTCACTATTATATAGACTGCTCACTATTATATAGACTGCTCACTATTATATAGACTGCTCACTATTACATAGACTGCTCACTATTACATAGACTGCTCACTATTATATAGACTGCTCACTATTACATAGACTGCTCACTATTACATAGACTGCTCACTATTACATAGACTGCTCACTATTACATAGACTGCTCACTATTACATAGACTGCTCACTATTACATAGACTGCTCACTATTACATAGACTGCTCACTATTATATAGACTGCTCACTATTACATAGACTGCTCACTATTACATAGACTGCTCACTATTATATAGACTGCTCACTATTACATAGACTGCTCACTATTATATAGACTGCTCACTATTACATAGACTGCTCACTATTATATAGACTGCTCACTATTACATAGACTGCTCACTATTACATAGACTGCTCACTATTACATAGACTGCTCACTATTACATAGACTGCTCACTATTACATAGACTGCTTACTATTACATAGACTGCTCACTATTATATAGACTGCTCACTATTACATAGACTGCTCACTATTATATAGACTGCTCACTATTATATAGACTGCTCACTATTACATAGACTGCTCACTATTATATAGACTGCTCACTATTACATAGACTGCTCACTATTATATAGGCTGCTCACTATTATATAGACTGCTCACTATTATATAGACTGCTCACTATTACATAGACTGCTCACTATTACATAGACTGCTCACCATTATATAGACTGCTCACCATTACATAGACTGCTCACTATTACATAGACTGCTCACTATTACATAGACTGCTCACTATTATATAGACTGCTCACTATTACATAGACTGCTCACTATTACATAGACTGCTCACTATTACATAGACTGCTCACTATTACATAGACTGCTCACTATTACATAGACTGCTCACTATTACATAGACTGCTCACTATTATATAGACTGATCACTATTATATAGACTGATCACTATTATATAGACTGCCCACTATTATATAGACTGCTCACTATTATATAGACTGCCCACTATTATATAGACTGCTCACTATTACATAGACTGCTCACTATTATATAGACTGCTCACTATTATATAGACTGCTCACTATTACATAGACTGTTCACTATTACATAGACAGCTCACTATTATATAGACTCCTCACTATTATATAGACTGCTCACTATTACATAGACTGCTCACTATTACATAGACTGCTCACTATTATATAGACTGCTCACTATTACATAGACTGCTCACTATTACATAGACTGCTCACTATTACATAGACTGCTCACTATTACATAGACTGCTCACTGTTATATAGACTGCTCACTATTATATAGACTGCTCACTATTATATAGACTGATCACTATTATATAGACTGATCACTATTATATAGACTGCCCACTATTATATAGACTGCTCACTATTACATAGACTGCTCACTATTATATAGACTGCTCACTATTATATAGACTGCTCACTATTACATAGACTGTTCACTATTACATAGACAGCTCACTATTATATAGACTCCTCACTATTATATAGACTGCTCACTATTACATAGACTGCTCACTATTACATAGACTGCTCACTATTATATAGACTGCTCACTATTACATAGACTGCTCACTATTATATAGACTGATCACTATTACATAGACTGCTCACTATTATATAGACTGATCACTATTACATAGACTGCTCACTATTACATAGACTGCTCACTATTATATAGACTGCTCACTATTACATAGACTGCTCACTAGTACATAGACTGATCACTAGTACATAGACTGCTCACTATTACATAGACTGCTCATTATTATATAGACTGCTCACTATTATATAGACTGCTCACCATTACATAGATAGCTCACTATTACATAGACTGCTCACTATTACATAGACTCTCACTATTGACTGTAGACTATACACTGTGTATGTCGACACTATTTCCAGTAGACTTAATACTATGTATGATTTTTCATGTACAGAAATATGGAAATCGTAGATAAAAAGTATGAAAAAATCTACATGAAAATGTTTTTTTCTACAACAAACTCTGTCTGACTGTTGATAAGGCCTGACTGTATGTTGCTTTAAAGATTACATACAATGATGTTATTGATATGAATCAAGTTATAAACAACAGATTTAAACTATAAACAAATATCATGTAATCATAATTTGTTGATAAACCAGACTTGAGAAACTACAACATACCTACATCTATGGGTTACATATATATCTATACAGAGGATTTCTGCTAAACCTTTATTATTACAAGAAACTGATTTTTTTCAGAGTATAAAATTAAAATGTCTGTTAATGTCGTTTTAATTACTGGATGGTTATAGAACAAGATTTTGATATTTATCAGTGCTCTTAACTATAATCATTCATTACTGGTTTCATCAAAGCTGTTTTATATAAAGTAAACTAAATCTACAGTAATAATTACATTAGAAAGTGTCAGTATTTTATTTCCTTTATGTCAGTATCGTATGTTATTCTGTGTTAAATAATCTGACCTTATTCCATTCTTTTAATGCAAAACATATCTAATATTGTCCTTATGTTAAAACATACAGCATTAATTGCCTCTGCTACTGTGCAGTCAATATTGAGATTGTCATTCATTTTTGTGATAGTACCAGTATATTTTCTTATGAATGTGAATCTCTACAGACTTTTTAATGTTTGTTAATACAGTCAAACCTGTCTTATGTGACTTTCCGAGGGAACAGTGTAATATAATCACTTAAGACAGGTGGTCACTTAACACAGGTTGAATTGTTATGAAATGTACTGTGAAGGGAAAAAAATTAAGGTCACAAAATACAAGATATTGCTTAATAGAGGTGGTGACTAAAGCTGGTTTGACTGTACATGTATTGCGACTGGAGATCCAGTTATCAAGAGGGGAGGGTTGGGGTCCCATTAACCAGTTAAACCCTGCCCTATTTTTGTGTCTGTCTCAAGCCAGGACCAGGATTTCCAACGTCAAATGACATGGTCATATTTATGTTCTGTGATTATAAATGAGAAGTTTGTTTTGTTGATATTGGCAGAATTGTTGAATATCACTGTTTCAACTTTCTTTTCATAATAAGTTTTCACAAACTTTAAAGTTGTTTTTACTACATTCATTTGACCTATGACATAGCATGAAAATTCTCCTGATCCTATAATAGTTAGTTATTGTAGGATAAAAGGACTTTTTCTCAAGAATCTGGGAATAATCCTCCCACTTTTAGGAAAAGTTAAATTTTCTGGAATTTTTTAATCACAATATTTAAATTCTGGATTATAATAAATACACCGTGAACTTTGTAAATTGTCTATAATTTACAAATTAATAAATCTTTTCTCGAAAACGTTGAAATATGGTAACAACGTGTAGCTGGTTCTAGGGAGAAAAAAATCTACCTGATTCCCTGTTTTGAGAGTTATCCCCCTTAGAAAATCAGAAAAATTGCAATAAAGTGTTGAATGATGAAGATGTTGAGTTATTTATAGATGGTATCATTATAGGTAATATACAATTATTATATAATATGGATATTCCATCAAAAGTAACAGACAAATAAAAATGATTGTTATATTTAATAGGATTTTTCTGCTTTTTTTCCAGACTACAAAATAAAGACATCAGAAATGAAATAGTCACAGGTGACTGAGCGTGTAGATAGATGAAGATGAATGGTCACACATGAATAAATCCATAAGTGTTTTTGCCACTTATATAAGTATCTGTAAGGTATATGATTACATCTAATTAAGATTTCACATTGGGGCCTGTATGTCAGTGAGAATGTTATTTCACTCTTTACTCAGTTCAGGATTAGGGAATAGATCTCCTAAAAATATGTGGGAGAAAAGTTAAATTTAGAATAAATACAAGAAAGTACAACTGTATGTATGTACAATATGATTTATTCTATAAACCTATTTCCCATTTACACATGGTGTCCACTTGTATGTTTTATTTTTATTCACCCATGTAGGGATTGAAATTAAGATTGTGGTTATTTTGTGGTGGTCATTTTTAATGGTTGAGGAAATTGGAGTACTTGTATAAAACAATACATCTTTCATTACTCATTAAGAGACTTTGTCACTGTGTAACACCTTGAGACAGTTTGTGAGGCTGAGTCTCAGAAACATGAATAGAAATCTATTTAAGATTGACTGTTTGTTGTATCTGTTTTTTTCTTCCTTTGGGAATACATTAACATCCAACAACATCCCATTTCTAAAGGAGCTTTGGTTCATTGTGTTGGACAAAACAAGTGCACAACTCTCTTAGGACGGAACATAAATGCCTTGTGTTTGGAGAGAAAATTTACAAAAACTCCTAATGATCAACAGTTTGTTAGGAGCTGTAGTTGGTGGCCTGTTGCAAAACAAAATTTACTGACATTTCCCATCATCTTTTGTTTTCCATTTCAAGCATTTGACAGCAAAAATATATCAATAAACTCTCCCCAGCACAACATTGTATGTGCATAATTAATTGTTGGTGAACATTTTTTTCATCCTGAATATTTCTGAAATACTGCTTGCTGGACATTAAATTGCAAATCAATCAATCAATCAATCAATCAATCAATCAATCAATCAATCAATCAATCAATCAATCAATCAATCAATCAATCAATCAATCAATCAATCAATCAATCAATCAATCAATCAATCAATCAATCAATCAATCAATCAATCAATCAATCAATCAATCAATCAATCAATCAATCAATCAATCAATCAATTTCAAGATGGCTGCAACAACTGAACATACTTTAATATAGGACCGCATAGGGAAATTGTTACAGAAAGACTCTAAACCATGAATGGTTCATAGATATGCCTTTACTGATTTGTGTTTTGATGCCAATTTGACATCCAAGATTGCCACCACGGAGGACATCAATTGACATGAGACCAAATGTGGAAAATTATTAAAAGTTCCTTTCTTTTTGAAGCCACTAAACATTTAAAAGAATATTTTTTAAAACATTTTTAAACATTTAAAACACTGTAGGAAATTTGTTTAATAAATAATTTCAAATCTATATTCACTGAACGAAACAAACTGTATATAAATGGTCACTGAATGGACCGTTGAAAACAAAACAAATATGGCAACCAATTATGGGCATTACTGAACAGAGTGTCAACATAACATTTATGTGGCACATCAGGATATTTTAAGCCATGTCCAGGGGTTTCAAAGTTTTTTATAATAGGAGGTACTTCTTAAATTTTAGGAGGTACCTAAAAAATTAGGCCGAGGGCCGTAAGGGGTCCAGGGGGCGGAAGTTCCTGAAATCTAGCATTTTGTAGACCAAAAAATGTACTTCAGAGATTGCAAAACATTAAGTGTTTTTGAAAGAAAAATCCCATTAACTTTTAGAGTTCAGATTTCACCAAGAGTGAAGACCATGCATAATGCCTGGATTCCTCCCCAATTTCTTTATTGAATATTTCAGTTTACTGACTTCAGCCAAGATTATTCATAGATAGTCTGCCATATCTTAAAAAAAACCAAAAGGACCATAAAGAGCTACGGTTCCGCAGCTAGGCTTGACCAAGCCATTGTTATCAAAGCTTAAACTTCTCAAAATTCTTTTGTTGGCTTTGTCCTTTTCTTTTTCACAATACCTTGGCTTGTGTGTTTTTTTTACTTTATTACCAGTAATTAAAATCATCAAAGACCATTGGCACGGATCAAGACATATAAGTGTCATAATTAATGAAACATATAGCGATAAATTTAATTTGCAATCATCAATCTTTAATAAAATTTATAATTTTAATAGATCAATACAAATATAATTAAACAAAAACAATATATATTGTTACTTTCACGACTTATGTGCAAAAAAAATGTTCGAACAAAAACGATTCGCGGGAAGACATTTATTAACATTTCAATCACAAAAGTTAAATTATTTTGGAAAAAAGTGGGGCCGGCGTTTTGACATTACAATGTAATTCGTATTTGAGCCATTTCCGGTCCTTTTTCAAGATTTCTAGTAATTTTCTATCCCTTATCTCCTCGTACCCCCTTTTAAAAATGTTTTTCAGCACACTTTCATTTCTGTTAACAACCGCGGTAGGGCCCCGTCAAAATATGTAAATAAATTAGCCATAGGTTTTTATTCTTTTTATACCGGAAGTTAAACAATATGGACGGAGTTAAGTAACAAGACAGTACGCCCCAGACTGATTCTACCCTGGGTTTTAAATGGATAAAAAAAATCGCACAAAATATTGTGTAGTCATATATTCATAATACATAATGATCATACTTATATTACTGAAGATTACACTAAATTGTGTTTGAACATAATTTGTAATCGGTTATTTTTTATTTTGAAATGATGTCAGCTAAAATGACAGCTTTGTTCCGGTCCGAGTTTTACACAAAGATGAAAAGGTATTGGGGCGAAAACATATCTATTTACCCCATGCGCAAACTGCTATTTACGATTCTAAGGTAAAGTTATTTTTAAAACAGGGAATATCCCATCAACTTGGTCGTGACGCAGTTGTTCGATTTGAATGCGAGAATTCAGCAATTGACGTGATCATTAATTTTTTATGAAAAATATTCCACAAGCCTATCGACCATCATACTTGTGGTTTTGACCACCGCTAATTTTGGGGGGTTCAGTAATTTCTGCCGGTATTATACACGATCTCAGACGGGTAAAAGTACTGGGTATCGGCCCACTTTGAAACCCCTGCATGTCAGCAATACAGGTTCTTGTAAACCTCTGGTTTAAGTTCTATTGTAACTCCTTTATTTTATGTAGAATATGAGGAGTGCTGGCTTTCTGGTTGCTTTCTTTAAAGTCTTGTTACTAGGTTATGCTTGCAGGTGAATACCCTAGTAACCAAAACACACTGTATTACAAATATTGATCTTGTGTTATCGCTATCTATCTAAAAAACATATTATTTATATTAATTATAGATTGTTTTCTTAGGAATATAATTCTGATAGTTTCTTTGTTTTCTTACTGCAAGCTTGCATAAATAAATATTTTCCTATCATTTTGAAAAGGAACTAGTGCCAAATATTGAGTAAAAATAGAAAATGCATGTGTATAATCCCAATACATCCATTTCTTTGTTTTTAAAGTTTCTTTGAAGTTTTTCTTGCACAATCCACCAGGTAATCATTAATTAGATTATACAAACATCAAAGGAAACACCTGGTGTATTTTATATATTCATTTTTCAGATATTTCATTATTTTTTTTTAAAGTTTTACTGTGGATTTTCAGCAACATTTAAGATGAGAGTTATATTTTGTTGTCCTGTTTACTAGACACAGGAGGATTTCAGTGTTCTAAAACTTATATAATATTTATAATACAAGTTCAGATCTATACTTTATCTACTAGACATTTATATAGATCTCTTGATACTAATAAAATCATAATAGAAATGTTAATTTTCACTAAACATCACACATTTAATGTCTAATGACATTTATAATAGATCTGTTAACACTATCATGTCTGTATACTATGAGTATCTAGAGACAAACATTATCAAGTTAAGCACTAAATAATACAATACTGGTCTCTTTCATGTATCATGGAAAAAGAATCTTCCATGTTTTGCCTACTTTTTACCTTATAATATTTTATTTCTCAACATTTGAAAGGGTCATTATCTAGAACATTATCATTAGATGGGTGTTATATTGTTAATTAACATTTTCTGTATTGTTACGTTACTTAAAGACATTCTTTTCCTCTAAATTAGTAAACATTCACAGCCATTAATTCAGTCTTGGCTGAAACCATAATAACCGTGCATACAGTGAGCCATCAGCTCACTCTTGGCTGAAACCATAGTAACCATACAATTAGCCATCAATTCAGTTTTGGCTGAAACCATAATAACCGTGCATACAGTGAGCCATCAGCTCACTCTTGATTGAAACCATAGTAACCATTCAATTAGCCACCAATTCACTCTTGGCTGAAACCATAGTAACCATACAATTAGCCATCAATTCAGTCTAGCTGAAACCATAATAACCGTGCATACGGTGAGCCATCAGCTCACTCTTGGCTGAAACCATAGTAACCATACAATTAGTCATCAATTCACTCTTGGCTGAAACCATAGTAACCATACAATTAGCCACCAATTCACTCTTGGCTGAAACCATAGTAACCATACAATTAGCCATCAATTCAGTCTTGACTGAAACCATAATAACCGTGCATACAGTGAGCCATCAGCTCACTCTTGGTTGAAACCATAGTAACTGTACAATTAGCCATCAATTCAGTCTTGGCTGAAACCATAGTAACCATACAATTAGCCATCAATTCAGTCTTGGCTGAGACCTTAAACTGTTAGTGTTAGCTAAACTATTTTTACCTATATTAATTAAAAGCCACCCACTAACAATCACTAACCAGTTCTAGACTTAGATTTCTACATTGTCATATTTACAAAACTCTATGCACATATAATAATCTTGAAATTCCAGATTTGTCCAGTGATATTTGTTGTCGAAATTAATATTGGAAATATCATATCTGTATCATTTTTCTGCTGATATTTTTCAGAAAGCAAACAAACTCTGGTATTGAGTTACAACTAATTATTTTACAGATTTTATTGAAATATTTCACAGTATGATATAAATTTAAAAATTTTAAAAAGTCTATCAATTGTAAAAAAAACAAAAACTCCTGCTATCCTAGTGAGCCTTTCGATTACAATAAATGCTTGTATTATTTTCACCCACTCCCAGGCAACCTCCTTTTGATAAAAGTCAATTAGATTTACAGTAGTTTGATAATTAGACATATTGTAGAGATCTCTGACAGGACCAGATGTAAGGTGTCTGCCAGTGTACAGTGTAGATATCAACCTAAATCATCATAGAATAATTATCATTAATTAGATTGACCATTGTTGTGTTTGTGTGGGATGTGTATTGCTGCTGACAAATAATCATATTTGATTTACACTACATATTATTCCTCCATTGGATCTTTAAGTGTTATTTAATATATATTCATGATTTATAGGAAAACTCTTTCTCTCCTATCTTATAAAGTGTCAGATGTATTGATTTTTAGGGGAAATTATGTGACATATTTTTGAAGTTTTTGTCCCAGGTGAGTTAAATGTTTTAAGGAATGTGTTATCAGCAGTTGAATAAAGAATCTGTAGTGAGAAGATTAAAATGTGGTAAGTGAAAGTTTAAAACTTGAAAACATGGAGTAACCAAACGATCAGATTTTATTTTATTGAATTATTTTAACTGATTATTTTAATCTATCTGTATCTATGACAGAGTTATTTACTCTTCATTATTATTCGTGGTATACCAATTTTTGTGGATATAGTATAAAATTCACCCAATATTTTTTCACTATATGTGTGTATACTGAAAACAGCAGGGGATCCACTAAATAGCATATCCACAAAATTTTTAAGAATTCCTCAAGCCACGAACATTGGAATCAATGAATGTAAATGACTTCACAGTATTTCATTTTATAATAAAATTTAAAAAAAGACAGATTTGATAGTAACATTAACACAGGTACTTGCACTCATTTAAAATGGTAATGGGTAGCTCCTAATTTCAAAGAGTGTTGTATAAGACATTCATGAGACATGTTCAAATTCTAATGAAAAGTACCGCCTGTAAATAGTGAAGTACTGCTACACATGAAAAAATTGAAAGCCGTGTAAAATAGAAAGTTACAAGATACTTGCATATGTTATTTATTCTCAGACTTGACAAATGTTCACAAGAAAAGTAACAAAGAGATACAAAATACATTCAATGTATAACAGACCTAACATTTAATTTTTAATGGGGATTATTTATTTTTTGCATCTTTTAAGTCAAGATATTTTTTTTCCTTAAAATTTCTACACAAGTTGAAAAAAAAAAAGAAAGAAAAAGAACATACCTCCTCCTCCCCCCACCCCAAGTTAAATTGTCATTCCCTAAGTCAGTATTGGTGGGAATGTTAACTTCTACTTTGGACACTCAACAGATATATAACAACACAATGATCATCAAGTGTTTATAGAGATGAGTGGTACTTGAGACAATTGAAGTATTGTTTAGAATCAATATGTGTTATATTGTAAATACTTTGGTTGACTAATTGATGTTAAATCTCTAAGAAGTATCGTGACTTTTTTTATATTTAAAGTAATGTCCTACCAACTTATTAAAAGGTCCTTCTGTAAGGCGTTACAAAAGAGATATAGAAGTATCTATGACGAGTATGGGTGGGAAATCACGACAGACATTCTCGAGTGGAGTAAAGCAAAATAAGATTAAAAGATGTCAAGTTTCACACATGAGTTAAAGATATTCAAATCTCTTATTCTAACTGAAAAGTAAAACCCAAATCTTCTATATATAATAACTATAGAAAGGATATATCATATAAACAGTCCATGCTATTTCATACATAGTTTTGATATTGTGACATATCCGTAATTCTGAGATTTCATTAGACAAGCTACCTCCTAGAAGGCAGTATCAAAAATTATTACTATTAGTAAGTAAACTAAGACAATTCACTGATGCAGCTTTTATACTGTCTGTGTTTATTTTTTCATTGTTTTTTTGGAAGCATGTGGTCTTTTAAGTTGAACTTTTGAGTTTTAACAGAGTTTACTGGAGGAATTGTGTTGGAGGTAACTGGTTATTGGAGGAATTGAGGTGTTGCAACAGATACTGCTGGAAGAATTGTGGTGTTACAGAGGTAACCACTTATTGGAAGAATTGATATGTTGCAACAGAGGTTGCTGGAGGAATTGTGGTGTTACAGAGGTAACCGGTTATCGGAGGAATTGAGGTGTTGCAACAGAGGTTGCTGGAGAAATTGTGGTGTTACAGAGGTAACCAGTTATTGGAGGAATTGAGGTGTTGCAACAGAGGTTGCTGGAGAAATTGTGGTGTTACAGAGGTAACCGGTTATTGACGGAATTAAGGTGTTACAAAAGAGGTTGCTGGAGGAATTGTGGTGTTACAGAGGTAACCGGTTATTGGAGGAATTGAGGTGTTGCAACAGAGGTTGCTGGAGAAATTGGAGTGTTACAGAGGTAACCAGTTATTGGAGGAATTGAGGTGTTGCAACAGAGGTTGCTGGATAAATTGTGGTGTTACAGAGGTAACTGGTTATTGGAGGAATTGAGGTGTTGTAACAGAGGCTGCTGGAGGAATTGTGGTGTTACAGAGGTAACCAGTTATTGGAGGAATTGAGGTGTTGCAACAGAGGTTGCTGGAGAAATTGTGGTGTTACAGAGGTAACCGGTTATTGGAGGAATTAAGGTGTTACAAAAGAAGTTGCTGGGGGAATTGTGGTGTTACAGAGGTAACTGGTTATTGGATGAATTGAGGTGTTGCAAAAGAGGTTGCTTGAGAAATTGTGGTGTTACAGAGGTAACTGGTTATTGGAGGAATTGAGGTGTTACAAAAGAGGTTGCTGGAGGAATTGTGGTGTTACAGAGGTAACTGGTTATTGGATGAATTGAGGTGTTACAAAAGAGGTTGCTGGAGGAATTGTGGTGTTACAGAGGTAACTGGTTATTGGAGGAATTGAGGTGTTACAAAAGAGGTTGCTGGAGGAATTGTGGTGTTACAGAGGTATCTGCTTATTGGATGAATTGAGGTGTTACAAAAGAGGTTGCTGGAGGAATTGTGGTGTTACAGAGGTATCTGGTTATTGGAGGAATTGAGGTGTTACAAAAGAGGTTGCTGGAGGAATTGTGGTGTTACAGAGGTAACTGGTTATTGGAGGAATTGCGGTGTTACAACAGAGGTTGCTGGAGGAATTGTGGTGTTACAGAGGTAACTGGTTATTGGAGGAATTGAGGTGTTACAAAAGAGGTTGCTGGAGGAATTGTGGTGTTACAGAAGTAACCAGTTATTGGATGAATTGAGGTGTTACAAAAGAGGTTGCTGGAGGAATTGTGGTGTTACAGAGGTAACTGGTTATTGGATGAATTGAGGTGTTACAAAAGAGGTTGCTGGAGGAATTGTGGTGGTACAGAAGTAACTGGTTATTGGAGGAATTGAGGTGTTACAAAAGAGGTTGCTGGAGGAATTGTGGTGTTACAGAGGTAACCAGTTATTGGAGGAATTGAGGTGTTACAAAAGAGGTTGCTGGAGGAATTGTGGTGTTACAGAGGTAATTGGTTATTGGAGGAATTGAGGTGTTACAAAAGAGGTTGCTGGAGGAATTGTTGTGTTACAGAGGTAACTGGTTATTGGAGGAATTGAGGTGTTACAAAAGAGGTTGCTGGAGGAATTGTGGTGTTACAGAGGTAACTGGTTATTGAAGGAATTGAGGTGATACAAAAGAGGTTGCTGGAGGAATTGTGGTGTTACAGAGGTAACTGGTTATTGGAGGAATTGAGGTGTTACGAAAGAGGTTGCTGGAGGAATTGTGGTGTTACAGAGGTAACTGGTTATTGGAGGAATTGAGGTGTTACAACAGAGGTTGCTGGAGGAATTGTGATGTTACAGATGTAACTGGTTATTGGAGGAATTGAGGTGTTACAAAAGAGGTTGCTGGAAGAATTGTGGTGTTACAGAGGTAACCAGTTATTGGAGGAATTGAGGTGTTACAAAAGAGGTTGCTGGAGGAATTGTGGTGTTACAGAGGTAACTGGTTATTGGAGGAATTGAGGTGTTACAACAGAGGTTGCTGGAGGAATTGTGGTGTTACAGAGGTAACCAGTTATTGGAGGAATTGAGGTGTTACAAAAGAGGTTGCTGGAGGAATTGTGGTGTTACAGAGGTAACTGGTTATTGGAGGAATTGAGGTGTTACAACAGAGGTTGCTGGAGGAATTGTGGTGTTACAGATGTAACTGGTTATTGGAGGAATTGAGGTGTTACAAAAGAGGTTGTTGGAGGAATTGTGGTGTTACAGAGGTAACCAGTTATTGGAGGAATTGAGGTGTTACAAAAGAGGTTGCTGGAGGAATTGTGGTGTTACAGAGGTAACTGGTTATTGAATGAATTGAGGTGTTACAAAAGAGGTTGCTGGAGGAATTGTGGTGTTACAGAGGTAACTGGTTATTGGAGGAATTGAGGTGTTACAAAAGAGGTTGCTGGAGAAATTGTGGTGTTACAGAGGTAACTGGTTATTGGAGGAATTGAGGTGTTACAAAAGAGGTTGCTGGAGGAATTGTGGTGTTACAGAGGTAACCAGTTATTGGAGGAATTGAGGTGTTACAAAAGAGGTTGCTGGAGGAATTGTGGTGTTACAGAGGTAACTGGTTATTGGAGGAATTGAGGTGTTACAACAGAGGTTGCTGGAGGAATTGTGGTGTTACAGAGGTAACCAGTTATTGGAGGAATTGAGGTGTTACAAAAGAGGTTGCTAAAGGAATTGTGGTGTTACAGAGGTAACTGGTTATTGGAGGAATTGAGGTGTTACAAAAGAGGTTGCTGGAGGAATTGTGGTGTTACAGAGGTTATTGCTGCTGAACCATTTTTTTGCATAAACATTCCATTGAATATATTCTGTTGTCATATTCCTTGACATATTTTATCTTCTTTCATTATATTTATAATTCCCTCCTTTACAACCCTCTCCCTTCCTTGTATTTATAATTCCCTCCTTTACAACCCTCTCCTCTCCCTTCCTTGTATTTATAATTCCCTCCTTTACAACCCTCTCCTTTCCTTGTATTTATAATTCCCTCCTTTACAACCCTCTCCTCTCCCTTCCTTGTATTTATAATTCCCTCCTTTACAACCCTCTCCCTTCCTTGTATTTATAATTCCCTCCTTTACAACCCCCTCCCTTCCTTGTATTTATAATTCCCTCCTTTACAACCCTCTCCTCTCCCTTCCTTGTATTTATTATTCCCTCCTTTACAACCCTCTCCTCTCCCTTCCTTGTATTTATAATTCCCTCCTTTACAACCTCCTCCCTTCCTTGTATTTATAATTCCCTCCTTTACAACCCTCTCCTCTCCTTTTCTTGTATTTATAATTCCCTCCTTTACAACCCTCTCCCCTCCCTTCCTTGTATTTATAATTCCCTCCTTTACAACCCTCTCCCTTCCTTGTATTTATAATTCCCTCCTTTACAACCCTCTCCCTTCCTTGTATTTATAATTCCCTCCTTTACAACCCCCTCCCTTCCTTGTATTTATAATTCCCTCCTTTACAACCCTCTCCTCTCCTTTCCTTGTATTTATAATTCCCTCCTTTACAACCCTCCCCTCTCCTTTCCTTGTATTTATAATTCCCTCCTTTACAACCCTCTCCCTTCCTTGTATTTATAATACCCTCCTTTAAAACCCTCTCCTCTCCTTGTATTTATAATTCCCTCCTTTACAATCCTCTCATCTCCTTTCCTTGTATTTATAATTCCCTCCTTTACAACCCTCTCCTCTCCTTTCCTTGTATTTATAATTTCCTCCTTTACAACCCTCTCCTCTCCCTTCCTTGTATTTATTATTCCCTCCTTTACAACCCTCTCCTCTCCTTTCCTTGTATTTATAATTCCCTCCTTTACAACCCTCTCCTCTCCCTTCCTTGTATTTATAATTCCCTCCTTTACAACCCTCTCCCTTCCTTGTATTTATAATTCCCTCCTTTACAACCCCCTCCCTTCCTTGTATTTATAATTCCCTCCTTTACAACCCTCTCCTCTCCCTTCCTTGTATTTATTATTCCCTCCTTTACAACCCTCTCCTCTCCCTTCCTTGTATTTATAATTCCCTCCTTTACAACCCCCTCCCTTCCTTGTATTTATAATTCCCTCCTTTACAACCCTCTCCTCTCCTTTTCTTGTATTTATAATTCCCTCCTTTACAACCCTCTCCCTTCCTTCTATTTATAATTCCCTCCTTTACAACCCTCTCCTCTCCCTTCCTTGTATTTATAATTCCCTCCTTTACAACCCTCTCCCTTCCTTGTATTTATAATTCCCTCCTTTACAACCCTCTCCCTTCCTTGTATTTATAATTCCCTCCTTTACAACCCCCTCCCTTCCTTGTATTTATAATTCCCTCCTTTACAACCCTCTCCTCTCCCTTCCTTGTATTTATTATTCCCTCCTTTACAACCCTCTCCTCTCCCTTCCTTGTATTTATAATTCCCTCCTGCACAACCCTCTCCTTTCCCTTCCTTGTATTTATAATTCCCTCCTTTACAACCCTCTTCTTTCCTTGTATTTATAATTCCCCCCTTTACAACCCTCTCCTTTCCTTGTATTTATAATTCCCTCCTTTACAACTCTCTCCTCTCCCTTCCTTGTATTTATAATTCCCTCCTTTACAACCCTTTCCTCTCCCTTCCTTGTATTTATTATTCCCTCCTTTACAACCCTCTCCTATCCTTGTATTTATAATTCCCTCCTTTACAACCCTCTCCTCTCCTTTCCTTGTATTTATAATTCCCTCCTTTACAACCCTCTCCTCTCCCTTCCTTGTATTTATAATTCCCTCCTTTACAACCCTTTCCTCTCCCTTCCTTGTATTTATAATTCCCTCCTTTACAACCCTCTCTTCTCCCTTCCTTGTATTTATAATTCCCTCCTTTACAACCCTCTCTCTTCCTTGTATTTATAATTCCCTCCTTTACAACCCTCTCCCTTCCTTGTATTTATAATTCCCTCCTTTACAACCCTCTCCCTTCCTTGTATTTATAATTCCCTCCTTTACAACCCTCTCCCTTCCTTGTATTTATAATTCCCTCCTTTACAACCCTCTCCTTTCCTTGTATTTATAATTCCCTCCTTTACAACCCTCTCCCTTCCTTGTATTTATAATTCCCTCCTTCACAACCCTCTCCTTTCCTTGTATTTATAATTCCCTCCTTTACAACCCACTCCTCTCCCTTCCTTGTATTTATAATTCCCTCCTTTACAACCCTCTCCTCTCCCTTCCTTGTATTTATAATTCCCTCCTGCACAACCCTCTCCTCTCCCTTCCTTGTATTTATAATTCCCTCCTTTACAACCCTCTCCTCTCCCTTCCTTGTATTTATAATTCCCTCCTGCACAACCCTCTCCTCTCCCTTCCTTGTATTTATAATTCCCTCCTTTACAACCCTCTTCTTTCCTTGTATTTATAATTCCCTCCTGCACAACCCTCTCCTCTCCCTTCCTTGTATTTATAATTCCCTCCTTTACAACCCTCTCCTCTCCCTTCCTTGTATTTATAATTTCCTCCTTTACAACCCTCTCCTCTCCCTTCCTTGTATTTATAATTCCCTCCTTTACAACCCTCTCCTCTCCCTTCCTTGTATTTATAATTCCCTCCTTTACAACCCTCTCCCTTCCTTGTATTTATAATTCCCTCCTGCATAACCCTCTCCTCTCCCTTCCTTGTATTTATAATTCCCTCCTTTACAACCCTCTCCTTTCCTTGTATTTATAATTCCCTCCTTTACAACCCCCCCCCCCCAAAAAAAAAATTCACCTTCCCTTACCAGTACAATAGTACTACCAACCAATGATGGGTTAATCATTTATTTTGGAGGAATTTACAATTTATAATTCCCTTCTTTACAACCCTCTTCTTTCCTTGTATTTATAATTCCCTCCTTTACAACCCTCTCCTTTCCTTGTATTTATAATTCCCTCCTTTACAACCCTCTCCTTTCCTTGTATTTATAATTCCCTCCTGCACAACCCTCTCCTCCCTTCCTTGTATTTATAATTCCCTCCTTTACAACCCTCTCCTTTCCTTGTATTTATAATTCCCTCCTTTACAACCCTCTCCCTTCCTTGTATTTATAATTCCCTCCTGCACAACCCTCTCCTCTCCCTTCCTTGTATTTATAATTCCCTCCTTTACAACCCTCTCCTTTCCTTGTATTTATAATTCCCTCCTTTACAACCCCCCCCCAAAAAAAATTCACCTTCCCTTACCAGTACAATAGCACTACCAACCAATGATGGGTTAATCATTTATTTTGGAGGAATTTACATTTTTTTTATTGTACAATAGTCTGTGGAGTGTATTTGTACTGTTGGGGAAGGGATTTTACCTTTGTGCTGTATCAATTTGGGAAGGGTGATGTATACACTGTTTGTAACAAAACCTTTTTTTTTAAATAATATCTTGCTCCTTATAACAACTTCTGAAACTTGATAGACTAAATATCTTTATTTTTTCATGATAACTTAACAGTAATGTAAATAGTATTATGTATTATTATACTTCGTGTAAGTTTCTGTGGTGATATTTGGTACTGTAATATTTTGGCATATTACCTGGACAATTAGACACTCAGTAATGTGGTCATGTCCAGGTAATATGTCAAAATATTACCCAGGTCTGAGAGACATATTACCCTCCCCTTCGGTCGGGTAATATGTCTCTCAGACCTGGGTAATATTTTGGCATATTACATGGTCGGGTAATATGTCTCTCAGACCTGGGTAATATTTTGGCATATTACCTGGACAAGACCACATTATTATATAAATAGTTTTATGATCCTTGGAAAACTATGTAAACAAGAAACCTCTTACAGTTTAATGACATAATTTAAGAAGAAGTTTGTTGAAATAGTGTATCCACACTCATTAGGTGTATCTAATTTCAAAGGGAACAGTAAGGAATGGGAGGTTGAGATGTTGTAGTTCTGTAACCCACATTGAACAAAAAAACAGTATTTATAGTACATGTACAAGCTGTAATCAAAATGTAGGTAGCTTTCCCACTGTTAGATACATTTATTTAAGTCAATCATCATTGACCCCTGACATTCTGTCTGTGATGTGATGTTTTACTACAATTAAAACAATGAAATATAATCTAAGCTCCATTACAAAAACACCCTAACTACTGTCTGTACATAACAATGATGCATGTAGATTTAAATGATATATTTTGATCTAAGAGAACCCATGGTGCCAGTTTTATATCGGTCAAAATACAACCGTGAGGGTTGTTTGATTACTTCCCCAGTGTAAAGTACATGCATGTCAGAGTAGCATATAGTCTATTGAGCTATTGTCATCATTTTATGTCTGTCATAGTCTGTTGAGCTATTGTCATCATTTTATGTCTGTCATAGTCTGTTGAGCTATTGTCATCATTTTATGTCTGTCATAGTCTGTTGAGCTATTGTCATCATTTTATATCTGTCATAGTCTGTTGAGCTATTGTCATCATTTTATGTCTGTCATAGTCTATTGAGCTATTGTCATCATTTTATGTCTGTCATAGTCTATTGAGCTATTGTCATCATTTTATGTCTGTCATAGTCTGTTGAGCTATTGTCATCATTTTATGTCTGTCATAGTCTATTGAGCTATTGTCATCATTTTATGTCTGTCATAGTCTATTGGGCTATTGTCATCATTTTATGTCTGTCATAGTCTATTGAGCTATTGTCATCATTTTATGTCTGTCATAGTCTATTGAGCTATTGTCATCATTTTATGTCTGTCATAGTCTATTGAGCTATTGTCATTATTTTATGTCTGTCATAGTCTGTTGAGCTATTGTCATCATTTTATGTCTGTCATAGTCTATTGAGCTATTGTCATCATTTTATGTCTGTCATAGTCTATTGAGCTATTGTCATCATTTTATGTCTGTCATAGTCTATTGAGCTATTGTCATCGGGGTCCGACCTATAATCCGACAGTCCGATAGTCCGACGGTCCGATAGTCCGACAGTGCGATAGTCCGACAGTCCGATAGTTCGACAAATGCTATATTTCTTTGAAAGTTAACACTATAACATGTGTAATATGGGGCCAGAAACCGAACCATTTACTCACCAAAGAAAGGTCCAGAACATCGGAAACACGATATCATAGACGGACAAACAATTGGCAGGGCCACACAAGAGCTAAAAAAAAACCACATATATGAACAACGCGGACTCCATAAAGACCTGGATCCAATCGTGATGGACCGGTAGTGTAAGTATCCCGTATATTTTTTAGTAGCGACTACTTCAGGCTTTATTTAAGTAGCGTGTAGCCGAGTCCAGCCAAGAAAAGTCACTTAAAAAGAAAGATGAAATAAATGAATACACAATGTCGACACACCAATAGAGCTGGATACAACAATGTGTGCGAATTGATTGATTGATTGATTGATTGCTTAAGGTCCAGCAAGCAATATTTCAGTCATATTCAGGTTGAGAAAAGTTTGTAAACAAAAAATCAGAAAGAGGGGACTCTGGGATGGGTCAACATGGGCAACGGCTTAATACGGGAACTTGTTTTTCTGTCTCTTCCGACGACAAGTTGGTTCTATTTTTATTCCCTGGGATTCCGACGGGTGACCCTGCTATTGTCGCCTTCTACGACAAACGCATATATAAAAAGTTACGATTGAAGGAATTGTCCCCAAGTGACCCCTTATATCACGGAAAGAAACAGCATCGGAATATGACAAAATAAACAACTGTGCCATGATACGCCCCCCCCCCCCCCCCCCCCCCTCTTAAGAACAGTAATTAATAATTAATATTCTGCACTTTTTTAAACCAATTAATTGTATATACATGTACCATATGAAAACTGGCGTTTTCCAAACTGACTAAAATCACACCTCTCACTTGCTCCCCCTTTTATCAATACAATGTATGTCACGATGTGACCTATCAGTAAAAAAGGGAACAAGTGAGAGATGTTATCGTACGAGGCGTGGACGGACGGACGAACAGCGGTATGCCATAATAAGCCCATATTTTGACGGGCGTATAAAAATGAATGGCCCATATCCTGAAATTACGAATATATCATTTTTGGCCAAATTATTTTTCAAAACTTTCATCAGTTTAAAGCATTTGTCGGACTGTCGGACTATCGGACCGTCGGACTATCGGACTGTCGGATTATAGCTACAGCCCCATTGTCATCATTTTATGTCTGTCATAGTCTGTTGAGCTATTGTCATCATTTTATGTCTGTCATAGTCTATTGAGCTATTGTCATCATTTTATGTCTGTCATAGTCTATTGAGCTATTGTCATCATTTTATGTCTGTCATAGTCAACTAAAAAAACTTATATCTTCTTTGAATACATATGATCAGAACCAGGCTTGGTCGTGATGGTCATTTTGAGATTGGTGCTCATTAGAAATCTAACATGGCTAACAGGTCCATTTCCTTTATTGTAACAGACTGAAGCAACATGGCTAACAGGTTCACTTCCTTTATTGTAATAGACTGAAGCAACATGGCTAACAGGTCCATTTCCTTTATTGTAACAGACTGAAGCAACATGGATAACAGGTCCATTTCCTTTATTGTAACAGACTGAAGCAACATGGATAACAGGTCCATTTCCTTTATTGTAACAGACTGAAGCAACATGGATAACAGGTCCATTTCCTTTATTGTAACAGACTGAAGCAACATGGCTAACAGGTCCATTTCCTTTATTCTAAAAGACTGAATCAGCTAAAATGCAAAAACAAAATTGTACAATGGAACAGTTTAATAAAATGAAAGAAAAAAAAATACCAAACTGGTGGAACAATTTCAAAATCCAATAGAAAAATCATAGAAACAAAATAGATAACGTACCCCTAACTAACTTACATTTGTATATACATGACCACTTACTTTCCTGGCTTGATTCAGGCACTTCAATAAATGTGGCTGAGTTAAATTAGTTTGATGGACTCAAATCTCTCCTCTTAGTGAAATGATGTAAGTGTTTTCCCCATGTGAGTGAAATGTCAACCCTCAGATATAACAGGGTGTCCAGTGTTGTTAAAATGTCAACCCTCAGATATAACAGGGTGTCCAGTGTTGTTAAAATGTCAACCCTCAGATATAACAGGGTGTCCAGTGTTGTTAAAATGTCAACCCTCAGATATAACAGGGTGTCCAGTGTTGTTAAAATGCCAACCCTCAGATATAACAGGGTGTCCAGTGTTGTTAAAATGTCAACCCTCAGATATAACAGGGTGTCCAGTGTTGTTAAAATGTCAACCCTCAGATATAACAGGGTGTCCAGTGTTGTTAAAATGCCAACCCTCAGATATAACAGGGTGTCCAGTGTTGTTAAAATGCCAACCCTCAGATATAACAGGGTGTCCAGTGTTGTTAAAATGTCAACCCTCAGATATAACAGGGTGTCCAGTGTTGTTAAAATGTCAACCCTCAGATATAACAGGGTGTCCAGTGTTGTTAAAATGTCAACCCTCAGATATAACAGGGTGTCCAGTGTTGTTAAAATGTCAACCCTCAGATATAACAGGGTGTCCAGTGTTGTTAAAATGTCAACCCTCAGATATAACAGGGTGTCCAGTGTTGTTAAAATGTCAACCCTCAGATATAACAGGGTGTCCAGTGTTGTTAAAATGTCAACCCTCAGATATAACAGGGTGTCCAGTGTTGTTAAAATGTCAACCCTCAGATATAACAGGGTGTCCAGTGTTGTTAAAATGTCAACCCTCAGATATAACAGGGTGTCCAGTGTTGTTAAAATGTCAACCCTCAGATATAACAGGGTGTCCAGTGTTGTTAAAATGTCAACCCTCAGATATAACAGGGTGTCCAGTGTTGTTAAAATGCCAACCCTCAGATATAACAGGGTGTCCAGTGTTGTTAAAATGCCAACCCTCAGATATAACAGGGTGTCCAGTGTTGTTAAAATGCCAACCCTCAGATATAACAGGGTGTCCAGTGTTGTTAAAATGCCAACCCTCAGATATAACAGGGTGTCCAGTGTTGTTAAAATGCCAACCCTCAGATATAACAGGGTGTCCAGTGTTGTTAAAATGTCAACCCTCAGATATAACAGGGTGTCCAGTGTTGTCAAAATGTCAACCCTCAGATATAACAGGGTGTCCAGTGTTGTCAAAATGTCAACCCTCAGATATAACAGGGTGTCCAGTGTTGTCAAAATGTCAACCCTCAGATATAACAGGGTGTCCAGTGTTGTTAAAATGTCAACCCTCAGATATAACAGGGTGTCCAGTGTTGTTAAAATGTCAACCCTCAGATATAACAGGGTGTCCAGTGTTGTTAAAATGTCAACCCTCAGATATAACAGGGTGTCCAGTGTTGTCAAAATGTCAACCCTCAGATATAACAGGGTGTCCAGTGTTGTCAAAATGTCAACCCTCAGATATAACAGGGTGTCCAGTGTTGTCAAAATGTCAACCCTCAGATATAACAGGGTGTCCAGTGTTGTCAAAATGTCAACCCTCAGATATAACAGGGTGTCCAGTGTTGTTAAAATGCCAACCCTCAGATATAACAGGGTGTCCAGTGTTGTTAAAATGTCAACCCTCAGATATAACAGGGTGTCCAGTGTTGTTAAAATGTCAACCCTCAGATATAACAGGGTGTCCAGTGTTGTTAAAATGCCAACCCTCAGATATAACAGGGTGTCCAGTGTTGTCAAAATGTCAACCCTCAGATATAACAGGGTGTCCAGTGTTGTCAAAATGTCAACCCTCAGATATAACAGGGTGTCCAGTGTTGTCAAAATGTCAACCCTCAGATATAACAGGGTGTCCAGTGTTGTCAAAATGTCAACCCTCAGATATAACAGGGTGTCCAGTGTTGTCAAAATGTCAACCCTCAGATATAACAGGGTGTCCAGTGTTGTTAAAATGCCAACCCTCAGATATAACAGGGTGTCCAGTGTTGTTAAAATGTCAACCCTCAGATATAACAGGGTGTCCAGTGTTGTTAAAATGTCAACCCTCAGATATAACAGGGTGTCCAGTGTTGTTAAAATGTCAACCCTCAGATATAACAGGGTGTCCAGTGTTGTTAAAATGTCAACCCTCAGATATAACAGGGTGTCCAGTGTTGTTAAAATGTCAACCCTCAGATATAACAGGGTGTCCAGTGTTGTTAAAATGCCAACCCTCAGATATAACAGGGTGTCCAGTGTTGTTAAAATGTCAACCCTCAGATATAACAGGGTGTCCAGTGTTGTTAAAATGTCAACCCTCAGATATAACAGGGTGTCCAGTGTTGTTAAAATGTCAACCCTCAGATATAACAGGGTGTCCAGTGTTGTTAAAATGTCAACCCTCAGATATAACAGGGTGTCCAGTGTTGTTAAAATGTCAACCCTCAGATATAACAGGGTGTCCAGTGTTGTTAAAATGTCAACCCTCAGATATAACAGGGTGTCCAGTGTTGTTAAAATGTCAACCCTCAGATATAACAGGGTGTCCAGTGTTGTTAAAATGTCAACCCTCAGATATAACAGGGTGTCCAGTGTTGTTAAAATGTCAACCCTCAGATATAACAGGGTGTCCAATGTTGTTAAAATGTCAACCCTCAGATATAACAGGGTGTCCAGTGTTGTTAAAATGTCAACCCTCAGATATAACAGGGTGTCCAGTGTTGTTAAAATGTCAACCCTCAGATATAACAGGGTGTCCAGTGTTGTTAAAATGTCAACCCTCAGATATAACAGGGTGTCCAGTGTTGTTAAAATGTCAACCCTCAGATATAACAGGGTGTCCAATGTTGTTAAAATGTCAACCCTCAGATATAACAGGGTGTCCAGTGTTGTTAAAATGTCAACCCTCAGATATAACAGGGTGTCCAGTGTTGTTAAAATGTCAACCCTCAGATATAACAGGGTGTCCAGTGTTGTTAAAATGTCAACCCTCAGATATAACAGGGTGTCCAGTGTTGTTAAAATGTCAACCCTCAGATATAACAGGGTGTCCAGTGTTGTTAAAATGTCAACCCTCAGATATAACAGGGTGTCCAGTGTTGTTAAAATGTCAACCCTCAGATATAACAGGGTGTCCAGTGTTGTTAAAATGTCAACCCTCAGATATAACAGGGTGTCCAGTGTTGTTAAAATGTCAACCCTCAGATATAACAGGGTGTCCAGTGTTGTTAAAATGTCAACCCTCAGATATAACAGGGTGTCCAGTGTTGTTAAAATGTCAACCCTCAGATATAACAGGGTGTCCAGTGTTGTTAAAATGTCAACCCTCAGATATAACAGGGTGTCCAGTGTTGTTAAAATGTCAACCCTCAGATATAACAGGGTGTCCAGTGTTGTTAAAATGTCAACCCTCAGATATAACAGGGTGTCCAGTGTTGTTAAAATGTCAACCCTCAGATATAACAGGGTGTCCAGTGTTGTTAAAATGTCAACCCTCAGATATAACAGGGTGTCCAGTGTTGTTAAAATGTCAACCCTCAGATATAACAGGGTGTCCAGTGTTGTTAAAATGTCAACCCTCAGATATAACAGGGTGTCCAGTGTTGTTAAAATGTCAACCCTCAGATATAACAGGGTGTCCAGTGTTGTTAAAATGTCAACCCTCAGATATAACAGGGTGTCCAGTGTTGTTAAAATGTCAACCCTCAGATATAACAGGGTGTCCAATGTTGTTAAAATGTCAACCCTCAGATATAACAGGGTGTCCAGTGTTGTTAAAATGTCAACCCTCAGATATAACAGGGTGTCCAGTGTTGTTAAAATGTCAACCCTCAGATATAACAGGGTGTCCAGTGTTGTTAAAATGTCAACCCTCAGATATAACAGGGTGTCCAGTGTTGTTAAAATGTCAACCCTCAGATATAACAGGGTGTCCAGTGTTGTTAAAATGTCAACCCTCAGATATAACAGGGTGTCCAGTGTTGTTAAAATGTCAACCCTCAGATATAACAGGGTGTCCAGTGTTGTTAAAATGTCAACCCTCAGATATAACAGGGTGTCCAGTGTTGTTAAAATGTCAACCCTCAGATATAACAGGGTGTCCAGTGTTGTTAAAATGTCAACCCTCAGATATAACAGGGTGTCCAGTGTTGTTAAAATGTCAACCCTCAGATATAACAGGGTGTCCAGTGTTGTTAAAATGTCAACCCTCAGATATAACAGGGTGTCCAGTGTTGTTAAAATGTCAACCCTCAGATATAACAGGGTGTCCAGTGTTGTTAAAATGTCAACCCTCAGATATAACAGGGTGTCCAGTGTTGTTAAAATGTCAACCCTCAGATATAACAGGGTGTCCAGTGTTGTTAAAATGTCAACCCTCAGATATAACAGGGTGTCCAGTGTTGTTAAAATGTCAACCCTCAGATATAACAGGGTGTCCAGTGTTGTTAAAATGTCAACCCTCAGATATAACAGGGTGTCCAGTGTTGTTAAAATGTCAGCCCTCAGATATAACAGGGTGTCCAGTGTTGTTAAAATGTCAACCCTCAGATATAACAGGGTGTCCAGTGTTGTTAAAATGTCAACCCTCAGATATAACAGGGTGTCCAGTGTTGTTAAAATGTCAACCCTCAGATATAACAGGGTGTCCAGTGTTGTTAAAATGTCAACCCTCAGATATAACAGGGTGTCCAGTGTTGTTAAAATGTCAACCCTCAGATATAACAGGGTGTCCAGTGTTGTTAAAATGTCAACCCTCAGATATAACAGGGTGTCCAGTGTTGTTAAAATATCAACCCTCAGATATAACAGGGTGTCCAGTGTTGTTAAAATGTCAACCCTCAGATATAACAGGGTGTCCAGTGTTGTTAAAATGTCAACCCTCAGATATAACAGGGTGTCCAGTGTTGTTAAAATGTCAACCCTCAGATATAACAGGGTGTCCAGTGTTGTTAAAATGTCAACCCTCAGATATAACAGGGTGTCCAGTGTTGTTAAAATGTCAACCCTCAGATATAACAGGGTGTCCAGTGTTGTTAAAATGTCAACCCTCAGATATAACAGGGTGTCCAGTGTTGTTAAAATGTCAACCCTCAGATATAACAGGGTGTCCAGTGTTGTTAAAATGTCAACCCTCAGATATAACAGGGTGTCCAGTGTTGTTAAAATGTCAACCCTCAGATATAACAGGGTGTCCAGTGTTGTTAAAATGTCAACCCTCAGATATAACAGGGTGTCCAGTGTTGTTAAAATGTCAACCCTCAGATATAACAGGGTGTCCAGTGTTGTTAAAATGTCAACCCTCAGATATAACAGGGTGTCCAGTGTTGTTAAAATGTCAACCCTCAGATATAACAGGGTGTCCAGTGTTGTTAAAATGTCAACCCTCAGATATAACAGGGTGTCCAGTGTTGTTAAAATGTCAACCCTCAGATATAACAGGGTGTCCAGTGTTGTTAAAATGTCAACCCTCAGATATAACAGGGTGTCCAGTGTTGTTAAAATGTCAACCCTCAGATATAACAGGGTGTCCAGTGTTGTTAAAATGTCAACCCTCAGATATAACAGGGTGTCCAGTGTTGTTAAAATGTCAACCCTCAGATATAACAGGGTGTCCAGTGTTGTTAAAATGTCAACCCTCAGATATAACAGGGTGTCCAGTGTTGTTAAAATGTCAACCCTCAGATATAACAGGGTGTCCAGTGTTGTTAAAATGTCAACCCTCAGATATAACAGGGTGTCCAGTGTTGTTAAAATGTCAACCCTCAGATATAACAGGGTGTCCAGTGTTGTTAAAATGTCAACCCTCAGATATAACAGGGTGTCCAGTGTTGTTAAAATGTCAACCCTCAGATATAACAGGGTGTCCAGTGTTGTTAAAATGTCAACCCTCAGATATAACAGGGTGTCCAGTGTTGTTAAAATGTCAACCCTCAGATATAACAGGGTGTCCAGTGTTGTTAAAATGTCAACCCTCAGATATAACAGGGTGTCCAGTGTTGTTAAAATGTCAACCCTCAGATATAACAGGGTGTCCAGTGTTGTTAAAATGTCAACCCTCAGATATAACAGGGTGTCCAGTGTTGTTAAAATGTCAACCCTCAGATATAACAGGGTGTCCAGTGTTGTTAAAATGTCAACCCTCAGATATAACAGGGTGTCCAGTGTTGTTAAAATGTCAACCCTCAGATATAACAGGGTGTCCAGTGTTGTTATAAAGAATGCTCAATCTTGAACTTTATATATAATATATTTAATCTTAGTGACACAGAAGTTATCACACATATATATAATAATGCTCTGCTAAAGAAAAAAGACGGGGGAAATATTTCATAATTTTATTAAAACTGTGAGAATCCAATTTTATAATGAATAGTCCATGGATGTTTATGTTTATATATATAGACAACACACATAACTGTGGACTCGCTATCAGCTTTTAAAGCGTGTCTAAAAACATATCTTTTTAAACAAGCTTTTCGTTTGTAAATATTCAATTTGACATGGAATTTTCTGGACTTTTATACGTATATGTAGATTAATATTTGTGATTTTATGATATCTTCCCTACCTTGATCCCTTGACTTTCTCTTTTCTGCCCCATTTTGGATCACCTCTCCCAACTCATTTCTGCTTCAACCTCCATTTACCATTTCTGTACCTACCATAATCCTGTAACATTCTTATTCCCTGCCCTCTCTCGTATCCCTACTCCCAACTCCACCGCCTCTTTTCTGCCTCAAACTCCTTATCAGCCTATTTCTGCACTCACACCACCCCCTTTTCCATTTTTATTTCTTCCGTCTGCTATCAACTGCATTCAGGGTTATTATTATTTAATTTTATCATTGTTATATATATGCATAGGGGTTACTTTTTTATGTTTTGCTACTTTTATCTAGTATTTTATGTTGTAAAGTGCCTTAGGGTAATTTTTTTTAGATAGGACGCTATACAAATTCTGGTATTATTTATTATTCTAATATGACGTCCTTCAAACGCTTTGAGTCCAAACCCGTGTTAAAAATAATATTAATCTATGACCAATTAAATTTATGACGTCATCGACAATTTATAACGATATTTTACCAATTTTTGCATATTAGAATCGAAATAATTCATGGAAGCCATATGTATATATTGTTTTTACCACGGGTAGGCCTTTATGTCAACTTTTTACCCCTCGCTGACGCTCGGGGTAAAACTTCATAACATAAAGTCCTACCTATGGTAAAAACAATATATACATATGGCTTCCATGAATTATTTCTTAATTTTATTTAAATAATCTTCTCAAATAATTACTAAACTTATTGTTTCTAAACTCTCTAATTAAACGATGAATCAATAGATATGAGATAATCCTTTATTAAGTTCTTTAAAGCGGTACTGCTGTAGACCCTCATTTAACATTAAAATTAACAGTGGTTCACTTGTACATGTATGAATTTTCACATTTGTCAGATTACTTCAGTAAACCAACATTCTTCATTGGTACAATGTTTCACTATTTTATTTGTATTGGAAATGTCACAAACATTAAAAGCACATTAAACTTCTTTGTTTACAGAATATATTCTTTGTATTCAAGACAGCTGTAATACCTTACCATAAAATATATAAATTCTTCTGAAGTGGTGCAATCCAAACTGTACACAAGTCATCACTGAATGGTCCTTTACAAAATATGTGTTGTCATGATGATTACAATCTTTATACTAGTAATGAAGATTAAAATAAGGGACTGCGGTTATTTTTTTAATCTTCTAGGGATATAAAATGTCTTAGTCTTGATTGACATTTTGATATGTACCTTTAGTATATATTTGTTTTAATTTAAATACTATTACAATAGACAATAGACAATAGACAATATTTTATTGGCACAAATGCAATTACAATAATTGGTAAACACCCATTGTAATATAATAGCAATAAGGATATGTATATATGCAATATGTACTAAATTAACAACATAAATAACAATTTTATGACATAACTGTATTAAGATATACTATCTTTTCTAATTTTTAACAAATTTGATATAAAGTCTGTGCATAATTTGTTATTTCGCACCGATTTACTGTTAAGTGATAATTTTGATTTCATTGACATGACCTAGATGAATCATACAATTATACCAGCCTAAGCATCAACAAAACATTTACAGGTCTCAGAATTCAATCATACAATCATACCAGCATAAACGTCAACAAAACATTTGTAATAAAATTGTAATAGAATCATTATGAATCCATATTTGTGCTCATCATAAAAAAGATCATTCAAAACACCAACTTATTTGTTTATTTAGCAATAACTCTGAATACCCACCTGATATCAGGGGTCGTCGTAGTCGTGATCAATTGGTGGTTGGATTTACACCATTACCTATGCAATCAGTAGCTATCACCACTAGGGTTTGTGAGTTTGAATCCCGCTCAGACAAGGTGTACTTGATACAACATTATGTGATAAAGTTTGTCAGTGACTTGCGGCAGGTTGGCAGTTTTCTCGGTGTACTCTGGTTTCCTCCATATAAAAAACCTGACATTTAAGTTTGTGGTGGTCTTCACATGGATATCATGTTTAAGTTTGTTTAATGGTGTGATGTAAGGTTGTTAGATGTAAACTTTATCTTGATTGTTTAGTACGAGTCATTAATTTTAGCAGATAATTTGGAAGATTCTAAACATTTAATTGAAAACAATCCACTTCACTTTTTACGATGGTTCCTTAGTGTATTGAGTCAGTAATATTCTCAACTATAGAGAGGATGCCATTGTAATTTGTACAATCTAATAAAATCTGGAAACCAAAGAATGACTGTCTCATTATCTTTGTCACAAATTGTCATTGAAAATTAAACCCGAGAAAAAATGTTAAATTTGAATATGATTTTATTAAAATCACCACAAATGTAACATAATAAAGAAAATAGAAGTATCATAGATGTAAGTTATGGAATTACAAACATCATGGAATGTATATCAGGATATTAGTAAGCCATGGCATGTGTAAGGCACCCGTGGAATGAATATCAGGATATTAGTAAGCCATAGCATGTGTAAGGCACCAGTGGAATGTATGTCAGGATATTAGTAAATAGTGGCATTTGTAAAAACCCGAGGAAAGAATGTCACAAAATGAGTCAGCCATTCATAAAACAAAACTATAAATAAAGTGACTGTATATAGAATTAATACAACTGTTTATATCAACAATGGAATAGTATCATTCTTAGTACAGACTCATGTTTTAACTGGTTAACTCAGTTAATATATAACTTAATAAGCTGGATAACTTGATTTCTCTAGTTAATATATAACTTAATAAGCTGGATAACTTGATTTCTCTAGTTAATATATAACTTAATAAGCTGGATAACTTGATTTCTCTTTTAAGATTGGATGGCATATGATTCTGATGATGATGAAAGATAAAGAAGACATGGCTAAAACAGATATAAGCTACAAGATGAAGAACAACTACAAAGAATGATGAATACAATTGGTTGTATTCCTAGATATAATGGTTTCCCTAGTGTAAGTAGTGGGATGGAAGGTTTACACAGTGAAAGGCTACTGTATTGATATTAGTGTTGAAGAGAGGTTGTATCTATAGACTAAGAGAATTACAAATCATGGGTAGACTTCCCAGATACAAGTATAATGGTTTCCCTAGTGTAAGTAGTGGGATGGAAGGTTTACACAGTGAAAGGCTACTGTATTGATATTAGTGTTGAAGAGAGGTTGTATCTATAGACTAAGAGAATTACAAATCATGGGTAGACTTCCCAGATACAAGTATAATGGTTTCCCTAGTGTAAGTAGTGGGATGGAAGGTTTACACAGTGAAAGGCTACTGTATTGATATTAGTGTTGAAGAGAGGTTGTATCTATAGACTAAGAGAATTACAAATCATGGGTAGACTTCCCAGATACAAGTATAATGGTTTCCCTAGTGTAAGTAGTGGGATGGAAGGTTTACACAGTGAAAGGCTACTGTATTGATATTAGTGTTGAAGAGAGGTTGTATCTATAGACTAAGAGAATTACAAATCATGGGTAGACTTCCCAGATACAAGTATAATGGTTTCCCTAGTGTAAGTAGTGGGATGGAAGGTTTACACAGTGAAAGGCTACTGTATTGATATTAGTGTTGAAGAGAGGTTGTATCTATAGACTAAGAGAATTACAAATCATGGGTAGGCTTCCCAGATACAAGTATAATGGTTTCCCTAGTGTAAGTAGTGGGATGGAAGGTTTACACAGTGAAAGGCTACTGTATTGATATTAGTGTTGAAGAGAGGTTGTATCTATAGACTAAGAGAATTACAAATCATGGGTAGACTTCCCAGATACAAGTATAATGGTTTCCCTAGTGTAAGTAGTGGGATGGAAGGTTTACACAGTGAAAGGCTACTGTATTGATATTAGTGTTGAAGAGAGGTTGTATCTATAGACTAAGAGAATTACAAATCATGGGTAGACTTCCCAGATACAAGTATAATGGTTTCCCTAGTGTAAGTAGTGGGATGGAAGGTTTACACAGTGAAAGGCTACTGTATTGATATTAGTGTTGAAGAGAGGTTGTATCTATAGACTAAGAGAATTACAAATCATGGGTAGACTTCCCAGATACAAGTATAATGGTTTCCCTAGTGTAAGTAGTGGGATGGAAGGTTTACACAGTGAAAGGCTACTGTATTGATATTAGTGTTGAAGAGAGGTTGTATCTATAGACTAAGAGAATTACAAATCATGGGTAGACTTCCCAGATACAAGTATAATGGTTTCCCTAGTGTAAGTAGTGGGATGGAAGGTTTACACAGTGAAAGGCTACTGTATTGATATTAGTGTTGAAGAGAGGTTGTATCTATAGACTAAGAGAATTACAAATCATGGGTAGGCTTCCCAGATACAAGTATAATGGTTTCCCTAGTGTAAGTAGTGGGATGGAAGGTTTACACAGTGAAAGGCTACTGTATTGATATTAGTGTTGAAGAGAGGTTGTATCTATAGACTAAGAGAATTACAAATCATGGGTAGACTTCCCAGATACAAGTATAATGGTTTCCCCAGTGTAATAAAAGATTCCCAAGTGTTATAACTGATATGTTTTGGGGATTGGATTACACAGTGTGGAGTTAATTAAGGCCACTGAGGAATATAGGTAGACATCTTCAATGTAATGTACCCACTACTGTATGTAATGTACCCACTACTGTACTGTGAATGGTCAGTTACAGGTCACTAGTATTTATAAAGTAACTTTGTAGAAAACATTTCCTATTTTTCACCTTGATTGTCTTTTAGGCATTTAGTGTTTTCATTTTGCATAACTTTACAATATTACACAACTGGATGGTAAGTTTAAAGCCAAACAATTTCCAGCTTCTGTGTAATGTTTATATAATCAGGTAGGGAGGCACTGTAGCAGCAGTTGAAAGATCTTTTTTACATTAGATTGATGTAAAACACACAATCAATCAATTTATATTTCATACTGAACTTTGTTTATAAATTGCCAAACAAAACTGGTAGTTTTGGACATGAGGTATATGTTTTTAACTCTGTGTAAGTTTATATAATGATATATACATGGTTTATCTTGTGTATATAGTATATATGATTTATAGCTTACATGTTGTCAAAATCCTTCAGAAACTCAGACCATCTGTAAAAAGGCTTTCCATGTTGATTAAAACATAAATCAATGTTTAATGAGGCCAGTGTTTATTTGTTGGCACCAACCTCATTTTATTTATCAATTATTTTCATATAGCTTATGAAAAAACCAGATAAGAAAATTAAGCTAACTTTCTATGATATTCTCTTAGGATCTTCCTATTATTAAATCCATTGATTTGATTCTTTGATGGGAGGTATAATCTTATTCTTTGAGATAATGAAAATTACTTTTTCTATAAATTTCCCATTTCCTGACCTCCTCAATTAAAGCCAGGGGGGTTGATGTGTAGGGTTTATAATTAGATCACCGTTTAGATATTGCAGACATCCTATGTAATATAAATAAATCGGGTTATGTGAAAAAAAAACTTTCTATAACAAAAAACATAATTTTCAGGCACAAAGCCTAGCATTTTAGTTGTAGTTGCCAGCTTGAAGTAACCTTGAAAATTTCTTGAAGCCCATCAACTAACATTGCACATGAAATTTTCAAAATTTTATTGATCAGCTGGGCTACTGTCTGAAAATGTTCAGCATACCTGTTAACCTCTGGGAACTGCTAGGATGGAGATCTCCCCCCTACCAACTCTTCTAAGGGGGAGATTGTGTGTGTCACCTTTAAATGCACAAAATTGTACCTTGTAGTTGCATACATGTGAGAGTTGCTATGCTACAACTGGAGATTTGTAAATTTTTGGCTGGAGATTTGGTCTCATAACTGGTGATTTTTTATCGATGTATTTGATGCATGTTTTTATTGTTAATTGATGTTTTCTTTTTGTTTGTTTCAGTATTGAACCAACTGCATCCCATTTCAATATATATTGTTTACATTTCTGTCTTATTAGTAGTGTTTCATATGATGAATGAAGGATAAAAACTGTATTTATAATTTATTCATAATCATTCATAATCATAAGGTTATAACAAAGCAATAACAATGAAGACAGAATGCTCTGAACAATAAAGTCATAGAGCACTAAAATTAAAAAGTCACTTTGCTGCTGGTGCGTTGGGTGATAGCATACGTTTTGGCATTTTTGTGGTTTATCAATTCCATCCTGGAACTTAGTCCTTAAATAATACTTTGATCGGCTTTGGCCCCAAACAAGCCATAACAACTCAATCTGAGATGAATTCATTGCACGTTTGATGAAATAAGAAGTTTTCCTCTGCATCAAAGGTTGTCCGACTCCTGTTTACACAACAATTTATAACTATTTTTAATTGCCGCTATCACACTTCTAATCATCTAAGCATGTGCCACAAACACACTTCCTTATCCCCAATTAACTGTCAATCAGTGGATAATTGTTGTATAATCATCAACACCTTAATTAATCTCCATGACCCAATTTACCTGTAAAGGTGTCAAACAGATCAATAACCGGATATCATTTAAACACCTTTACCATTCGTATCTCTCGGCGTTTTTCATCAGCGCGGGAGTTCCAAATGGGGAATTTCCAGAAATATTGATCGCAAAATGTAGGTCAAGATTTTATTGTACTTGATTTTTTGGTTGGGGGGAGATCGTGCGGGAGGAAAAGGTGTGTGCGGGAGATTAATGTCTCCCGCGCATGAGACCCAGTCCATGCGGGAGATAAGGCTCTTACGTGGGAGACTCCCGCGAAAAGGGGGAGGATTAACAGGTATGGTTCAGGTCCCAGGTAAGATGTTCATGGTCTTGTGCTACTTGTCTCCTGTTCAAGTTTTATCAATGATCTATATTAAAAAAGAAAGTTTGAACATTTATGGTCAACAATTCCTCCAATACCAACAAAACAGACATCTACCTCTCATCTCATATCATTGAACATAAAAAAGACCATTATAATTGAAGTTAGTAAATCCAAATCATGGTTTTGGGACAGGCACAAAAATGTGGCAGGGTTAAATTGACTGATAACAGCCCTCATCCTCTTGATCTGTATTTCTTGATAACAAGAACAATGAACACATTTTTTCTTCCGATAGCAATGATATGTGATATTAATTAATGGTGAAATATCTGTCTAGATTTTATCTCCAGGGATATACAGGAAGACTCTTATAAAGCTTCAGTATACATATCAATATATTTATAGATCGTTTTTCAATGCATAGAATTTAAAAACACAATTATTATATAACAAAGATTTAGTAGATCAATCTACAAATCAGCTGGAGTTAGAAATCTTGCGATGTTTCAACACAATTTTTATCATCATTTTCACTCAAATTAGAATTATTTTATATTATTTATCTATTGTAACAGTAAGATATCATAGAAAAATAATCCCTTGTAATCAACACTGATGTAATAATTGTGAAAGATATGGCTGAAGATGAAATAGTTAAAACTATTTATTTCATTTATTTGTTTCACCTTTTATTACGTAAGGGTCTGAAATATGGATATTTTTTTTTTACATAAAATTGTAAAAAATATGGTTGAAGATGAAATGAATAAAAAAAAATATTTCATTTATTTGTTTCACCTTTTATTACATAAAGGTCTGAAATATGGATTTTTTTTTACATAAAATTGTAAAAAATATGGTTGAAGATGGAATAGTTAAAACTGTTTAATTCATTAATTTCATCTATTATTACATGTGGGTCTGAAAAATAGATTTCAGAATATATACTGAACCTGTAGATACAACAGACAAATGTTATTTTGAAAAAGTTCAGAATATTATCATGTAAAATATTCATGGTGTTTTTGGTGAGGCCTCCAATCTGGCTATTATACAGAACTTGGGCTTTAATGCAGTCCTTTAAATGAAAATTTTAATTTACTGATCCGAATCCAATTCTTGAATTTATTTTAATATAGTTCTAAATAAAGACTGAAAAATGTACTGGTCCGAACAAAGTTTTACTGGTCTTGGGCCAGAGGACAGGTGCACATTGTGAGGACTGTTAATGTTTTAATGTTATGCTAGATTAGTTGATATTTAGGTTATGCTAGATTAGTTGACATTTAGACAAAGTATGACTAAAATATGATTTACTAAGGTCTGCCTTTGTAGAGAACCAAAATTTGTATTCCCAAAATTGTTCTCCCTGGATATGCAATCTATGTATAAACTTAAAAAGTTATTGAAATAACAGTCACTTCATATATCCTTTGATGTATTTGAGAAGGCTTTAAAAAAATGTCTATAAAAGTAAAATATGTACTTATACTGTTTTTCTATGTATAATTTTAGTATTTACAAGAAGATGTTAGATTATCAGACCCAGCAAATACAGTAAAAGTACATGCTGATAAACCACATTTAGTAAGTCTAGGAAGTGGACGACTATCTACAGCAGTCACCATTATACCACTACAGAATGGTAAATATACTTAAATATGTGAAAAAACAATAAGACACTTCATTATCATTTAGTGTCTGTCTTTGTCTGTTAACTATTTAAATTGACTTCATGTCCTAGTGATGATAAAGTATTACAGTGAAAACATGGGTACCTAAATCATGTTCAATAATATAGGTGAGCTCTGTCCAAAATTTAAAGATCTACCCAATGAGGCAAAATTTATATGGCTTTTTACAAACGAAGACATATCAGTACTTAAACTTCTGGGAACATATATTATTGATTGTCTAGATATTAGAAGAGGGGATTATTGTTGTCATAAGTAGTGTTTATATGTATAGTGTATGTCATTACTTTGTCTCTGATTCTGTCCGGCATAAAAATGTTGTATTGTTATAAGTACATTGAATCAATATTTGTTTTATATGTAACTCTCTGCCTCTTCGGGAGCCCTTAATTGGAACAATAAACTTATTATTATTATTATATGAAAAGAAAGTTTATAAACAGATATGGTAAATACAGACACCAATATCAACAAAGTAAATAACCACCTCTAACCTGCAACTAAGTACATTTATTATGAATAGAAAGTTTAAACAGTGATGGTCAACAATTCTACAAAAAATCAACTAAACAAACAATCTCCGCTCACCTAAAGAAACTTTAAACAGTGTTGGTTAACAATTCTGCCAAAATCAACTAAACAAACAATCACCTCTCACCTCAAACATATGAACACAAAAGAAGACCAAGATATATGGCATTGGAAATCCAGGTCTTGGCTTGAGAAAGGCACAGAAATTTGGAAGGGTTAAACTTGTTAATGGGATACCCAACCCTCCCTATCATGATAATTAGATCTCAGACTGTATCTTTGCGTTAGCCTATCATGATAATTAGATCTCAGACTGTATCTTTGCCTTAGCCTATCATGATAATTAGATCTCAGACTGTATCTTTGCCTTAGCCTATCATGATAATTAGATCTCAGACTGTATCTTTGCCTTAGCCTATCATGATAATTAGATCTCAGACTGTATCTTTGCCTTAGCCTATCATGATAATTAGATCTCAGACTGTATCTTTGCCTTAGCCTATCATGATAATTAGATCTCAGACTGTATCTTTGCCTTAGCCTATCATGATAATTAGATCTCAGACTGTATCTTTGCCTTAGCCTATCATGATAATTAGATCTCAGACTGTATCTTTGCCTTAGCCTATCATGATAATTAGATCTCAGACTGTATCTTTGCCTTAGCCTATCTTTTTCTGGTGTATTTTTTTTGTCTGATATATTGTATATTTTTACAGTCTAGTTAAGATTAGGAGAAGAAGATAAACATTTTACACCAATCTAATCTATCATTGAGATACTTCTGTTGTATAAGTTTAGATTACATAGTCTGTTTATACTTAAAACGTAATTTGTCAGAGAGAGGACATGAATATTGTCTCCACCCCTTTACCAAAATATTGAATTTAATTCCTAAATCATGGTGATCTTATTAAAATTCCAATTTTTTTGTTGAAAAATTTGATCAGTTGTTTAGGGTTTAGGTGAGGTTTATGGTGTTTAGCAATATTCCAGTTATTTCGTGGCAGTCAGTTTTATTGGATGAGGAAACCGTAGTACCCAGAGAAAGCCTGTTGCAAGTCACTTTATCACATAATGTTGTGTTGAGTACACCTTACCATGAATGTGTTTAGGATGTGTTTGATCTATTAGCATGAATCTTATGACAACAAAGTTCTTCAAATCTAGGAGTTGAGACAGAGATTACATGTATGACTGCCATGATTACCATTATATTATTCTATCCTTTATAATGATACTATAATGATACAATAACCTTATATTGACTAAAACTCTATACAGAAGAGTAAATCCATTCTTAATAAAAATGTTCAATTTTACACAAATTAGTTGATCTACAGACTATATATTGCTGGTATCTAATGTTACATAGAATGAATATATAATTAACAGACCAAATCAATTTATAGAGGTTAATAAGGTAAATGTATATACTTCTAAACCAGAGATCAAAATCTAAATTAAAGGGAATTATAATATATGCTCAGCTCTAACAAACGTATAAGAAAGTGCAATGCAAGGATATATTTTATATATAAAACTAATTAAACATAGATAGAAAATATGTATTTATCTTAAGTTTATTTAATATCGAACACTTTAATACACAATATAGAAATAGGAGAAACTTTTATCATGAGATTCCAAGAGTAGTAGAGGATGAACAACACTTCTTTCTTGATTCCTAGAAAAAACAGTAGAAGAAGAACATGATCTAAACACTTTTAGAAACAAAATCCAGAGAATTTTTAGCTAGTGAAAATCATAGATTTCTTATTAACAGTCTATAGAACTGATGTCAAAAGGGGGGGGGGGGGGCTATCTGTTGATTTTTACACAAATATCATATATACATATACCATGTTGTCAAAATTTTACGTCATGTTATCTTACAGGAAGAAGTCAATGTCAAAATCACCTGATTATACAGGGTTCAACAGAGTTCAGTGAATATCAGAGGATCATTTTTTGATGCAGTTACATGTGTTTAGGGAGAACCAATATTAGTCAACAGTCAATATCAAAATTATTAGTTACCTTATAATACAAGGTACAGGTCAGGAGAAGAGGTAGATGAATGTTGGATTCAGTTGTGTTTCTGTCAGATATAGGGTACCTGGGTACAGTTGATGCGAAAACACCATTTCATCATACAAGGTAAAAATGTCAAGAAGGAATGTTGTTTTACTTGTATGTGATGCTATTTTTCAGGGAGAACAGATATTGGAACAGTCGATGCTGAAATATTACCAGATCTGATTATACAGGGAACAGGTGTGGAAGATGATCATTGTTACATAGACAACATTCATGGAGTCATAACTTTTTATCCTGTGGCTAAATACTGTTATATAGATGGGTATCTGGCGACAGAGGCTACCAGGTTGACACAGGGTAAGTAATACACACAGAATACTGATATTCCCCACAACAATGTATTATATTTACAAAGTAATTGAGGATTGGTAGATTACACAACCAGTGCAGAGGAGGCGCGATGCTTTGCACACGACATGCACATAGCTAGTATATTATGGATAACCGGATGTTTACGATTCAGTTTAAAAATGGACGTTGAAGTGAAAATATCTCGTTAAAAAACAATTACTTAAATTAAACGTGAATTTATCCAGCTGTCTAAATTTGTTTTCAATATGTTTTACTGTGAAATCGCATAATCACTATAAAAATGGCTAAAATATGATATTCTATGGATTCAAATTTTCACAGGAGATGTTTAATACGACAAATCATGAAAAAATGGGGGGATTTTCAAGGTCAATTATGGCGTAATGGATGAAGACTTAAGAAGACTTAAAGAAATATTGGAAGCACTATGAAGGATAGGAAAAGTCTCCACCAGATTTTACAAATTTTCATTTTTAATGTTGATGGGTTGAGGACGCTATGAATGAAAAACAAGATGGCGACAAAATGTTCCTCTCGAAAATTGCAGATGATCACATTTAACATTCAACCCAAACATTCTTATGTAAATTCCATTCATATATAGATATCTATCAATAATTTACCGAGAGGAACTAGCCATTAATCATCCATGAACGCTGTAATCGGCTTAGCAAAACACTGAAAAATCGATAATGTCACTCTCATCAGATAACGATATATTGATGCTGACTTCCGGTTGCACAACATGCAAATTTTTGCACACGACACCAACGCGTCGTGCCTCCTCTGCAACCAGTGGAAGGGTTAAATCTAAACAAGGTAAGTAAAATATAAATGTAGTAAAAAAAAGTAGTCTATAGCTATTAATTGTTCTGTTTGTCACTTTGTTTTAGATAAGGGTGGTGTCTTATTGAAATATTTATTTCATTAGGTGGTTAGTAAAATAAAATACATTTCTGCAGGTGATTGGTGTAATAATTTGGTGTTTCATAATAATTAAGATTCTATTGACTAGTGGACCTTACATTCAGTACTTATGATGGTGATGTTGAAATATAGTTGTTTCTATAGATAGATGGGGTGACACAAAAATGTCATCATTGAGACTTGGGGGGGGGGGGGGGGGTCATACTATTGTTTTCGAAATATGGTTTCAGAATTATTGACATAATGAACTATGTATAATATGACATGAACCACCTTATTCAATTAGGTCTTAGGCCATCGTGGTCGTGATCGTATGGTAGTTGAATTTACAACTATCTATGAAATCAGTTCCTATCACCACTAACGTAGTGAGTTTGAATCCTGCTCAGGCAGGGTGTACTCGATACAACATTATGTGATAAAGTTTGTCAATGACTTGTGGCAGGTCAGTAGTTTTCTCTGGGTACTCCTGTTTCCTCCACCAATAAAACTGACCGCCACGATATAACTGAAATATTGTTGAAAGTGGCTTTGAATACCATAAACCC